>VBSM01000272.1:36236843-36345465 GCA_008086735.1 Cheirogaleus medius
CTACCACCCTTTGAGCACCATAGTGTTAATCAGTCAGTACCAATTTGATGGCGAACAATGTTAATGTTTTTATTATTATTATTGCATCAAAGAAATGATGCTTACCTTGCACCTTTGGGTGGTACCCAAGAAGGATATAGCTGTGTGCAGCATTGCACCTGCAAGGTACTTAGGGTGAATGGGGGTAGCACTATTGTCATCATCATAATACATCATACAGCATACACCATATATATTATGTCTAACAACTAGAGCCCTAGTTTTCAGAGTTATTGTGAGAACTTAATGAAATATATATAAAGTCAGCTAGCTGTAGTTATCACATACAAGTGCTCAATAAATGTTATTAAACCAAACAAACTAACCAAGCACAGCCTCTCCTTGTCAGGAGTGTATGTGAGAAGAAAGGCTCTGTGCTATCAACACATTTATCTGTAACAACGGGCCAGAGCTCAATAAATAGCTGTAATACGCTGAGGATGTAGCTACATGAAGTAAAAGCAAACTTACAAACAGAGAGTGGCTGAGTGCAGAGAACTTCTGTCATTGTCCTCAGGGATCCACTGGCTGTGGGTCTTTGCAAGATTCAGTGTTAACATTTAATACGCTTTAGCATCAAAGATGAAGCAGATAATAATGTGAAAAGGTTTTCCACAGTGCTACCTAGGTTTTCACTGATTAGTTTAGAAATTACCCACATATTAAAACAAAACAAAACATGACAAGTCTAAAAAAGGGTTGATTGCTTCTCCCCTAAAGCAGTTTTCCACATTCTCTTTATCTCATGGAAATGCAGATTCAAAGGAAAGTTTTAAAAGTGATACATGCTCATTTTTTTCTAAATTTAGATTTAAACTTCAATGAATATTAATGGAGAGAGTGAGCTGATATAGAACAGTGTTTTTCAAAGACCAGATAGTCAGAGTATCCTTCTCACAATCAATTGAGTTCTTTGTTAAAAATGTGGATTCCAGATCAGTTATCTTGACCTCTGGGGGTGGGGTCCTGGAATCCCCTCATTTAATAAGTTTCCCAGAGGACTCTAGCACACACACATACTGGAGAACCACTGACAAATAGGGATAAAATTCTCCGGACTTTTACCAAGTTTACTCCTACGGCTATTTTAAGCTTACTAAAGTATTAGGGACCATTCAATGATTTAAAAAGAAAAACGTGCATGTGTGTGTGTGTGTGTGTGTGTATGTGTATTGTGGCTAAGTAGACCAAAGAGTACAATAACCACAACATAGTAAGGTCACAGAATCACTAATTACATCTCTGATACATAAAAAGTGCCAAAACATAATCTTCAGTACTCAGGAAGGTCCACCGCATAGCAACCAATGTTGTGTGCCCATCCCACCGGGCACTGCCCTAGCCCCCAGCATACAAACTGAATCAAACATAGTCCTTCAGTCCCATGATTCTTAACCAGTGCAGGCTCTCAGATCCCTTTGAAAGTCTGATGAAACTCTTAAGCTTTTACTCCTGAAAAATGTACGTATGCACAGACACTAGATTGCGAATATAATTTCAGAGGACTGGTGACGCCTACACTTAATCCATCGTCAAGAACAGGCACAGAGTATGAATTTGGGAGGCTCTACATTCTGGAAGGTTGGCGGTGTTCCCTTCCCACATATGTTTCAAAATACAGGGTACATGTTTTAAACACATAAAAGTGAAGTGCTCTACATTAAAATTGCTTCTTTCAAGGTCTTCTAATTGCCCGTTTCTATCTTCTTGGTTTTTGTTTGTTTTCCTATTGATGTTTTGGTAGTTTGTTTCGTTTAAGGCCTCTGCTTTGCCAGAGCCTTAAGTGTGCATTTAATTTTCCTGTGGGTAATTCAGCCTTAATCTAGAGGGAGGCACAGCTTGTCACACACATTTATCACCATGCAGGATGCTATGAGCTCTGAGAATGATCTGGGAGGGTGTGGGGAAGAAAGTGTCATCTCCACACACTCACCTCACTGTAATTTCTGAGATCAAATGGAATGTTCCATCAGTGGTGCTGAGGGGAGGAAATGACTCTCAGTCAACAGGCGGTGTCCTCCAGGGTGCCCTCAACCGTCCCTCCCAACTAGCCAGGGAGCAGGGGCATATTCGAGGCTGGTGTGGAGAGCAGAGAGGGGAGGCATTTGCATAGCATTAGATGCTCTGTCCTGTTCTCCACAAAAAGATACCCTTGAACACCTGCCAATATGAGGGTTAGGGGCAGGCAGAGAAAGAGAAGGAAGGGAAAAGATTAATCAAGTGTGAAGAAATCCTGCCGCACAATAAAAGAATGGAAAAGGATGTGGATCAGAGAAGGGCAGAGAAAGTAGCCAAACTAGGAGGACTGCGCTGTGCAATTTACCCTGATGTTGCTAATAGAACAACAAGGCTCCCAGAGCAAAGATATCCAAGTGACCTGGGTTGCCATTCAAGAAAGATTTCCATTCATATTCTTCAAGTTATTTACCTCATAAGACATTTGTTTTTAAGTCTCACACACATTGACTCATGTCTTCTCAATCACCACCTACTTTCACCCAAACATCCAGAGAAGAGTTGACTATTTATTTATGCTCTGTCTGTTTCCAAAATGGAGTTGAGGTAACAGAGCACAAGAGGTAAGTCAAATTTCAATGTTAAAAATTTATCACAGCTAGAATTTTCCGTATCTGTAGCCAGACAATAGTTGATCATTAGAATGTTATGTTGGTGCTGCCAACACTGTTTATATTCAGGTGTTTCTTTCTGCTCACATAACAGAGAAAAAGATCTCTTGTCCTTAGCTCTTTGCTGGTTCCTTTTAAATATTTCAGGGCAGGGTATCAGGAACCATATTTTCAGTTGGAGAGTCAGCCCATGCATGTGAAGTTCATAGTGATAATAACTACCACTTGAAGTGTACCTGCCATTTTATAAACAACCACATTGAATTCTCACAACAACCTTTTAAGAAATGTATTGCTAAAATGTCTTTATTTTATTTAGTCCACATTCTACAGATGAGGAAACTGAGAACCAAAAAGGGATTTATTATCTTGCCTGAGGTCACACTGTTAATAGGTGCAGGTTTCAAACACAGGCCTCACTGATTTCAAAGCCTTTGTATTTTGCATCAGACCAGCTTTTCCTTCCTGAAAACGGAGTTGGCAAGAGGTATGAAGCATCAAAGGTAGCCCTCTGCTTGCTGTCTGTGGAATCGGTACCTGTGGCCCTAATGTAGAAATGGATACTTGGCACAAAGCATGTCTCCTCAATTCTGCTATTAATCTGTCCCAAGTGATATTCATATTGTCCACCTACCTGAACAGGGTTTGTTTTAGCACAGTTCATGTAACGTAAATATTAAATATCATCTTTCCCCATGGGAATCTTTCTTGTTTGAAACTGTTGGTTTGGGCCTGGATTCGTGCGTGTTTTTTCTGGCAGAACATTTCCATGAACAATTTAAGTGACTGTTTAGCAAAATGGTAAACACACTGTTTTCAAACACCAGTGTTTTCAGATACCACTGCAGAAGTAAGATTATATAATTAAGACCCTCATTTGCAATTTTTGTTTTTTAGACAGTACTTTGAATTTTTTAGGGGGTAAAGGGAAAGGCTGGATGTAATTCGAAGGGAAATGGAGAGCTCACGGGATCCAATCAGGAGTTAATTAGCCATGTATATGCCAGACAGCCTGTGAGTATTTCTCAACTAATCCTGCTTCTGTAACTTGTGTCTAGCGGAATACTGAGGCCAGGGTCAAAGTCAGAGTGCCACCAAGTTTCGGAGACAGGTATTCAGATCTGCATTAGAGATCAGCTTCTCTGTGGAATGTTCCTCTGTGTCCACATGAATCAATGTGGCTTTGTATTTTTTATCAGCCATTCTTTCATAGGTTAGTGACAAAGCAATGGTTCTTAAACTGTTTCTGAAAAATGAAAGAGAGATTTCCACACTCCTCCCTGATGCTCAATATGAATCTCTTGTTCATTAACTGTTTAGGGTCATCTTTATGTCAATAAAAATAGTGGTGTTTCCAACAAAAGATTTAGTTTTGTTCCCAGTCATAACCAACATCAACTCAAACTCCACTCCCTGTGACTTGTGAGCCTGGATCAAAGACACTCTTTTCAAAAACAGATCACCAAAGCCTGTGACACACACGTGAACAGAACAGTAAACTTGAAGACAGGCAGGGCAGCACATAGAGACAGGCACTCCACAAATGGTTTTGATGACAAGTAAGACTGGTTGAGACATATTGATTGTCATTTTCTTATGCCACTTTCCATTTACTTTATGGAAGAAACTTAATACAAAAATCAATGTTTCTTACAGAAAATCTAGAAAATGGAGATAAAAAAGAAAAACATGAAAATCACATGTAATCCTGCTACACAAAAATAACCACAGTTAACATTTTGGTATATAACATCCTAGTCTTTTAAAAAATATATAATACATATTTTATAGAAAAATAGACCATATTATAGGTGATAGTTTTTAATTCAGGTTTTTTTTCACTTTACAAAATATCATGAGCATATTTCTATGCCATTAAAAAGTTCTTTTACATCACTTTTTTGTCCTTCTAGTATTCCATTTTGTGCAATCATTTATTTTTAAGTAAAATAGCTTTTAAAAACCTAATTTTGCACTAGAATGTTTATAGCAGCACAATTCACAATTGCAAAGATGTGGAAACAACCCAAGTGCCCATCCATACATGAGTGGTTTACTAAAATGTGGTATATATATACTATGGGGTACTACTCAGCCACAAAAAACAATGGTGATATAGCACATCTTGTATTATCCTGGATAGAGCTGGAACCCATTCTACTAAGTGAAGTATCCCAAAAATGGAAAAACAAGCACCACATATACTTACCATCAAATTGGTTTTAACTGATCAACATTTCAGTGCACATATAGTAATAACATTCATTGAGTGTTGGGCAGATGGGAGGGGGGAGGAAGGAATAGGTATATACACATCTAATGGGTGCGGTGCACACCATCTAGGGGATGGACACGCTTGAAGCGCTGACTGGGGGGGGCAAGGGCAATATACATAACCTAAACATTTGTACCCCCATAATATGCTGAAATAAAAAAACAATTTTTAAAGCCTAATTTAAAGGTAACATATGCTGAGTATTAAAACAAAATGCCACATAATAAGAAAGCAAAAAATAAACATACTTGTAGTCAATCCTATAATGTAAGGTAGAATTTCTGCCTCAAAGATGTGTATATTTTTAAAGTTTATTTTTTGTCAACAAATTACCCACAAAAGTTATATTAATTTATATTCCTAACAGTAATGTATGAGAGCATCTGTTTTTTCATAACTGCAAAGACAGAGTATTATTGTTTTTTAATGTTTACTTATTGGAAAGCCTGAAAAAAGAGGGATATGATTTTATTTTTCATGTCTTTGATTCTTAGTAAGGATCTTCTATTTATATTTCTATTTATACTTCTATTTATATTTCTCACTATAAGTCTCTCATTTCTATTTCTCACTATATATTGCTATTTATTTTCATTACTCAATTTTCAATGGGTTTATAAAAAGCCCCTTTGTAGGAAGGCTATTGATTATTTTTTCTGCCAACTACATTTAACATTTTTCTCAATTTGTACTTTGTCTTTGAATTCTGTCTATTTGTTTGTTTTTTAAATTTTTAGTTTTAGATCTGTAGAAGAGTTTTAAAAAGGTTCCCATTATGTCCTTCATCTGTTTTTTTTTCTGTTAACTTACATAATCATGATATAATTATGAAAATTAACACTGATACAATACTGCTAATTAAACTATAGACTTTAATTAGATTTCGACAGTTCTTCCACTATTATTTTTTGTTCCAGAATCCAATACATGATTGTATCCAACATTGCATTTTGATGCCATGTTGTTTTACTCTCCTCCAATTTGTGACAGTTTGAGTCTTTCCTTAATTTTCATGACCTTAACACTTTTGAAGATTACTTCCCAAGTATTTTGTAAAATGTGGCTCAGTTTGAACTTCTCCACTCTAAAGTTACCACTTTTCTCTTTCCATGCTTAATTGTTAGAAGGGAATTCCTAAGTCCAACTCATACTCAAAGAGGAAGTAGGCTAATCTCCATCTATTAGAGGGAAGAATATAAAAACATTTGTGGAGTTATGTTAAAACCATCACATTAATTAATAAGTATTTGGAGGTAAAGATAATTTAAAGCCATACAAATATCCCATATCTCATTAAAAAGTCACCTACTAATTTTAGATTCATTACTGGATCTTGCTTGGAACAACTCTGTGGATTTCTAAAAATGATTTTCTACTTTCTTCATTGCTTCTATGTTTATTATTTGGAATCCTTCTGTAAGAAACATATATCCTTTCTTCCCCAGAAATATGTTTGACTTCAGTGGCCAAACAATGTCAGTTTCTAATTTCTTTATCTGATTTGCTTTTTGTGCTATCAGTTTTACTTGATGGCAAAAAGAGTCTCAGGGTATAGTAGTTTCCTTATTGCTGCTATGACAAATCACTATTAATAGAAATTGTAATGGGCAATATACGTAACCGTAATATTTGTACCCCCATAATATGCTGAAATAAAAAAATAAAAAAAATAATAAGTAAATAAAAGAAATTGTATGGTTGAAAACAACACAACGGTATTATCTTACATTTCTGGAAGTCAAAAGTCTGAAATGGGTTTCACTGGGCTCACATTGACGTGTCAGAAGGGCTGCATTCCTTCTGGAGGATCTAGGGCAGAATCTGTTACCTTTCCTTTTCCAGCTTCTACAGGCCGCCATGTTCCTTGGCTCATGGCCCTCTCCCTCCGTCTTCAAAGTCAGCAGTGTCCGGTCAAGACTTCCTAAGGTTGCAATCTATCTGTTTCTCTCTCTTCTGCCTCCCTTTTCACTTACAAGGACCTTTGTGATTGTGTTGAGCCCACATGGATAATCCAGGATACTTTATCCATCTCAAGGTTAGCTGATTAGCAAACTTAATTGCATCTACAACCTTGATTCCCTTCTGTCATGTATAGAGATAGAGATATGACAGAGAGAAAGAGAGAGAGAGAGAGAGAGAGAGTTAGAGAGAGAGAACAATTCTACCAACGGATACAACACAATCGAATTGGTTTTTATGTGGGACCTGGATGTATAGCACTGGGCCCTCTTTATTTTGGGGCCAAATGAGTGTAGTCCTGAGACATTATTAAGAATAACCATTCAGGACCTGGGATCTTCAGGTAAATAACTTTGAGCCAAAATTTAAGCTGCTATAATAACATCAATCTTTATATTTAAGGCCTACAGGCTTCAATTAATTCAAGGATGAAAGAAATAAAGTGTCATTCCAAACTGATCATTAAAATCAGATTTTTGAGAGGAGAGCTTACTAATTCACACACTCACTCTTGATTGAAGACATTTGAAAGATGTCTTGAACATGAAGGGAGGGCTTCAGAAACTGGCTTTCTCTGGTGTTAGTTATTTTGATCTTGTTGGAAGCTTTACACCCTCACTCTCCTTTGGACTAAGGATTCCCCGTTTGTCCTCTGCTGGGTTTGGTAAGCAATGCTGGGTAACAGTGATTTTGTTTTTCTTTTATATTGTGAGCCTGTATTCTCTGTGTAAAGGTTCACTTAGTCTACCTTCCTACTACCCTTCCTGCCAGGGGCTCCTCCTCCACTTTGCTGCACAAAGAACTACGGTAAAGGGAAATGTTTTTATTCCAAAAGACAATGCAAAACAACAAAATTGGGTTCACTTTTTCTATTGTTTATAGCCTCCTCGAGTGACATGGCTTTTTCAATATTTGGTCTTTGAAGCCATCTACACCTGCTTTCAAATCTTGTTTCTGTTTTTTAACAACTATATGCTTTTTGAAACATGGAATCCTTTGGAGCTCTGTTTTCACCTATTCATGGATTAGAGTGGTCATCATCTTTGCCATGAAGGCCAGTTATCATCAGCAGCTTGTGGTCATTTTTATTCTCTTACTCATTCATGGGGCACCTACTATGTGCTAGGTATTCACCTGGTGTGAAGAACACAAAGATGAACACAATCAGCATGGTACACGTCCTCATGTTGCTTCCAGTCTAGAGGAAGATGTATTAAAAAGCTACGGACAGTTTAGTAAACATAATGCAACAGTAAGTTGAATAAAGAATGATAGATAAGGGTTTAAGAAGAGAATCAAATGTATTTGTAATTCTACCAGAATTTGTTGCAGTTTTAAGTGCATATGTTTGCTCTGCTGGGTGATAAGTTCTTTGAGAGCAAGGACTGAGCCCTGTTCATTTTGATAAACTTCTCAGCCATACAAAGCAAGGGCTTAATAACAATCTAGTACATTCAAGTCTTCGTGGTGGACACTTCAAATGCTATTGTTAACTGAAATAGTCTCAGTTTATCATCATAGAAAGACTAGACCTTGGGCAGTCACTGCCTCCCTGTTAATCTTGGTACCCTTAGTATCTTGCTCACAGTCAGGTGCATAGCAGCTATGCAAGACATTACTGTCAAATAAATGAATGAACAAACCTGGAATGTAAAAGTACCTCTGTCCATCACTAAAATTCTCTTTTAAATTAAAGAGAAAAAACATTCTTTGTGAACGTCTGTGCTAACCGAACACTTAAAACTCAAATGGAGTAAACATAATCTTATCCTAGTATGTTTTAAATATGCCCTGCATGAACAAGGTGTGAGATTTACAATCTCATTTGCTCTGTCTATGTAAAAAGCTTTTTATTTGGCTTCAAAGTCTTTAACTTCACAGCAAAATTTCATTATGTCCCAGTTGAGTTCTGTTTAATGGAATTAAATTTCACCCCTTCTAATTATCTTTTGGAACAGACAATCTTTACAGAATAATTAGTAATAGAAGAACATAATGGATCATTGTCTTTATTACTGCAAAGAAATCCTAGATGCTGCTCTAAATCTTAAAAAAAGATCTCATGAAATATAAAATGTATTGAATCCTTCCTTTTAAATTATGTAACATTTAAACTTTGTCAACATAGCTTAAAGATGATGGGAGGTAATTATTTTCTTGCTTCATTTTAAATTATTTTATGAAACTACTTTGATATCCCATTCAAATTAATTATGCTTACATTTCAAGATTTTTTTGTAGAATATTTTATTATCAAACACTATTTAAATACATATTTTTTCACTCATTTTGGGCTTTATTTTGCTTCCCTGGACATTTTTTTTCCTGGATTCTGACCTAAATTTATTAAATTATACATATAGAATATAAAAAAGGATAAAAATATAGCTACTCTAATATAAAAAAAAGTCTAATTAAAAATAATTTCACTTACTTATCTGAAAAAACATGGTGCTACTGGAAAAATTTTATAAAACATACCTCAATGAAAAAGAAATACCTAAACATGACTGATTTATTTTTTTAAAAAAAGCACCAACAGATGAAAAAAAATTGTTTTTTTCCTTTCTACACATTCAAACAATTAAAACACCTTTAAAACCAGAAGATGGAAAATGTACTTGAAAAATGAGTAGAGTCCTTCTTGGACTTCCAGTCTTTATAGTTTAATTTGTTGAGAATTTAAAATTACAGTAATTGCCCTTAAATAACTGACATTATTTGACACTACAACAACAGAGGAGTGGAAATGAGTGACAAACACACAAAAGACTTTTATTATCTTTGTTTGTCTGCCTGAATAAATCTCAACAAGTATTTCAAAGATTTAAATTTATAGCATACTTAATCGCCATTAGATGGCCAATCCTATTGGCTCTTAGCTAAGTTTCACTGACACTCAACATTTTTAGTATCAACTTCGTTAACATATCTACTTAATCTCAACAGCTATCTTTAAACTAAATTATTACCTCTAAATTAAACATTTTGATAAAATACAGGCATACCTCATAGATATTGCAGGTTTGGTTCCGGACTATCGCAATAAAACAAATAATGCAATAAAGCAAATTATACAAATTTTCTGGTTTCCCAGTACGTATAAAAGTTATGTTTACACTATACTGTAGTCTATTAAGTGTGCAATAGCATCATGTCTAAAATATCTACATAACCTTAATTAAAAAATACTTTATTGCTTAAACAATGCTAACAATCATCTGAGTCTTCAGTGAATCGTGATCTCTTCATGGGTGGAGGTTCGTGCCTTGATATTGATGGCTGCTGAGTGATCAGAGCTGTGTTCCCCAAAGGTTAGGGTGGCTGTGGCAATTTCTTAAAATAATACAACAATGAAGTTTGCCAAATTAACTCTTCCTTTCATGAAAGATTCCTCCATAGCACTGAATGCTATTTGACAGCATTTTACCCAAAGTAAAACTTCTTTCAAAATTAGAGTCAGTCCTCTCAAACTTTGCCACTGCTTTATCAACAAAGTTTACATAATATTCTAAATCCTTTGCTGTCATTTCAACAATGTTCACAGCATCTTTACCAGGAGCAGGTTCTATTTCAAGAACCTACTTTTCTTTGTTCATTTATAAGAAGCAACTCCTCATGTGTTAAAACCTTATCATGAGGTTGCAGCAATTCAGTCACATCTTCAGGCTCCACTTCTAATTCTAGTTCTCTTGCTATTTTCACCACATCTACAGCAACTTCCTACATTGAAGTCTTAAACTCCTCAAAATCAGCCATGGGATTGGAATCAACTTTCTCCAAACTTCTGTTAATGTTGATGTTTTAGCCTTCTCCCATGAATCATGAATGTTCTTAATGGCATCTAGAATGATGACTCCTTTCCAGAAGATTTTCAATTTACTTTGCCCAGAACCCTCAGAAGAATCATTATCTATGGCAGCCATAGTTTTATAAGATGTATTTCTTAAATAATTGACTTGAAGATAGAAATTACTTTTTGATCCATGGGCTGCAGAATGGATGTTGTGTTAGCAGGCATGAAAATCTCCTTGTACATTTCCTTCAAAGCTCTCAGGTTACCAGGTACATCATCAATAAACATAATATTTTGAAAGGGATCTTTTTTCCTGAGAAGTAGATCTCAACAGTGGGATGAAAATATCCAGTAAATCATGCTGTAAACAGATATGCTGTCATCCAGGCTCTGTTCCTCTATTTAAAGAGCCCAGGCAGAGTAGATTTAACATAATTCTTAAGGGCCCTAGGATTTCTGGAATGGTAAATGAGCATTGACTTCAACTTAAAGTCACAGTTTTAACTTCTAATAATAAAATTGGCCTGTGCTTTGAAGCTTTGAAGCCAGGAATTAACTTTTCCTCTCTAGCTATAAAAATCCTAGATGGCACCTTCTTCCAATAGAATACTGTTCCATCTACACTGAAAATCTGTTGTTTAGTATAGCCATCTTCATCAGTGTTCTCAACTAGATCTTCTGGATAACTTGCTGTGGCTTCTACATTAGCACTTGCTGTGTCATCTTGTAGTTTTATGTTATAGAGATGGGATCTTTCCTTAAACCTCACAAACCAGTCTCTGCTAGCTTCAGACTTTTCTTCTGTAGCTTCTTCACTTCTCTCAGCCTTCATAGAATTGAGGAGAAGTATAGCAGGGAGGGGGGATAGAGCAGGGATGGTTCATGAGTGCAAAAATATAGTTAGATAGGTAGAATGAATAATATTTGATAGCACAACAAATCAACAATATAATCAACTATATGACCATAATCAACTATGACTATAATCAATAATAAGGATATACTTTAAAATAACTAAAAGAGTGGAATTGGAAGTTTTCTAACACAAAGAAATGATAAATCCTGAGGTGATGGATACGCCAATTATCCTGATTTCATTAATTCACCTTGTATCAAAACATCATATGTACTCTAAAAATATATACAACTATTGCATATCCATAATAATTTTTTTAAAGGGCCTTGCTCTGGACTAGGCTTTGGATTAAGGGAATGTTGTGGCTCATTTGATTTTCTATCCAGACTACTTGAACTTGCTCCATAAAGGCAATAAGGCTGTTTTGCTTTCTTATCATTCATGTGTTCACTGAAGTAGCACTTTTAATTTCCTTCAAGAACTTTTCCTTTGCATTCACAATTTGACTAACTGTTTGACATAAGAAGCCTAGTTTTCAGCCTATCTTGGCTCTCAACATGCCTTCCTCTCTAAACTTAATCATTTCTAGCTTTTGATTTTAAGTGAGAGATATGCAACTTTTTCTTTTTCTTGAACACTTAGAGGCTGCTGTAGAGTTACTAACTGATCTAATTTCAATATTGTTGTGTCTCTTGGAATAGGCAGGCCTGAGGAGAGGGAAAGAGATGGAGGAAGAGTCAGAACATACACAAGATTTATTGATTAATTTGGCTGTCTTATATGAGTACAACTTGGGGTCTCCCAAAACAATGACAAGAGTAACATCAAAGATCACTGATCACAGATCACAATAACAAATATCATAATAAGGAAAAAATTTGAAATTTTCTGTGAATTACCGAAACGTGACACAGAGATATGAAGTGAGCATGTGCTGTTGAAAAAATGGTGCTGATAGACTTGCTTAATGTAGGATTGCAAAAACACTTTAATTTGTAAAACACACAATATCTGCTAAGTGCAATAAAGTGAAGTGCAATAAAATTGGGTATGGCTGTATATGAAATTAAATAGTGTAAATTTGAGTTAATTAGAACCCCTTCTTTTTACTCCCTCCATACTAAGGACTGGATTGGTGGGGGAAGGGGTCAAAATGGTGATTTGAAAAATATAACTGACTGTCCACCCTCCATATAAGATGGTAAGTTGGTTAATAATTGGTTTAATGATTTCTTTCTTAGCAAATCAAGTGCATTTAAGGAATCAATACCCAAAAACATTTATTGTGACTTAAATGACAAGCAGGGGTCATCTAAAAAAGAAAGCAGGTCTGCCATATAATTTAGAATTCCTGCAGAATTAGAATTTAGAATCCAAATGACATCAATGAAAGATAGTTTTACTTTTTCTTCATTATTTTAATTTAAATATTTAGTTCTCATCTTTCCTCACTTCAAAATAAAACATAATCTACAAATAAGCACAAAGTAAGAGTTTCTCCTTGAACGTCCCATTTTATATCCTAGCGAAAATAAACACCTAAAACAATTCAATTGCAAAACTCCCTTAATTGGAAACACATTTTTTATTTAAAAAATATTTGCCTCTACATTTGCTTAACATTTACCTGACTTACAAATTCAGCTCCCTTTTGTGTTTTAATTTTGATATCAAGTTCCATCCATACCAAACAAAAAAAAGCACAACTCATTCTATGTGCCTTATAATATAGGGACATTCTGATTGGTAGCAAAATAAGGAAATATGATAGATAATATAAAGAAGAGTGTTTTGGGGTGTGAGTACTAGTAAAATAGCAAATATGGTTTTCTATTAGATGAAGTCATGAGAATGAATAGGGCATAGAGGGCTTTAAGCTCAGTAGTGCATGGTCCACTTCAGAGGAAAGAGCCTCTGTCTTTCTTTTTAGGTATGTTCCTCTTTGCTCAATATTATGGTCCATTATCTTAATAAATTAAAAGATGCCAGTTTGTTTATTTATCAGAAAACAAATTTATTATTTGTACTGCTTGAGTATTTCTATAGAGACTAAGTACACAAGATTAAGAAGACTCAATTTTTCCTTTAGTCCTCTTATAGCACCTTTATGAAGTCAATGAAAGCATACTGCTTATCATGGTTCTAAGGACTTTTCCCCTGAAGCTGTTTGTTCCATACCAGCTATTTACACTAATTGCCTAATTAACCAGCAAAATCTCTGATTCATTCCTTTGGCCAAATAAGGGAATTTCCTTCTTTCATCTTCATGTGGTATAGGTGAAATGCTCCACAGCTTTAGATATTGTCATTGCAATGGTACTTCTTCCTTTCCTCTCTTTCCAAATGAAAGACCTAAGAACATCTTTTATATGATGGCTGATGAAGATTTTACCCAATTTCATAGGGAACAAGTCTGTTTTCAGATCTTAAGTCTTCCTTTTCTTTTCTTCTTTTCTTTTCTTTTCTTCTCTTCTCTTCTCTTCTCTTTTCTTTTCTTTTCTTTTCCTTTTCTTTTTTGAGACAGAATCTCACTCTGTTACCTGGGCTAGAGTGCCATGGCATCAGCCTAGCTCACAGCAACCTCAGACTCCTGGGCTCAAGTGATCCTTCTGCCTCAGCCTCCTGAGTAGCTGGGACTACAAGCATGCACCATCATGCTCGGCTAATTTTTTTTCTATATATTTTTAGTTGGCCAATTAATTTCTTTCTATTTTTAGTAGAGACAGGGTCTTGCTTTTGCTCAGGCTGGTTTTGGACTCCTGACATTGAGCGATCCACCTGCCTCGGCCTCCCAGAGTGCTAGGATTACAGGCGTGAGCTACCACGCCCGGCCTTAAGTCTTCCAGTAACTTCTAAATGTGAAATCACTGAAATTCTTTAACTATTGCCAATTGGACTATTGAAATTTCATTCTTTGATCTGAGAATGTTCTGAAAATCTTGATTACATTTGCTGAATTCAAAGTTACCAGAATTGTCTCCTCTCAAAGACCAGGAAATTTTACTTTGACCCATAGTTACTCTAATATTTGAGCCAGCATTATTAAAGAGAGGCAATTGGCTATTGACACAAGGTAGAAATTATTTTGGCAACTTGAGGGTGAAATATTAATTGACCTATCAGTTCCCAATATCCAGTTATTTAATCTCAGTTTTATACCAATGACAAGCAGGGTCCAATGTCTTCACCCAACTTTCAGAAAGGAGACATTGATCCTGGGTACTAGTCCTTCCTGTGAATGTTACTGCTCCTAAGCTGATAGGATCAGCAAACTTCATAAAGCCTCTAGAGGGATTGATGCTTTTCAAAGAGTTATTTAGGAAAACAAGAGAAGCAAATGTTCCAAGTCTTTGGGGTAGATGGGAAAAGCAGGGAGAATTTTAAAAACATGCAGCAAGGGATTATTCCCTTGTTGATTCTATTTTGACAGGAAAGGAGAACGTGTTCTTACATTGTTTTTCTCTTTAAAGATTTGTTTGAGGTAAATCTGTGTTTAAAATGGGGCTTAACCAAAGGGAGGAGATATTGGTCACGTGAGTAGCAAACACAGACACATCATCTGAGGAATTACAAATTGATCAGTAACATGTCAAACTAATCTAGCATTTAAATTTAGACTTGCTATGGACAATTACTTGGTTACAGTTATAACAGATAATATTAATTTTAATATTAGTGTTTGAAAATGTATAATTGTGATAGATTGACCACTTTCATTCAGGTAGTCTCTAGTAGCAACATTAATTTGGAAAATGATGTGAAATGGACAGTTTTGTTGCATGTTTATTTATAAACTCTATTCATTTGTATTCTACTCAATGCAGTTTACATGGTTTAGATCCCTTTTTTAGTGACATCTTGACTCTGGGTTGAGATTATTTGGGAGATAACTTTTTAACCAACCTATAGCAGGTATTAGTGAGTTCATTTTGTGCTTATGAGAAAGAAAATAAACTTCTTTCTATAATTTCTGGTCAAAAGATTGATCTATAGTCATTAATTATCTTCATGTTATAAATTCTTAAGGCAAACCCAAAAACACTTACAGTTTGCTTGATATCAGAGCTTAGGTAACTTGAGTATTCCTTTCTGGTTTAACACATTTTTTTTTAAATCCTCAAATGGAAGAAAGAAGCAATTAGTACTTATTTTTTTGCATTATGCAATGCTAGATGAATGATATGTCATGACTTTTACATATTTATGTTTATAATAGAAACATGCTCATTTGTAATAATTTTAGTTAAAAGAATAGCAACAGAATGTTCTGTTTGGAGACACACTTTAATTTTTTCCAAACCTCATGTCCCTCACTACTACCAAATAAATTACATTGTTAGAGCAATACATGAAGAAACACAACATATCTTTTGTTACTGAAAACATTTAACAGTCAAGTTGAATTTCATAAAATATTTTATGACAAAAGTTGGGAGGAAAAGCACAAAGAGACACACACAAATGGAATTTAAATGTAATGAATATTCTGTTGTTGTTTGCAAGGGGGAATAAACATTTTCATATTTCTTTCCTCTTCTTAAGCTTACCTAGTAATGGTGTAGCTTTTCCCTTTTCATTTCTATTTGATTCTCTAATTAATTAATTAATATCTTTACTTAGGTGGAAGAGCACACAAACATCCTAGCATTTTGCTAAGCTACACACAGCAGTTGTTAGAGGGAAATAGTAATTGATCAGCGGCTCCCAGATATCTGGCTGTTGATCTCAGTCATACACAGAGATTCCCAGTCATAGCCAGGAAACAAAAGGTCCAGAACAGTAGGGCTTTCTTTTGAAAGTAGCTGTGTGCTGGCTATTAAATGTTAAGGCTGGTTCTATGTAAGGAAATAGTTTTATTTGCTCCTCCAAGAAAACCACTTGTATTTGTAGCATTCCTACACTGAGAAAAGCATTCTGGTGCTTTCTGAGATAATCATATGCTTCTCAGGGTTTTGTTATGATTTTCTAGTAAACCAATGTACATATCATGTTAGCGGAGATGGCTCAGATGTGATCAACTTTGTGGTGATACCCAATAATATCCAAAGCCTTTTTAATGCCCAGCTGTAATCATGGGGATGGGAAGTACCATTTACTGAAGACCTGCTGTATGACAGGCACTGCGCATATCACAGACACTGCAAATACATTACATGAACCATCACACCACAACAACCTCATGGGCTAGATATCATTATTATACGTCCCATTTTGTAGATAAAGAAACTGAGACTCGGATATAGTAACTGGCCAAAATTGTTTGAACTAAGACATTACATAAATCTGATTAACTTGCCAACCAATGTCTAAAAAAGAGAGCCTCCATTGGGTGGGAAAACTCTGAAAAACATTTCCTTTCAGGACAGTTCGACAAACTACTGTAACTGGAGAAATTTCCCATTTGAATAAGTCAGTTGTTTAAAACATGTGAGCTTGCTTAAAGCACTAATAGAGTGGCCGCCCAGTGTTTTCAGCTGCTACACCAGGTGATTGAAAGTTTACTCACCACTTACTGTGTATGTCGGTCTATCTTTCTCTCACTGTGGAGTTTTTATTTTGATGCTTCTCTAACACTGTATTTCAGGGTGTTAGCAGGATAAAAATATAAAAACGCAAAGATACAATGGTGTTTTAAGAAATTCTATTTGTTGAAATGTCAAGAGTTTTTTTCCTGGATAGCAAATACAGCATGTTTTGTTAAGTCTTCAAGAAATATTCAAGCACTAGATGACTTATACATTAAGACTGGTTCTACACAAGTATATATTTCTTACTTGATTCACCAATCAATGAAGAAAAACCTTTGTCTCCCACTAGACAAAAGTCTTGTGGTATGCAATTCAGTATAGTCATTATTCTTCTCAGACTTTATTTTTCCCCTCCTGTTAAACCAAAGTGCAAACAGGATTGGGGGAAATGCCATAGTCCAAACAAACGCATAACATAATTTGGCAATGCAAACAAACTTCTATTAAAAATAGCACCATAAAAAATATCAAAACTCCTGGAGGCAGATAAAACCTCATAGTGGGTTTAGTCAGGCAGACTACTTGAATATTTTTGTCACAGTTTTAATAATTTTACTTCTATTTTGTCTGCCCACAAGACTTTCCTGGGCCTTAAAGAGTCTTTAGTATTAATACTATTATTATTTAATCTAATTGACACATGTTATATTTTGAAAGAACAATAATGAGATGGACAAGTTGGTCTATGGCTTTTGGCGAAAGTTATTAATAAGTTATTTGAGGCTAACAGACTGGAAACATAATTTGAGGCACATATAAGTGACAAAATGTCTTTAATTTGAGGACTTTGTTTATAGCAGATGTTAGGGAGTTGAGAACCCACAGAACTGATCACTGATGCTATTGAGTCCAAATACAATGGTAATAAATAATTCCTGAAACAGTTCTCAAAATGATACCAGCTCACTTTTACTGTGGGCTTACTTTGCACAAAATACTGTTCTAAGCACTTACATTCATTATCTCATTTTATTTCACAACAACCTCTATGAGGAGGTACTATCATTGACCCATTTTACAGATGGTGAAAATGAGGCTTAAAGAGATCAGGTCTACACAGTAAGTTGTTAAGCTGAGATTTAAACCCAAATCTGTTTGACTCCAAAACTTGTGGATCTTAACCTACAACACAACCTTGTCTCCTACACTCTGAATTCTAAAACAGTCAAACTGAAAGCAACCTCTGAAAGAGGAGCTGCAGTCCAGCTCCTTTCTCTTACAGATGAGGAAACTGAAGTTTTAAAAAATAACTCTGTCTTACCTATCATCCTAACAACAAATTAGTGACTGAGCAGGTCTAAAACTCAGGTCTTTGGCCTTCAATTCCAGAGAGAATGCCATTCTATCACTTAATGAAATTTGCATGACCCAGGAGACTAGAAGACTAGCTTTGCAGTTTAACACATACCCCAGATAAAATACCAAAGTGCTAAATTCAGGTTGCTTCTGTGTTTTCTAACTTGCAGCTGCTTCATTGCAGGATCATACAACACACGATGCGACAGGGACTTAAAGCCACACATAAAACATATTAAATGTAGTCAGCAGTGATGAGATTTGGTACCAAATAAGAAGCTTTAATTAATTTTAAATGGTGCTTTTCATAGTGTCAAAAGCTCAGTCCACTGAAGTGGAAAAGGGGGTTGGAATGGCCAGATCCTAGCAACCCAGCTAATCTGGGCCCTTCTGAGCAAGCTCATTTGGAATTCTTACATCAGTGCATCGGCACGCCGAGGTGGGGCTCATGGGGACAAACAAAATAGCAACCCCAACTCTGCCACTACTCAGAATCCCGCATCCCGGGGAGGCCTGAGAGCTCAGCTGTATTAAGGGGCCATTGGAGTTTCCCTGTTATTTGTCTACTTTTTGAGGATTAGAACTTCCGCTGGGCTGTGTTCATCTGTGCTGAGAATTTAAACTCAGTGCATGCAACAACAGGAACAGTGAGATCTGCTAGAAATGTTCAAAAAGAAGTCTGTTGTGACTTTTAAAAGCTTTTAGATGCACAAAGAGCAATAAATTGAAGGGTTTCCGATTTCTTCTGGGAGTCTACATTGGGTAATGGTTTCTTTTTCTATTTCTTCCCCCCCACCCCATGAGCCTTTGTTTTTAAAGCTGTAATCATATGGACATTCACCATGTAGATCCATTTAAGTAATATCATTTTAGAAAGGCTGAGATATTCATGTGTTTCTTATACACACACACACACACACACACACAGAGAAACCTTTTTTTTTTTTCCCTTTCCATGACATATAAATAGAAACTATCATTAAGGTCCTTCTTCCCAGAGAGCACAGGCCATATAGTAAGACCCAAGTAGTAAGGACTATTTGAGGTTTTCTATGTGACCCAGTTCCTTGGTTTTATGGCTGAGGAAACTGAGGCTTAATGTGCCATGGCAAGAATGAGGACATAACTCCAGATTTCTCCATTTCCCTGTTTCTTTCTTTATTATCCAGCTCATCATTTACAGGTATTGTTTATAAGAGTAACATATAAATAAGAGCCAAGTGTCACTTGGGAATGTGACCTATTTACTATTTTTAATGTAGGAACCATGCTATGCATACATATTGATGATAATAATAATCATGATTGGTTCTTAAATGAAACATTTATTTGGGCTAACTATTATGGATCAAAGATTTTTTATTTTTCCCTATTACTTTATCTTACGTAAATGCACACCTTGTCACCATGAATATAACGAACAAGGACAGACCTGCAGCCTAGGTGATTTGCTATTAGAGGTAGGAATGTGCACAAAACATTTTAGGCAAGCATCTAAAAGCACATATCTATCCAGTGGTCCACATACTGAAAAGGAACTAGAAATGATCAGATTTCCATCACAGGATTTTTAGAAACTTGATATTGGCAAGATTGAAAATATTTTAAGGAGATCCTTTTTAAGGTATTCCTGGTTTTTTAAAATTTTTAGTCCAGATCAAATTACAGTGAGGGAGAAAAGGGAGGGGCAAATAGAATAACAATTGTACTTTGCATGAAATTGAGGAAAGACCAGAGCATTAATTTTCTGGTATTAATTTTTAACATTTATTAATGAAAAGTCACTGAAACTCAGGTAAACTCCTTATTGATGGTTTCAATCTTTTCTTTTCAGTGGTGGGGGGTAAGATATTTGATAGATCCTTCAAATATTTAAGTTGTTTAAGTCATTCCATTAACTCTGCATTGAGTATCCAGATAGATTTTTTTCCTCCTGCAAACAATTGAATTTTATTTTCCCTTTGCCTCCTTAAACACAGCCCAAGTATTGGATTAGTGTGGTTATACTGAATTTTTAAAAGTATCTTCTTAGTCTCATCTACCAATCATTTAATTCAGAAGAATAAAGTAAAACTGAAGGGAGCCTTACTTATCTTGTTTCATGAGTAGCTTTTATCATAGGAATATTTTATACAGTATTCATTTAATATCTACTGAGTTTATATACACATAATGGAATTTTCAAAAACCAGAATGTACTTGGCATACATGCAGTAAAAAAACTACCAAATATTAGAATAACTGAATCAATAGAATTTATAAACAGATATCTACTCTGCCCATCTGTACAGTTAAAATGCAAATAATATATTAATTAAAACTCTGAACAGACAGAAAAATGAAGCTTAAATGCTAATATGAAAACATTCTTTCTTTGCATGTAGGAATGTACAATATGAAACTGTCTCCCTCAACCACTTAATAACTAAGTAAGTATTAAAGTAGCAGGTAATAGGTCTTGCAAGTACAGCAAATGGAGGGAGGTGTGGGGTGAGTGTGGGGAGAAACCCAAAAAGGGTTCCTGGAAAAGCAGTAACTTTGTACACACTTTTAATCATTGCTGAGAAAACAGGAGAGAACTTTTGTTAGCCTTATATAAGTTCAACAACAAGAGAGTAAAGGTTAAGAATCCTACTTTCAGTTCCAGTGTGGAATTAGAAGTCCATTCGCCCATCAATACACAGGGGATTTGCACATGAGAATAGGAGTTACATGAGCAAATCCTTCAGGGATCTGTGAGAAAATAAACTCTAACAAGAACATTTGAACTATCTTTATAATAGACTGATCGTCATAAAAGATATGAATATGGAAATGTTAATATTTCAAGAAAAATTTACAAACACATGTCTAATGTATAGACATGCATTTATATGCATATATAAAGCATATATGTATATATTTGAAATCTGTACATGTCTATGTGATTATGCACTAACTCTAGTCAGTAAAACTGCTCATTAAGTGCTCCTACTGTTTTTTGTGTGGGGGCTGTTTTGAGGACATGATTATAGCATTTAAAATTTAATTTCAACAATGGAAATAATACTATGGAAAAACTCAAATGCACTTCATGTGAATTTTTCTTTTACTTTCTTTTTTTTCCTATTTTTTAGTAGCCTCACCCATAAAACATAGAAAAATATGTTCATTACATTTTTTTTAGTTGAGGCTTTTCAACAATAAAGTATCTCTATTTTTCTTTAAAAATCAGCAAATTTTCCATTTTACTTTGCCAACAACAGTGTGGATTTTCACAAGCAAATTTTAGCATAAAACGTTTCCTCATTGTGAGAAAAGTGGTGCATTCTAGTAGAGATTAAGATAGATAATTCTTATACTAACATATAATATTAAAACCTATAAGGAGGTGGGGTGCAAGGCTAGTGTTTATTACATTATTTCAGTCCTTCATAATTTGTTTGCTTACTCTTATAGCAACTTGTTGATAATAGGAAGTCTTTTGTGAGAAACGGCATGAAAAACAATAAAAAGCATCAGATTTAATAAAGTATCTAAGGAAAGTCTTAAAATGACACCCACACTCTGAAGGGAAAGCCAAATTTGCTTTTTCTGAGGGGAATTTGTGTTCGTCAGGAAGGGTTCCTGGAGGCTTTGTTTTGAGGCCTTGATGTGTGACCAGTGCGCTACGGGCCGCCCTTCACCCTTGCCCTTCTTCTACCACTGCTCTGCCCACCCATACTGACACCGCAGGGGGAAGGGTTTCAGAGCAGAAAGAATCAAAAGCTGAGGGACGGGGGAAAAAAAAGTGCTTTTCAGGGTCTGATGTGTGGGAATCAAATGAGAGGCCTAGCTCAAATCCGGTCGCCAGGCAACCAAAGTGATATGCTGAGGGAATATCATTAAAGTTGGAAAGTAAGCAGTCTCTCTGAATTAGTAAACCAACCACAGGATCCGCGATGCACCCGAACTCTGTCGGTGCCGGAGTGCAATTTCTCCAAGGAGGACAAGCGGGGGTCTTTGCTAAGTTAAAGGAGGAGAGGAGAGGGAGAGGGAGAGAGAGAACGCAGCTGATTTGTAGAGTTTTTTCATAAAAAAAAGACAATGGCTGTCCAGACATGGAGTTGGTGGTGAAATATGGTAACTGCCACGGCTGCAGCTGGCTCTCTGACACAAGATTAATAAGTTGCCGTTTCCTAGCCGACCAGAACCGAGTGGGAACTATCCAGCATTTTATCTTGAATTGTGGGTAACAGCCTTACTGCAAGCTGGCCTAGTTTACTGCTCTGTTTTTTCCACATCTCCCAAAGTGCAGCAAACATCTGTGACTCTAATGAGGTCATCATTGAGGGTGTCCAGCAAGCCAGGCCCTGAGAACTGACCTCACCTCTGCCTGAACATAAAGTACAAGTGCTGTGGGGAAGCAGGACAAATTAAATGGGGGAGCTGGCACTTGGCTGTGAGTTAAGCTCTTAAGAAACTTTTTGCTGTGATTAAAAAAGAGAGGGAGAGAGAGAGGGAGAGAGGGAGAGGAGATTGAGGTTCAGAAATGACAGTACAACAAAGCAGTAGCAAGCCTACAGAATTACATTTAGGCCTCACTGATGAATATTATCACTGACATGAACAAGCAAAGCTTATCTGGGCCTTCCTTCTTGAAAGGCTGAATAAAATTGAATTGCCAACTTCTGCGTTTTACCACATTTTGGTGGAAATGGCTCGGAGACCTACATGATTTAAAAGGAAGCCTGGGTGAATTCAACCACAAAGTGTATATATATGTGTGTTTCTGAGAGCAAAATTTCAAACATTATGCAATATGTCATATCATTTATAAGTAATTTGATTATAGGCATAGAAAACAAATCAAACTTCTTCAGATAGGTCTTCCCCCCCACCACCATTATTCCAACGGAGTCGTGGTTTTCATAAATAACACCACCAAGGAAACATGCAAACACAACCCAAACTACATTCAAATCAGTGAACTGTAGTAACTTTGTTTAGTCATCTGTAGAAAGAACATTGAAGAGATGACTCTACCTACTGCTTACTTAAAACAATCCATTCCAGTGGGATGAGAAATGTAAGCTTTTAAAAAGAGGGAAAATGTTTTAAGTTTGGAGGGAAAAAACATATATCTGAAAAATGCCCCTATCATTAATTTTTAAGTACATTGGCCACATGTTGATTATATATTGTCCATTTTGGCTATATCTGTTCACATTGAGAACAATCTAATCAGTGACATCATCTTTGTTGCCTAAGGAAATGGTTATGTGGGTAAGTCCAGAAGGAGGAAAAAAAAAGATGGAGATCATCTTCAAACTTTATCTAGAAACCTTAATTAACTCACTCTGTATGCAGATACATTTTTCCCTGAGAGCAAATCAATAAGGCACAGAATGCCATGTTATGGTAATAATGAGTTTGATTTTTAAAAAGTATGTATATTATGATGGGATTAAATTTGCCAAGTTTATATTTTATTATTCTCACATCATTATCATATTTTAGACTAGATCCAATGCAAGAAATACAGATAATTAGTAATAAAGATGAAACCACTTTATCAAAACTAGTAAATGTTATACAAAACTGTCATTTGACTAAATATGAGATGTAGGTGGCACAGGACGGAGAAGGCAGCAGCAGGTGGGCTGGCCAGGAGAATGTGTTGGTCATTTCTGAGTGATGCTGAGCCTTTCTGCTGTGATTTCAAGAGGGAACTCAGTCGCTATCCTAAGCTCAATTTATAAATAATGGACATTTTTTATCGGGGATGATGATGAACATGTGCTTAAATGTGGGACATTCAAGATAAAGGGTCTAAATGGTAATGCTAGAGAGAAGTTCTAGTATTACCTGCAAGTCCCTCATTAAAGACAGTTTCACCTTAGAGGAAGAAAGGATGCAGCTCATCATTCAAGGTCTTGAGCTAGAGTTTAATGGAAAGAAAGGCTTATGAAAAACAAAACAAAAACCCTCTGCTTATATGTGAATTGGGCAGAGAAGCAGTTGGGGAGCAGAAATCTATCCCATTACACTCTTTCTCAGTTTTCAGGAAGGGCTTGCCTAATGCCCATTTCAAGGCTGAGTTTATTTTTTAAATGCAAATGAAGGAAGTGTTGCGATCAGCTTTGCAAACAGTTTTCAGAAATCCTGTTGGCCTACATTTAGCTGGGAAGCAGCACCCAGTACCAAGTATCCAGACTCAAACAATCAAGTAGTTGTTTGCCTCACTCACATTCCTGAGGCAATCTGGTTCCAGCTGAACTCCTTGGGAACAGTCTGGGCTATGTACCCCTGGGGCATCTGCCCCAATTAGCATTGACCCTTGGGGGCCTCCTTGCTGGCTCTAGGTTACTCCCAACCTCTTGAACTCTGGGTAAACCAGATTATTTTAGGAGCTCTATGCTTTCCACAGCCCCAAGATGAACTGGACATACAGGCTCACCATCAGAAATTCAGTCACCTTGGAGTGCTGAAACCAATATGGCCTGTTCCAGGCTCTCCGAACCAGGGGGAGACACGAGGGGTGGGATCTTTGCGGTGATTGTGGAACAATAGGAAAAAAGGCTCAGAGAGTGCTTGGCCAGGATAAAACACCGTAGTGTGCGGAAAAAGTACAGGCTGTAGAGCCTCACAGAACTGAGTTTGGCTCTTGGATCTTCTCTAACTAGCTGGGTGACCTTGGCAAGTCACCAAACCCACCAAACTTCAATTCTCTCGTGTGAAAAATGAGGACAAAGATATTTATCCTGCAGCATTTCATGAAATCAAATGGTCAATAAAATGCCTGGCTCACAGAAGTCCCCCAGTAAATGGGAGTTAGTTACAAAGACCAAAGTCCATCATATCTGACCCAGGGCAATTCTACTCCTGAGAAAATCAGGGGCCACATAATTCTTGAAATCCTTCTTTTTTGTTATCGTTCATGATTAGTTTGCTACCACCCCTTCCTTTCTAAGAAAATAACCACAACTGCTTTTTGTGCCTCTCTCCATCCAGTACTTCTAGGAACTGTGGAGGTGACAGAAGGGACATAGCACATGCAATGCAGCCTTGAGGATCTGGCTGCAAGAGCAGCACTGACAGAGCATGAAGCAATTCAAGAACAGTTTAGGCATCAAGCTGCACAATGCTGAGTATGCACAGTGGGTTTTGAGAGAAGAGAAGAATCTGCATGGGCTACTGTGACCAGAGAATGCTCCATGGAAGTGTGGGATTTGGTCAATATTTATTGAGTGTCTACTACTATGAGCCAGATACTGAGATAGAGTCAAATAAGGTGTAGCCTCTGCTCTAAGGAGCTTAGAGCCCAGTGAAAAAAGACACATTAACACACAATTTCAAGATGGTGCAGTGGGTGCTAAGAATGGGTTTGGGGAAGGGAATTATTATAAATAATAGCATGCAAGAAAAAGGGCTTAAGTTGGCTTTGAAGGATGAATTGAGTTTAAATAAATCGTAGGCAGCATGAACAAAGGTATAACAGGCAAAAGCAAGGAACAAGGGAATCCCAGGGAATGAGCAAGGTCCTCCTGTGTGTGTCTGTGTGTCTGAGAGAAAGAGATAGAGAGAGAGAAAGAAAGAGAGAGAAACAGAATTTATAAGTGGAAGAAAAAATAAGTCTAAAATTTAAGTCTAAGATTTAAAGAGGAACCTATTCTAAATTGCTGTTTCTATTTCTTTTTATAGATGTGGCAGATGATGATGCTAACTATGATGTTAGTATGCTCCACAATTGGTAGGTTATGAAGGCCAAGGATTGGAGTATGACTTTAGTGAGTGGCCTGGCAGGATAAAGGTCAGCTATGAGTTTATTCACATTTGAATCCACTCCTATTTCCCATAGAAAAATTTCACAGGCTGGTAGAATCCACCAGAGTAGGGCTGGACCCAGGAGTGATTGTGTGAGTTGGCTTTCTGATCAATGCCTTCCCTTGGAAATTAGCCAGGGAAACAGACCCTGACTGACCCCAAGTCTCTCCAGAAGAATCAACTGGCAGGGCATTGGGCCTGGAGTAGGAGTAAAAAGACTGTGGAGATTGGAACACAGGCAGTATTTCTGGAGTTAGCTGAGAGAAAGGCACCAGTGCCAGACACTGCTTTGAGACTCTAAAGACCCTTAAATCCCAGTCCAATTCCCAGAAAATCCCCTCTGCTCCTTTGGCTTGAGTCATCTATTGACTTGACAATCCCTGTTTGGTGTGGCTGTCTGTCCCATATGCTGGGGCCAGGACAGGAAAGGTGTGGAGTCACTCTTCACTGGGTCACTCAAGGCTCCATCTCATAGAATTGTCCATGTTTATTGATGATAACCTATGAGCCATAGTAGCCTGGGTCTTCAGTGCTAGAAAAAATTCTCCTTTGAAGAGAAAAAGTATGAGCCATCATGAGGTTCTACCGTTAGTGGCAAGAAATATGGGGCTGTGTGTGTATTTTAGCAACATTGGGAAGAATGAGCCCTTGAAATGTCGTTAAGTACCTATTATGAGCTAGACACTGTGCTTGGCAGTTTCTATCCTCAGAAGCTCACAGTTAAGTGGAGGATAATAACAGAGTGATAAGTACTGATAAAAGTAAGCATGTGACATGGAGAGAGCCCAAAGGAGTGGCCCTTGGATCAGGAAAGGTTTCCTGGCAGAAGACACAGAGGACAACATGGAATAGTTGACATAGTTGTATGTGAGGGCACATGAAGACAGATAGCTGGGGCAGAATTGGCAGGCAGGTGTCAGGCAACGAAGGGTCTAGCACTGCACGCCAACAAGACAGGGTCCTATCATGAAGGTATGGGGCATCATTGAAGGTCTTAAACAAGGAATTGGCACAATCTGTACTGTGTTTTAGAGCAATCTTCTGGCCAAGGCGAAGTAGAACACCTTAACAGGTAGAGATGGGGCAGGGAGACACTACCAGTCTGTGAGGCAGACAATGAAATTATTGTTAGTTACCATCGGATACATAATGATACATTTGAGATTCCTGTTTGTTTACCTGGCCAAATTTTCATGGCTTCCCATTGGAGTTTCTTGAGGACAGGGACCCATATTTCTTATTTTGGTGTGTTTTCCTTTGTCTAGACAACCCTGGTCTACAGCAGACACTTGCAAAATGTCTGCTGGATCAATGGCAAATCTAGGGTGAGGAAATGGGTTTTCAGTGCTCTGACCTAGAGCTTTTTCTACAAGCACACAGTGGTTCCCTGAGGGAGTTTTATTTCGGAAATGATTAAACGCTGGGGTTGCAGTTCTGTGTAGTAGATCCTGGCACCGGTAGACCCTTTGTGAATACTGAGCTGAGCAGGCTAAAATGGGAGAGGGGAGCTCTGAAGAAGTGAAAGAGGGGGCATCCCCTTCAGTCTCCAGGGGTTGTCAGAGTGTGAGACACTTTGGTAGGAGGTTGCTGAAGAGGGGACTTTGGGCAATCCAGAGTCAGAGAGAGATCATTAAGCTCTTGGGATGGGAGAGCGGGGAAGAGAGGCAGAGAAGTTTCTAGGAAGTAGGAGGAGACTCTGGAAGGAGATGGGAGGAGCCCTGCTCTGATAATTTGTTGCTGGGCTGCACTCTTCCCATCCCTCCACCCCAAGACAGAGAGGAGCTTTTCAACTTTTGATCTTCATCTGGTCAGTGTGCCATTAGGCACCCATCAGACCCTGCCCACACGGAGACTAGAAGTGAGGTGTGAGAATGTGGGAGCAGGCTGCACAGCACAGTGGCTTCATAGGCTCTGGTATCTTTTGGTCTCAGTTTCCTCATTTGTAAAATGGAAATAATAATAGTGCCCACTTCATAAGGTTGCTCTGGGGATTTAATAGATGATGTTTGTAAAGAGTTTCACATAAGTGGCTGACACATGCATGGTAAGCACTGACAAAAAGATTTGCATTGATTATTTTTAGAAGGTAGGGAGGTGGGAAGGTCACGGAACCAGTAATTAGTGGTCCCAAAGGTGCATCTAACTCTCATAGACTACATTAAACTTCATAATCAGCCACCAGATGGCTCCTGAGAAACTTCCTTATGTCCATATCTGCTCCTCACGGGCCTGAGAGATCTGGCTCCACTATGACCAGTACAGACACCCAGGCCAGGGGAAGAGGGAAGCCCTGGTGACAGCCAGCAAGTGGAACCAACAGGAGGCTGCATGGGGAACCCTGGGATGGCCACCACGAAAGCAGGGGCCAGCAGCTGGAGGGAACGCTTAGAAATTTGCCTGCATAATCACTTTTTAAAACATACCAGACTAAAATTGGGAAGAAAAGGAAATATGGTCATGTCTTCAAATGCAGCCTATCCAGAGCATCAACCCTAACTGCAACCCAAAAGAACCTGAGTAGTTGAAATACGAAAGGGCTGTGTTTCTTTGAGTCATCTTATTTAATCATAGGTATAACATTAAAAAATAAATGAAGCATTAGAAAAATGTTTTAAAAAACAGGTAAATTTTAATTACTCTTAATAACTCAAAGAATTTTTATTCAAAAGAAAAAATATAGCATTCTATTTCTCCAGAAAAATTCCTGATTGAAATATCTACTATTAGCATTTTCACTGACACATTTTTCCAATTATTGTA
The DNA here is from genome assembly GCA_008086735.1 of Cheirogaleus medius. Lineage (NCBI taxonomy): Eukaryota > Metazoa > Chordata > Mammalia > Primates > Cheirogaleidae > Cheirogaleus > Cheirogaleus medius. Next base: position 36,265,765 of record VBSM01000272.1, read on the forward strand.
AGAAACTTGGTATATCTCATAGACACTGAATCAGCAGAGAGATCAGTGGAGAACATATGTAATAAAGTGTGAAATGGCATTTAAGTTATTCTTTAAAAGCAAAATAAAAATAGTGCTAAAAATTCATATGTTCTTCAAAAATAAAAAAAAATTGATTTTCACGTTAGGAATTTAGCCTAAGACAATGGACAGAATTTAAGCCAATTAATTATGTACAAAGATAAACATTTATTACAGAATTATTATAATGATAATAATTAAAAATAAACTCCCCATATCCAACAACAGGGGACCTGTTAAATCCATACAATAAAATATTATATAGTTATTAAAAATGATTTATGTTAATGAAGATATGAGAAAAATGCTCAAGACATGATTAAGAAAGGGCACAGTGCTGCAAATGAAATATGATATCAAATATATCTAATAATAATAATACTGGAAAGAAATGATTACACCAATTACCATACTAAAATGTTTACCAATGGTTATCTTTGGGTGGTAAGATAATGGGTGATTTTTATTTTCTTCTCTATTGTAAATATTTTCTAACTTTATAAACTATGTGCATGTAATATTTTTGTAATTGGTTTAGAAAACAATAAAATTACCCTGCACTGTTATAGTTGTTTTAGATCTTTTAAAAGGAACTAATTATTTCTGCCCATAACAAATTCCACTTAACTCTATTATGGGAAGATTTAAAACATGAGTTTTAAAAGCTTTCCACTCCTACCCCAGCTCTCCCAGTCCCTAAGTCTTTTTTTAAGTCAGAGTTTCTGATTTCTAAAGCTATTCACAGACTGTACACACACATACACACACACACACACACACACACATACATTCTTTTTTCCTCTTTCATCCACTGGTAAATTTCTGTCTTATACTCACCTTATTCTTTCTCTCTTATATTAATGAGGTGGAAAAAATGAAGATAATAAATTTATTTATTCATAAATAAATTCATTTATTTTATTCATTGATTTTTTTCATTTATTTTATTATCTTGCACTGAGTGAAAAGGCATGTGGGTGCCATGTTTTCAGTAAAAATAAATATATGATTTTTTTAAAAAGTGACCCCTGGCTTTATAAATAATTCACATTAATAAATTCACATTTAGAATCTATTGTAATGCATTGAAAATACAGTTTGACTTCCAAAGGTGTGAGTTTCCCCAACTTTTTCCCCAATGTGAGAGAACCCATTGCTCTCTCCACCTGCTGTCAGTCTCTAGGTTCTCCTTAGACTTACAAGTTCGCTCCTGAGGTCCAAAGAAGCTCAGGCAGGGTTGCAGGGAAACAGCCCAGAAGAGGTTCTTCTTAAGCCTGGGATTAGCTTAAGGTGAGTGAGGCACTTGCTTTGAGCACAAATTTTAAGGGTGGGGGAGGGGGACAAAAACCTCATAATTGAGATCATACTATCTTAATGCAAAAAATCCATGATAACCAAATATCAAAATTTTCAACAAAGTCCAGTACCATGCCAAGACACATTGGAGCCTAAGGTAAAAAGAAAAATGTGTATTCCTATAAACATGTTTTTATGCATTTTTTTAGCAATTAATATTTCCTGGAACATTAGTTTAAAAATATTGAAACATTAAAAAATTAGTGTTATTTTCACTGCTAAAGGAGTGAGATCATATAAAAATCACTCCTCAAATTCAATGGTTTCCTCAGAACCAACCATGATGAAAAGGCCCAAAGCTCTGCGTCAAACATTTGATAAATATAGTATCTTAGGTCCACTTAATTGTGAGTTAAAATTCCTAACCCAGGGTAAGAGCTGAGGGCTTAGATTCTAGGAAAAGACATACTACAACTACATTATTCAGTCCATCATTGTATGCTGCATCAGGCTGTAGGACAGACAAATGCTGACTCACATTTTGCTGAGCCCTTTATTAATTGGCTTTTCTTGCTTGTTCGTTTTTAATGAATGTATATTTCTCACCAAGTTTTTCTTTTTCCAGCTGCTGTAAATTTACTCTCTGCTCATCTATATCATTCTCAGGTTACTGCAATGTGTTTTCTTGCTCTGACTCGTGCATTTCACACTGGACCTCTCTACTTCCAAGGATGGTTTATTTTCCACATGTATAGGTTGTCTCTTTCAGACTGCCTTTGCTTTTCCTACTCTTTGCTAGGCTCAGTATACGTAGTATATGTTTTATACGTAGTAGATGTTCAGTGAATATTTGAGGATCACTTGATTGTTGAATGAATGAATCTGCAAAAGAATCAACAAAGAAAGGGACAAATGAATGAAGGTACCTGGTCCCCGGAGAGATGGGAAGAGGGAGGGAGGCAGCATCCTATGTGCTGTGTTGTTTGCGTGGGTTCAGTAGTCGAGGTGCGTTCACAGTTGGGTGGGATAGGAACAGCAGGATAAGCCTTCACAGTTGAGTTTCAGAAAGGACACCAGTCTGGGAGGTCTGTTGTATGTGAGTCAAGTCACTCCTCTTCATGGAAAGGGTTTCTGTTTCCTCATCTGTAGAATAAGGGAGCCGAATTGAAAAATCTAAAGTACTTTTCAGCTCTAACATAGGTTGAATTCACTGCTTCTAATGATGTCGGTACCAGTCAGCACGTCAGCATAGGTGCCAATGAACACTGCAGCGGATTCTTTTGTGGTTTTGGTTTTCTTAGAAAAGGAATGCCGTTTAATTCTACAGTATAAACATGAGTCAGGAGAAGGGGGCAATTGTGGTATTTCTTCTTGGTGAAGATTCCAGGAAATAGTTGTGTCATTCCAAGATGTCTCTCTGGTTTTTAGTCATTTTAATGTTAAAATGAAGAAACTTCAAATAATCAGGTTTTTCTAGGACAAAATATCTCTGGTTTGACATGTTCCACTTTAAAAATTTTTGGACTCACGTATGAGGTGGGGGTGGGAAGAACATTATTTTGCCTTTAATTTAACCCTTGAGAAAATCGACAAATCAAATGCCAGCTACTGAATACTATGATGGAAACTAACATTTGTAGAATGTTTTACAGTTTATATGCAAGTTTTCACATTTATATTCCCATTTAATCCTCATGACAGTCCTGTGGGGTGGGAATTTCTTAATATAATTCCTTTCTTATATGTGAGGAAAATGAGCTGAACCTGTGGTACCCATCTTGAGACCCCAAACCTCCAGCTCTTTGCAGACACAGATTTGTTAAATCCCTTTCAAAGAGGAAGGACCCAAATAGAACAGATATCCAGCAGAGCTTGTGCTATTGTCTCTCAAGGATTAGGGAAAGCTTCCTGCTTTGGAGGAAAAGGTGAAATAAATCGATAGTTTCCCCAAACCTGGCCTTACCCTAGACCTGTTGACTCAGAATCTCCAGGGGATGACTTAAATTTTAGTTTTAAAAAATTTGAGAATTTCAAAATTTTTTTAAATTAAAAATCTTTCTACTATGAAATTTTAATAAATATTTATTCAATGACTATAATGTATCTGTTTTTCTCTAGTCAACAAAAAATGTTGCAACACTATGTTTGGCTCCCCTAATTTTTAGTTATGTGTGTCTGGCTATCAATGAATGTCCCAGAATGTTTTTGGAATTTTTTTGCATAACTCAAAAGTCTAGAAAACAGTAACATACACCTGTTACTTTTATCATATTACTTCCCTACATAGAAATCTCTAATGGTCCTTCATTACTATCAGATTAAATACCAATTCCTAAGTCTAATTTGATTACAGACTTTAATTTCAACTGCTTTTGGGTTTTTTATTTTAAGCTGTAAAATGAGGTTGTTTGACTAAATAGTCTCTAAAATAATTCCTAGCTGTTAAATTCTATGAATTTATAAGTGTCATAGATATGAGCACCATGGGATTTAAAGAACAATAAGCAAAGTGTTCTTAGGGAGGGGTGCCTCTTGAGGACAGGAGTAAGGCTGGTTTGGGGAACTCTCACCTTTGCTCTGCATGGTATTGGCCCAGTTGAGTGTGGTTTGGGTGTCAACCTGAAGGAGCAAGAGCTCCGCCCACTTCTGTGCGGTGGCAGAGGAGGCCTTCTTCTACTGAATTGAACTGTTATGCACTTTTGTCAAAATATCATAATTAAGTAGAACATAATAAAGGTAAGGATCAATCATTGAATATGAACTGCCCAAATGGTAATTTAATGTTAACTTTCACTAGGATGTCACATTTAGATCTTTTAAGATTTTTGCTTTATTTAGTGTTAAGGACTTGTTTCTCTTTTTGAGTAAACTAATTAATTTATTTTTTTCTTCCTTTTTTTCTTGCCTTCCCTCCTTCCTTCCTTCCTTTCTTTCCTTCTTTCTGTCCTTCCTCTTTTTTTTTCTTTCTTAGTCCATTGGCACCTTTTAATGACTTATTTTAACCCATCCCATCAGATGCATGGAAAGGAGTAAATCAGAACAATGATTATGTGTTGTGGAATAGATAATAAAGTGGTGATAGATGACTATTATTGTGGTGGTTATGATACTGTCAAATTAAATTCGTGTACAATGTGTCCATTCAGAAATCCTGCAAAACAGAAAAACTATTCTTTTTTTTTTTTTTTTTTTTTTTTGCCTTTTTAAAAGCTTTGTTTTAAAAAGACACCTTCTTGTCACTGGTGCTTATAAGTGAATAAAATGAAATTGATGCCTCACAGGGGAAAAAAAGGGAAAATACTTCTTTACTTTGTATTAAGAATACGTGACATCTTTGCTGTCAGTGATAGTGAAGTGAAATACATACCAAATATGTCTTGACATAACTTGACAGAAATGTATGTCTTCTTTTCTCTCATTTATTTTTGTGATAAGAATATGTGATTTTGCTGCCAAGGAAGCTTGTAATGTTGCAGAGAAATGGAAATGAAATTGTGTTGGGTATGTCCAATTTCCCCTGACAGAGTGGCATAAGCTATAGCACACAAGCAGCCTTGGGAAGTCAACAACAGGCCTCAGCCAGCAAGACCCAGACACTGACATTTGTCAAAACAACTTTCCTCAACACATCAAAATGTTCCTTTCTCTTTTGTGTTATTCAGATGTGTTCGGGTAACTACATTTTAGAAAATGGTGATTGTCAGAGAATCATTGCCATCCACATGCGAATGATATCAAGAGGAAAATCTTGTCTTTTCTACTCAAGTATGAATCTATTCCGTTTTGGTTGTTATTAATCTGTGAGGGTCCTTTAAAACAAATACGAAACCTAATGTAATTAAAAGTATTGTTTTTGTTTTGTGTTTTTTCTCCCACAATCTGACAAAAGTAAATGATACAAATGGGTTCTTTCTTCTTTTCAAAGCATTACACAGATGGATGTTGCATGTTGGTGTGGGTTCGGTTTATTATTCTTGAGTTCATTGCTTTTTATAATCATTACCTTTCTTAGAACTCAAATCATCTGGGTACTGCTGGCCCTTTAGAAAGTGTTCTATCCTTAATTTCTTACTCTATTGCTATAGAGCAGTGGATGTTAGGTGAGGTGGGTATTAAGCACAACAACATAGCGTTTTATGCGACCCTCCAGTTCTGTCTTTTTGGGACTCTTTCAAGGATGCACACACAATTTCTAGAACCCTAGCAACAATTTCTACAATAAATGGTGTTTGAAGCAAGAATCCCTTACCTAGGGCAGACAGAAAGAGAATCAGCCCAGCAGTGTAATCATTGCTCTGCTGTTTGAAGGAATATTGAGCTCAGATGCCTCCAGAAAGCCCACCAGGCCCAGAGGCACTGGACAATAAAAGAGGAAAAATAATAGACGCCAATGCTTTATTAAGTATATTTTTTTCTCACTTAGGTGTCCATTCCCTGGTCAGACAATTAGTTGAGGTTCTTTCCAGAGAAAGTGTTACCCACCAAGAAAAACTCTTTTAACCTTTCAAAATAACAAATATCTTTAATGACTTTTATCCCCTTTCCATTGACATCACAGATACAATGTGGCCTGTCTTGAAGTCAAGCCCAAATTGAAATCACTGCTGGCAGGGACAGGAAAAATAGAACATTTGACAATAAGAGTGACAGATGAAGCATTGGGGACCTTAAAAGGGAAAATAACTCAAGCTATAACCTGGGACAGAAATACTGCACCTTAGTAAAATACCTGCCCAATCTGTAAGTTAATAGGCAGGTACATTTGCACATGATAATGGGATAAATGCAATGCTTGAACGAAGTTGGTATTATTTTCTATGTACATATTTAAAAGGAAAGCTAGACATGCTTTCTAGCAAGAACTTTTTGATTATAGACCAACCGTTTATCACCACATTCCCTGGGGAAAATATTTTTATTTAGTTATATGAAAGGATTAACATTTATTAGAAATATATTTTAAAATGGGACTTCCTAAATTTGCTGAATCCTGCTACAAATGATTAGTTAGCACTTATAAGGGTAAAAGTTAAAATATCTTAAACATATATTTCAGAGATAAAGGCAACTTCTTATAATATCCCTTGACTAATTTGCAGAAGGGAGGAACTATATTTCATGATTTATGTTTTGAAATCTATTAGTTGCATGCCAACTTTCTTTCTTTCTTTCTTTCTTTTAAATTGTGTTTCATTTCTAACTGATTACTTGAATTAGGGGTAAAAACCTCAGTAGGATCTGTCAATTTCTAGTGATTTCTGTAATCGATTCCTAATTGCCTGTGATTGCTTTGTTGTGCACCTTAGAGTCCTTTAAAACATGATTTGTTTAAGGCTATTCATTCTTGGTTGGCTTGGCGATTGGTAGTGAAGTTGTTCTGGTATCACCCATTGCAGTGAAAATTTTCCCCACGTGATGGCCATTGTAGGTCTTTCATATCAGGTGTATGTATTTTACTTCTAGAGCTGTCAGAGAAGGATTTAATTCCAGTAATTAATTATTTGAGATAAGTTTCCCAAGGAGTCCTCAGCTTAGATTACTTTAGAGGTGCTGCTTTCTTTTCAAACAATATGAAACCTTTTAGGTCACATGAATAATTAAGTTTTGCATCATTGAGAAATAAACACATAAGCCTACATTTCCATTGAAGTTTGCAAGCCCATGGATGGCGAGCAAATGTGTGTTTCCCTTTGTGGATAATAATGGCAGAAAGTCATATTGTTTATTTTGCCTTTGATATAAATTTAAATCAAATAAGGACGGTTCAAGTTAACACAGGGAAAATCCAGTTGCTTAGCTGCTTCCCTAGGTCCACATCTTAACCCACTTTTCAAATGTTTTGGGGCTTTACAAAGCCTGAAACATATTTTACCATGCCCCTTTTCCCTTATTTTATAAACCAATGTAATTTTAAAGAAAAACTTAATCCATATGTTTCTGATTAATCTTTACTAAACTCATCAAAATGGTGTTTTGTAAGAGTGATTTGGTGTCCAAGAAGTCTTTTGAGTCTCTCTGTAACAGGCCTTCTTAATACCATTTCTCTTTGAAGCAGGAAGTTGTGTTTTGCCAACAGTAAAGAAATTCAAACCCCCAAAGGGTTATGATCAGTTTGAAGCCTCAAGCCCGAGGGCTCTGTGGTGTTCTACACTTGGCAAACAGACTACTTCCCTTCTGACTTTGAAATACCTTATTTTCATCCCACAAGAAATTCTCTATTTATTGTTTTGCTAAAATATGTATTTAAAACTATCTTCTGATTCTTTGATACATACAAGTATATGAACTAAAAAGCAGGGCCTAAAGTTTAATTTACTTTAAAGCAATTTCATTGGATTGTCCATTTGGATTTTTCTGTAATTCCCTTATTTCCTGACCCTACACATCTTTTCAATTTGGGTTTACCCAAAGAGTTAGCCCAGAAAAGGTGACCATGAAGAGCCCTACAAGCTGGAAATACAGTAAGAACTGGGTGAACATTGGTGTTGCTACCCAGGTTACCCAATAAAGACACAGTTCTTGATGTACTAAGCTAACATCTGACACTATATTTTGTACTCTTATTTATGTTGACAACCAAAAATTCAATGCAGAAGATTTTGAATAATGTGCTTTATGTCACAAGGTGAACCATAATTCATAGTTATAGATGTTTGCTAGTTTTCCAGTGTAGTTCATTTCTGTTTATATGTTTAAAGGAAGACCTGTATAATTTCACTTTGTTTTTTATACAATGGGTGAGAAAGGGGAGAGAGAGTGAAAAAGAGAAAACAAAATAGTATGTGCAGCAAGTTAAGCATCCTGACCACTGTGGTCCTTTGTCCTTACTGCCTTCTGGCCATGAAGTGGGAGTGCCCTCTAGTGAAACTTTAAAATCACTGGAAGATATTAGGTGTAACGTGATTAAGGTTTTCTTCTAAATTCTTGTTTCAAAAATCTTTGGGCACTAACAATTTGCATAAGTTTTGAGTGTGACTTAGCGAAAAACACAAAATACTATCAAATAAAACTATTTCTTTAGGAAACTAATATGAACAGAAATGAATATATTGCTGTCAATACCAAAAAGTATGTCTGTCTTTGTCGTCTATTATCTATCTATCCATCTATCCATTAATATCTATAGATCCCAAGGACACATAAGTAGCATATAATCCACACTAGGACTATGGTTATCTAAATGAAAACTTACATAAAAACACAATTACCTATCTTTCAAGAAGATGGATAGTAAATAAGTGACTTTGAAATGTGAAAGTAAAGCAGTAGTAGCAATACACATAAGTAGTAATCAAGAACTGAAAAATATATTTTGCTCCATATATGATTCCAAATCTCCCTGCAGAAAGCAGAACATTCTCATTGTGATAAAAATCTGATGTGTTCTGAAAAAAAATACAAGACCAGGAATCAGAGTTCTTGCCCTGGAGTTCACTTACCAGCTGTGTGAGCTTGGGCAAAACATTTAACCTCTCTGAGCCTCAGGGTCATCGTCTGCAAAATGGGGCTTAAGAACACCTGCCCTGCCACCTCATAAGGTAGTATTGAAGGAGATAAAGCGTGGGAAAGGGTTTTGAAGTAGATAAAGGACCACACTGTGAAGGTATTATTTTTCTGACATTTCTCTTCTGTCTTTCTCCTGAGGAGATTTCAAGCCAAGTCCCCTTTCAGGATGAAGAGGGAAAGAAAGGAGACCCTTCTAAAACCCTCTGGAGTCGGGAATCACTGACAAAACAGCTTTCTTCCCAATGGAAAAGGGTCACAGAGAAAGAAACAGGTGGCGCCCGAGGAAGGATGCAGGGTGAGACATTACCACCGCGGAGCCGCCGGTGCTCCTGGGCGAGGCTGACGCCCGCGTGGGGAGGGCGCTCGGCCAGGAAGCGCGGCCCGGGCGGCCTGGGCTGGAGCCGGCTGGGCAGCAGCTGGCGGAGTCGGAACCGCGTCCTCTTGGGTTTACGGCAGCAAGAGTTGCAGTGAGTCTAATCTCCACCTTGCACAGGGAGAGAAGCCCAGCAGCACGTAGGCTCTGTGCTTCTGTCTTCTTAATCCCCCCTCGACTACCATCCACGCAGAACAGTTCCCAGTTTGTCTTTTTAAAATGAAAAATATTTTAACTTTGTTTATGCCAACAGTAATAAACTTCTCATTAGAGCAAACAGTCTGTCTTTTTTTATCCTTTTAGTTGCAGGAAGTTAAATTTTAGATTTGTGCTGTTAAAATTCTTTACTTTTCTCCACAATAAGCTTGTTTTTTAGTGGGACGTGGTTTCTCACCAGGTATGTTTGCTTTGAATAGAGCTTTATGTACTTATTTTTAAAATCACAACGTGTCTAGGCACTTTAAAGTATATATTTAAAATTCTAGATCTTTCTTTCTTTCTTTTAGACAACACAGGTACCTTCTATATACTTACTGCCTAGATTTTTACTATTTGTCTTCTGGACAAATGTACATCTTCTTTCTTTTGCCCAGAGTGAGAAACTGTTTCTTGTTTCTTTACTCAGAGGTACTTCACATTGTCAGACATGCACAATCAATCTTGCTCTTAGACCTTTGTGAGGAAACACAACAGATGGATAATGGGAACATGGTTGCCATTTGGGCTCTGGTGGATTCATGAGCTGCCTCCACAGCCATGACTCTGGTGGTAAAAGAGAAAAACCATAAAGTTGATCTCTAATGCTATCTGATGGGTTCTATGCCTGCTGTTTACGTCCTCCCTCCCCATTTGCTCTAAACAGTTGGCATGGAAGTGTATGGGGTGTTTCTTCTTCCTCAGAATAAAATTAAACGAGACACTCAGTGGGTTTTCAACTGCTTACGGGTTTATCCAAAAGAAGTGAATGGTTACACTTGAATGACTGGGGCTTCCATGCCATAAAATTGCTCTTGGCTAAAGCTGGAATTCACTTTGTCTAGGCTAGGCTACATGCGCATGTATTGGTAGAACACCACAACTCCTCATTGAAAATTTGGGTTCCTTCTGTATTAGAACCTTCTCTGACCTTTGCTGAACACCACAAAGAAACCAAATGCTAACCTCTGTTTGTCTCAAATTTTCCCCTATTAATGCTTGGTCCAAGTCTACATTTCCAGCCAGTCTTTCATTTAAAAACACAATCTCATTCAAAACCTGCCTGGTAACTTTATCACTGGGGTAACTGTTACCTATGATGCAGGGCTGACCTGGGTCCTTGTAGCACTTGACATCATCTTTTGGACGGGTTACAGAGCCTTTTGAGGGAGTTGTTAGAAGCAGGCTCACCCTGCAATGCAGAACCGGTCACAGAAGAAAATTAGTGCATTTATCTGTCAGCATTAGACTAGATTTTCAATCCAGTTCACTAGTCACAGGGTCTGGTTTTCTCTTCCTCTGGGAGATGAAACTGATATGCTGGTAGGTAGTAAAGGTGTCAGTTATAAATTGGACCGTTGGAGCACGCACACACGAAAAATAGACGAGAAGTCTTTAAGGCCATAAATTTAGTTCAAGGCAAAGAATTTCCCTAAAAATAGTCCCGCTTGTTAAAACACTATAGGAAGAATGTATGTCAGGTAGCCGTTGGCATGATCAGAACCAGTTCACATTTCTTTTATGAGAACCAGTGTTCGCAATTCTCTCTCAAATGTGCTATTCCTTTTAACTACTTAAGGGAAAAAAGGATTTCGCTGACTCTGGTGCTAAATAAATAAATACCTTGATTGGTTTCTCCTTCATTGTTTCATGCATAAGTGAGGTTGCAGCAAATCTGAGTTGCAAACACAAGGGACAAGTTTGGCAGATGCCATCAAGCTTCTCTCTATGTTCTACTCACTGTTTACCTACCATTTAACTAAATGGGGCTCCAATATCAACTCAAAAGAAGCATGTGGCCTTTTCTCAAGTCAGTGAGTGATCCTGTCCTAAATTGGTTGTTTCCTATCCTCAATCCTATAAAATAATCCAGGTGGAAACACTGAAGACAAACCTAATGTTAATGGCCCATTACTCAGACACAGCACAAACTAGTGGTTAAAGTTAAAATTTTCAGCGTCCAGTGACTCCCACACTTCATACCAATAGGGTCAACATGTCTGCTCCATTCAATAAATACTGAGTATCTGTTGACCTTGAAGCACTACACTGAACTATATGGGTTTACAGATCCTACCTCTGGACTCAAAGAGCTAATAATACAGATTGAGAGATGATATCCAACAACCCATCATAGAATAAACCAGAGTCAAATACGAATTCAATGGGAGCAAATATCAATACTATATTATGGGAAGAACAAGAGAAGGAATCCATAATATGCCATATAGGTAGTAGTTTATTTATCATTTAAGCCTTTATATATGTCACCTACCATGCTCAGGAATAGTGTTAGACATTGGAGATTTTTTAAAAATCTTCCCTTCATGGAGTTATATTCTCTCTACAGTAACAGAAATAAATAACTATAATCCATCCTTATATCAACCTCTTCCTTTCTCACTATATTGGATCTTCTCAGAGGACGGCCTTGTCTTACTCATCTGTGTCCCTAGAAGAGCACTTCACACAGAGTAGGCACTAAATACATCCATCTCAAAGGAAGAAATGAATGCTAAAATACGGCATGTGTGATAGCATTTCTAAAAGGGTTCACTTTTCCTGGATAATGAGAAGTACATGGTGGATAGGGGTGCCGTAAACACAGACAGAAAACACAAAGGAGAACTAATCTGGGAAAAGACAAAGATGAACATGCTGAGCTGGATTTGGGACAAGTTGCACTGGAGGCACAAATTTATTAACACCTAACTCTTTGTTGAAGGTGAATATGTAATGGCTGGGTGGAGAATGAAGGACCAACAGAAAGCAGTGGCATGTATGGGAGCCAGGGGACTCTGGACTGAGGCTGTCTGGGCTTAAGTCCTGAATTTGTCACCTACGATCTGTGTGGCCTTGGGTAAATTACTTAGTGTCTCTAGATTATTCATTAAATGCAAAGTAATATTATAGTATCTCTTCTTAGGATTTCTGAGTATACAATACAATACAATAAGATAAAAAGCAGTTAGTAGGGATTAAGCGTGTAAATATTAGCTAGTGGGGGATCAACATTATTAGCTAGTAAGTAAGTTTTCAATCTCTCAGTTTCATATCTCCTTAGCCAAGATCAAGACTCACTTTGTTCATTATTCAAGAAATAAAGGAATAGTGATGTCATAAACTGAAGAAATAAGAAATACCCAACATGTCAGAGAAATTTATATCAGCCTTATTTCTCCAAATTGGTTCTGATTTCTAATTAAAAATTTAGGAAACAAAAGCCTCCAATGCAATTCAAAAGTTGGCATGGGTGCACTGGATTCCTAAACCATTAGCAATTGAATAAAAGAAGAAAAGTAATACAAATTACCCCCATAGCTGCAATATTGTTGCCACAATAAAAAGAAAGCCCCAATAGCTACCACAAATATTTAATACAAACATTAAAACCCATAGTTTTAACTGGATGATAAATGTGTATGTTACCCTATAACCTTTCTGTTTTGAGTCACTTTCTGCATTGAATTGTGGTTGTTTATCTGTCCTGAACCTTATGCCCCTGTTATGTGTAAATTCATTGTTTATTAAACAAACCAAATAGAGAAATGGAGTCAGCAAACTTTCCCTGGAGACTATTTCTCCTGTTGGAGGAGCACTGAGAGGTCTTTGACACAAAGAGGACAAGGACTGCTATGCTTGTAAGTGCATGTGTATGTGCAAAATGCTAAACTTTGCTACATTATCCTCCTTTCAATAAGAGCACCATATACAGAAAATGGAGACTCTACACATTTGCTAGCAAGCACCTGCTGCCTTGTTTCAGAGAGCTTTTCAAACAAGATCAAGATCTAACAAAAGAAGATTTAGTTCTGATAGATCTTCCTGGGAATTCCAGTTCCACCCTAGATGATGCTTAAAAACCCCATCTCTCACTAGGACCCACCACAGTCTCCATGGCCACCTCCCTGTTGTGTACAGGATGGCAGGCAAGCCAATGGGACTCCTCTGCCTTGTGAACACTAAGTCCAGTCAACTTAGCTAAACGAGTTTCGAGTGTAGATGCAGCTCAGACGTGACATCCAAAGACAAGGCATGAAATACAGATATTCTTTGAAACAAAGGGGATATTGTTTCATAGGAGTCAATCAAAACTCTTTTGAAGGAGGTAAGGAAAAAGAGAACATGGGATTCTGAGACATCTCAAACTCTAGATTAGGGGCACTTTTGAAGAAACCATTTGTCTTTTGTTTATTTAAAGTTTTCATTTGAATGGCCTTCTAAAAAAGGAGTTAAGTGAGATGGACAATTCTTGCAAAAGAAATGCATGCTAGCTTTCTGATGGTGGTCAAATAAATTAATCTACAAACTGGCCTTTTTACTCTATGCTGGACTAGATAAAATAAAGTGAGCTTTTCACATCTCATTTTACCAAATAATGGTAATAACCCTGATTAAAAAGAGAACTTGATTACATTTTTAGTATAAATTTTAAAATCTATATTTCTGTTTTTGCAAATAAGTATAAGAGACATTGTTTACTTTTTTCCCTTAAGTAATTTTGAGGTTAGATTGTGTGGCTAGACTCCTGTGGAGGCTCTCTAGGAGCTATATAATAGACAAGTTCCTTTGTTTAATACAGTCACCTCTTCCATAAAGTCATTCAGGATGTTTTAGAAATTTTCCCTCCACCAATATATCTCCAACTAATTGTGTACCTATTATTTTATCTCATTTGATTAACCCATTTTACTTACCCACCATCTGCCAGGTGCTTTCTATGTGTCAAGTCTATGACAAATGCTTGAGGTATAAGGCAAGGTGAGAGTCCAGTCTTGTCCTCAAGAGGCTGAAAAAGGTAGTTTCCACATCATTTATTGCTTTTACCCCCAATTCAGAAAGTCATTCAGATTCAAACTGGTCTGAAAAATAAAATATCTAACAGAGATACAGGCTCTCAATTATATAATATAGCTCTTAGTGTTGACCCATTTGGCTTAATGTTATTTTATTTGTTTGTATATGTGCTGACTTGTGGAAGTGCATTATATTATTGATTTGCAGAGACAAAAATGAGTTCTAGGACATCTAGTCCTGTTTGAACAGGACTTTTTTTTTTTTAGCATGCCCCCACATGCCCCACATGCAACTTGTTTCTTAATAAATAATTTATGATGACAAAAATGCAGATGAGTGCTCCATAGGAAGACCGTGGCAGGGGAACAAGTGCTACTGCAGAATGAGAATTGTATTTTTCCAAATCATTTCCAATTAAACATCTACAGGTCCAAGATCATTGGCTTTATGAGGGCATCAGAAAGATGCTGCTTAGCTTCTTCCAATAATGAATACACCAACTTTCCTGGTTTTTTTTTCTGTTTCTTTTGCTTAGGAAATCCTACTTTTTTTTTCTTTCCATTTTGTGGTTCCCATACAAATATAAAAGACACTGTATTTGGAGAAACAAAAATTGAGATTAAGTCTCAGTCATATCACATACTAGTTATGTGCTCCTAGGAAGCTATTTACCATTCTGAGACTCAGTTTCCTAACCTGTGAAACAAGGATAGCATATCATTGCTACCTATTGCCCATGGTTGCTGGGGGCAAGCCACAGGACACTCTACATGTACAATGGTATATTATTACTTGAGCTAAATTTTAAAGATTATTTTTTAAAGAACACATTATATAAAGAAGCAGACAATGCACAGAATGAAAAACAGCATACTCAAAGGCCCCTTTACATTGTTTCTACTTCTACATATAAAATACCTGTAGCATTATTTGGAATTGCAGAAGTAATTATTATAATAGCCATCACTTATTGAGCTCTTATTGTAAAGGGAGACAACAGAACCAAGTTCTTTGCATGGATTATCTCATTTAAGTTTTACCCCAGTCTCTATTTTATAGCATTATTATCATCTATATTTTACAGAAGTGAAACCATGACTTGAGGGTTTGAATAATTTGTCAGTCAGCCCTGGCAGTCTGACTCCAGAGCCTATACTCTTCTTCACAGTTTATGTTGTGAGGAGGCTATCAGGCAAAGTTCTATCCTGAATCCAAAGTTGAATTTCCAAAATCATGTTAAATGTATCACACTGAGATCCCAAGGGAAGAGCTGGAGTTCACAGTTTCAGGTCTCATTTATTTGTCAGCACACAAGAGCACGTGGAAAGGGCATAAAGACAAGTGGTGCTCAGATGAGCATGAACATCAGACAGGACATGTGACAATGGCCAAGGATAGAAACGACTTGTCAGCTGAATTCTGGTATCAGACCTGCCAACCACTTTCCCACATCATGAAGAGAAAAATCCAATAATCAGCCTGTCATGGTACCTAAGTGGGCAAAAGGAAATCAAGCCACTCCGAAGGAAACTATTAAATTAGAGGCTAGAGAAAAATATATAACAGCTAAGGACATTTAGCGATAATCTTTGCTACTCTCGAAAGTCCATGTACAGCACATGATATGAAAAGGGTAATCACACTTTTGAGACATATGTGGGACTGAGATAGCTTGTTTCCCTTCGCCGGCCCTCCCCACACATTGGGCACTTGGCCAGCTGCCTCTTCTCGGGCCTGGGCTCCACTGTGCCCTCAACACTCAGGTGAGTGGCTCCAGGTCTCCCCAGTCATACTGGGATTCGCTCCGTTTCCCTCGCTCCTGAACTGAACACAACAAAACCGAGCTGTGAATATAAGCATATTTCTGTCCTGAGAGCAACATCCAGGGGATCCTTGGCTTTCTTAGAAGCAATATAGCTTCAATTATAACTGTGCTAAGCCAGGCACTCCCTCTCCTCCAGCATTAAAGATGCCTCTGAGCCTCCTCACTTCTGCACGGGATTAAGACTCAGCACTGGGCTCTGGCTGGCACTAACGAGCCTGCAGACATCCTCAGGGCAGAACGGAGGAAGACACAGGTGAAACAAATCAAACAGAACAATCAGGGGTGAATTTTCAGTGTGGCCCAGCATGGAGATTTCCTGGCGGGATTTCCATTAACGTGAATGGGACTAAATCCCTACACACTGTGCGGAAAATGTGCCTCTAAGTGCTCGGCAGCATTATGCCTGATGGAACAAAAACACAAACTACCCAAACTAGGCGAAGTGCTCCTCAGGCTGAGGTTCCAGGATTCACTGTAGAAGGTGTCTGGAGTCATAACTGTCTTGGGTGACACAAAATGGACCCTACTCTGCTTGACACCGTGGTGCTCTGGAAACAGGAGGGCTCTCCACAAGCCGCAGCGATGCCTCTCGCTCTCCTTGACACTGACTTTGACCATGGACTGATCTAGTGTTCCACAAATGGCCTGTGTTTGCTAAACTGATTTCCCTCCCACCCTGATTACCTGAAATTTCAGGAAACCTTCACATTGCATTGGGCCTACTGGAACCAGAAACTTAGAGGATGGTAGTGCATGATTCATTTTGATGTGATTTTTATGGCCTCTGCAAAGTAAATGTTGCAATGACTCTTACCCTAGGATCAAAGAAAATAGTCAAGAAATCACTTAGCCGCCTGCTTTCACGGAGCAATTTCCTTTCCACAGCATCCATTGGGTGGTTCTGAAACACAAGTCTGATCACGTTGCTTGCCTCCTCAAAAATTTTGACTGATTCCCTTCTTTCTCTAAAACAAGGTTTAAGGCTCTCCACAAATTACTTTTCGATCTCATCTTCCACTACATCTCTGCATGTATGCTATGCTCCTAGCGTATTTTTCTATTTGCTATTCCTCTAAATGAAGTCACCTCTGGGTGACCTTACTCATAGTGCTCCTTGAGCCCGAATAGCTTTCTTCCAGGGACCCCAGTCATTAAACATTTCTCATGTGGACTTTACTCCACCATGAGATCTCTGAAACCATATTGTATAATTCATTGAATTCTGCTGTGAAGCACCTTAATTTTTATTATGGTTTGTTCTTTACTTTTCTATTTCCTCAACTGCACTGTAAGCTCCACAAGAGTTTTCCAAATCTTTGTATTCCCCACAATGCCTTGCACATAGTAGGCTCTTGATAAATGTTTGCTAAATGAATAAAAGGGAGGGGTGAGATCCCACTACTCCCTCTTGCCTCAACATCAAATTTTCTGTCTCCTAGAGGCCACAATTGATGAAGTCATTTAATTGTTCATTTCATGCATTCAACAAACATTTATTGAATACCTCATATGGATCAGGACACTGTACTGGTGGCACAGATGTGAGTAGGACACAGTTGTTGCCCTGGAGCATCTCACAGTCTAGATGGCAGTGTAATGATGGCTCAGTACTAAGGAGCATCACTCTGTGTGATAAAGTTTGTTACGACTGTGTCTGCACATAAAGGTGGAGAATGTGACATTCAGGGGCTTTTCTCCTGAATGGGCAGGTGTCTAAGGAGCTGCGTTGCAGCATCAGGCAACAGCATACTCATCTAGAGGTAAACTGGGCCAGGCCAGGCCAGATTACAGATAAGGCAAAATTTGCCTTTGATGTTAAGCCACCTATCCCCTATTCTCTACCCCTGCTTCCTAGAACCCATCACCTGCCCCTCTACCAATTGGCAAGGTGATACTCTATTAATCTCTGATAAATTTATTAAGTAAAAATATACTGGCTTAAGTTTCTCTTGAAAAAGGTTAAAGAAGGGAGCATGGCTCCATGGAGCATGGCTCCATGACATCCGTAGATGTCAGGCTTTGGAACGTGACATCCCTCAATTTTGGGCTTCAGTGCTTCTTATCTGTGTGTTACCTAGAAAAAATTATTTAAACTCTCTGAGCTACATTTTCCTCCTTGGGCAAGTTCCTTAAACTCTAGAGCTCTCAGTTTCTTCTTCTATAAAATTAAGATATTAATACTTAACCTGGTAGGGCTATTTTAAGGATTAGAAATATTGTATATGAAGTGCTTAGGCCTCACATAGTATTAATAGACACTCAAAACATGATGGTTATTAATAGATTCTTTAAAAGAGGTTCTGGTAGAGATACAATAATTTGTTTAAACACTAGTGGTGGAAATTCAAGGCATGGTGACAGGCAAATAATGGAAATGTTTAAGGGCCAGGAACCATGAGCGCTGAGGGCCCCACAAGTGCCCATGAGGTGGCCATGAATCCAACCCAAAGGTCATGGGATAAACGGGGTGTTGTGAGTTCCCAGCTCTGCTAATGGTACTAGCATGGGAATCTGGGTAAGCTGCTAATCTTCTTGCCTCAATTTCCTCCTGTTTATTATGTATCCTGAGATCACCTTCCCTGACGGGGCATTTTTTACTAATGTACAGTCAAGCTTCAAGCTCCTTGGTTGTTCTGGAGCTATAAAAGCCACAGGTATTTCAGTTCATTTCAAGGCTCCCGTATCTGCCATGAGACTCAAAGCAGTGGAGTTCCTTCCCCCACCGTCCTTGTAATATTTAGTTTCTTTGAGTTGCTTCGTCAGAAGAAATACTGAGTTCTCCATTTCCCTGGCTCACTTTCCCACTGACAAGGGTGATGTTAACACCAAATCCTGAATCACAGCTAGATCGATATTATAACAGCTGTGAGAGAAGGGCACTAGCCCTAAAACACAAACACACTTTCTTTTCCAAGAAAGACTGTAGTTCCCTTAGTGTTAACTTCCCCTTGTTCCCCTTGATGCCTCCCCCACCCTCCCCTCCGCTCCTGCCACCAGCACGACCCAGATCACATTAGAGTCCCAGAGCACAGGGAACAGTTCTCGTCTATCCGTCACCAAGGAGGCAGACGGGACGGGGGAACAACAAGTCATTTGTACCTGATGAGGAGGACACTCCTGGGAAACAAGCAGATGAGCCACCCCATGAATCTGAGCCATTCTCCGAGGTAAACAGAACTGCATGAGAAACCACCAACTATCTCCAGCATCGCCCTCCCCTCTCTCCCTGCCCTCTGGCAGCAGGGCGGGGGACGTGAAACTGTAGCCTGGACCAATATCTGATTCTGAGAAAGTTAACCCTCGCAAAGGTGATTTGCTTTTCCCTCAGTCTCCTGGAGTTGAATAACCACCTATTTCTATTACCTTTTTGTAAATTATATATTTATTTGAGAAGTATGTTTCCATAGTAAAGTGACAAAACTGACTTGCAGAGTTTGATCCAGTGTTTGGGCAGGGAGAGCCAACTTTTAAATAACCAAATTAATGCAGAGTAAAGAGGAAGTACTTTGAAACATTTTTAGGGTACACATACACACACATAAAACAAAACAAAACAGAAAAACAGCTGCCTCTGTCGACTATTACTAGACAGTTGGAATATTGACTCAGATCCTCCAAGAGCATTCTAGACACCCACTAGGCAGCCAGTGTGTTTCTACAAACCACTGTAGTGCGTTGTGAATACTATTATTTCCCCCTAATTCTACAGATTATAATGGTGAATATTCAGTAATACTGATAATGGCTAAATAACTGAGATTACAGTGCAGTAGCCTGCCTTGGTGGTAGAAAACATACACCGGGCAATGACACTAAATATAAAAATGGAACCTGTGATTAGTAAAAGAAAGAGTCAGAAAATGAGTGAAGTGGTAGATGAGGATTCATAGACAGACTTTAGGAAAGGCAAGGTTGGCACTCTAAACTAGCATGAAGCCCAATTTCTACAATTTTATAATATGTATGCTTTTTTAAAATGTGAAATTTAAGCTTTGTAGAACTTTGTAGAATTTGAGCAACCATAAAAAAATTTAAGGGACTATTTTAATCTTATATTTCACTAGTACTTGCCCAAAACATGTCATTGGAAAATCATGTGGTAAAGTTTCTTTTATTCAATGTGCATCTGAATTACTGACATAAAAATTATTGACCTACCCCAAGAGCATAACACAGAACTCATCCCTTGGTGTCTGTTCTCCTGAAGCCAAACAGATGACATCTTCTTTCTTGGTGGGCCTGTCACCTGGTTTTTTCTGTCCCATGAAGGAAGGTGATGAAGGAAAGATTAGGATGTATGAGTACAATTAACACAAAATAGAGCAAATCTCTCAGGATAACCACAGGGAAATATCAAAGAGGAGACGTCAGCTAGCAACTTCTTACAGAACAGATGAGCTGCTCCTATGTTAGTTTTTAAAAAGTCATTAATAATTGCATTGTACTTTCAATCACCTATCAGATATTAACATGAACAAGACCAGGAAAGAGAGAGGGAGAATGAACTAACAGTTACTAGGCATCTAGCTTATATGAGGTGCTGGACTTTACATATATCATTTTACTTCATTTGCATAACATTTCATTGAGAGAGGCATTATTTTAGACAAAGAAATTGAGGCACAGGAAAGTAACTTGTCTTCTCAGGTTTATATATGTTTAAAATTTTTGAAAAACTCAGAAATCTAGAAATCCCGAAAGGTATCATTTAGGATTTTTCCATTCCCTGATGATATTCATAACTAATGATATAAAAGCTCATCCTATAGTTTTTCAGACACTAGAATGTTTTCTATGAGAACTAAAAAAAACCTGAGTGTCAGGAGTTCAAAAGAGCATTCACTGGCTCTGGGCATTTTCAGTGTACATAAAACAAGATTATATAAAAGAGTGAATTACCCAAAATAGAACCTGCTCATTCACCTTCTTAGGCGGATCCGATATGAGTAAGAGAAAGACTCATGGCAGTGAATGCAACAGCCACTTGTATAAGCTTCTGCTCATGGAAACACTACCGAGAAAAGTGTGAGGAAAATTGCCACTGAAGGAAATATGTCTGAGGATACTTAAGAGAAAAAGTCCTCAGACCTAGAGTCAGGAAAACTGGGTTCAAGCTCATTTCCTCTATTAACTTGCTGTGTGATCTCAGGCAAATCATTCCACTTCCCTGAGCCTCAGTTTTCTCATCTATAAAAAAAGGAATTGGGCTCTAGGAGGACATTGCCAAGCTCTCTTCCAACTCCAACATACTATTATTTCTTGAGAGGTAATAGTTATGTCCTGTTTCAGCTCTTTTTGCCACAATTGTTTAGGGAAGTGTTTCTCAAACCTCAGGGCACATTAGGATTACCTGGAGGACACATGGAAACTCGAATTGCTGGGCCCCATGCCCAGAGTTTCTAAAACAATGGGTCTGGAGTGGGACTTCTGAGTTTATATTTCTAGTAAGTTCCCTTGTGATGTTGACACTATTGGTCCAGTGACCACATTTTAAGAACCATTGATTTAGGACTTGAAGCCTTTTCAATGGACTAAACTTAAGTATAAATACCTATCAAGGTCAATTCTCTTTAGCAGGTTACTAACTGCATTTTTAGGTTAATCTAAAATACTCTAAAACATATCAGACTAGATGGCAGAGCTGGGGGCAACTCCTGGGAAGGAACATATTTTCCCATACTCCAGAAAGGTACCCTGGGTGGCTTGTCTACATCTTTCCACTGTGTACATCTTTCTGGACCTATTCTACCAGACATTTTTTAGACTTACAAAGTGAACCAAATAGCATTTGTGCAGAAGTGGGACAGGTATATTCAGGCACTGGCCTTGGTCAGGCTTCTGAGTTTGGGGAGACATAAGCCAAACCTTTCCTTCTCCATCTAGGCTCTGACCTATACCAGCAACCTACCAGAGACAGGTTCCTAAAGCCAATGTAACACCGTGGAATTAGACTGCCTAGTTTTCATTCCTTAATGCCTGATAGCTATTCAGCCTTTAGCTTCCCATACTTCTTTATCTCATCTATGACAATGACAATGGTGGCTTCATAGGGCTGCTATGAGGATCAAATGAGATAATACACATTAAGTGCTTAGAATGTCTGGCATATAGTAAGTGCTCAATAAAATCTAAGCTGTTATTTTATCCCTTGCCAGAGAATATAACCGTAAACTCTGTATTCTCCATCTCTTAACAAATGTACAAGTATAGCATATTCAAGAAAAATATTGAAGGAAAAATTCAAGGAGAATAGCTTGAGGGACATGCTGCCCATCCATATCTCTAAGTCAAGCCATCATTACAAAGGCTGCACACTTAGCTCATACATTGTTTTGGGGGATGAGGGCTCTTTGTATAATTGCTTTTACTAAATTTAACTATGGCCTTAGTTATGTCCTAAGACACCATGAGAAGTAGTTAAATATGACTCACTACCTGAAGTAGGGATGGGAAAATGTCTCTTTATGAGGAGCTGACAAGATGAATTTCTCCTGAATAACATTTTGTTGTCATTCCTTGGACATTTTGATATGTTTATGTATTGTATTTTCCTTTTGGTTTTAGTCACCAGTAAGCTCAGGGCTAAAGCTGTGCCTGCTTCTAGTACTATACAGGACATAATGGCATGACATCTGTGCCCTGGTTTTATTTTCTTATCTATACTTGATTGCCTTTCTATACTTGATTTGCCTACCTCTATTTTATCCTTTGGAATTGCATGTATTTTTTCAGCCTCTTCAAATATATTTTGGATAGAGTCAGGGTATAAATGAGTAAATAAATAGATTAAATGATTTAAATCATATGAGGCTACAGAGAATTATCATATTTTAATAATTTAGTTTCTAGTAAGACAATCTCCTCTTAATTTGATTTGTAGTTTGACATTAGAATAGAACTTGTTTTCATTCAATAAATGTTTTAATAATCATTTTTCCTTATCTTTCCATAAGGAGAACTTTTGGAAGATTATAGCTTTATAGTACTGGAATACTTAATAGAAAGAAAACTTCATAAAATAGTGCACACATCACAAAAGGAACAAAAATCCTACCCAGTCTTATGAAATGTACATATGCCTGGTGATGTAGGCCTGTGTTCTTGCTGGATTGGAAGGAATGGGAAATTAGTTCCATGATCTCCCTGGGAAGGGAATGATTTAAGGAAATCTGTGATGAACAATTTTTATAAAGTGAAACAACCTTTGGCAATATGAACATGCACCTTCTTCCCACCACCGTACTCCAACCTACCATGGAAAAACAGTTTTTAAAGTCTAGGATTTTGTTCTTCAGGCTTTCACAAAGTAAGACCCACCATTATAAATAATTCAAAATCAGAACTCTCAGCCCCGTAGGTAATGCTCCAATTTCTTTTTGTGTAGATGTTGTTTCATTACATGGTATGATTAATGTCAATGAAACAATAATCCCTCTGGGAATTACAAGGGCAAACCCCTTTAGTGAGCTTCTAGAGTCTCAACATCTCACCGAGAGACAAAGACCCTTATCCTGAGGAGCGCTGAGTGCTATACAACCGCTAGACCCAGTCAGCACTGCTGTCTTCACCACCCTTCCTCTGGGTAGTTCCCTGTCCAGAAGTCCAGGCCGTGACAGTTGTGGCCAGGCACTAGGTAGGAGGCTGCACAGGCCCCCACCCCCACCCCACACTGCAGCATCTCCCTGTTGGGCTCCAGTGGGGAGGCACTTCTGCTCACAGCGCAGTTCCATCAGCCTCGCTCTGCAGCCTTCCTCGCTCAGCAGAGGACAACCATATGGCTCCTAAACTTCGTGGGTGGGAGGGTACCCGGGACCTTTTTTCTCATTCTTTCCTGAGTTTCTCATCATTTTCAGCATCTCCTTACTCCTTACTAATGTGTTATATGGGATCTCCTTTCCAATTCATCCATTTCCACCATGTTGCCCTTCTTTATCACAAAAGAGAACAGTAACCATTGCATTTTCAGAGGGCTTAGTTTAATTTTGAAGAAAAAAAATTAGACCATCTTCAAAAGGTGTCTATGGTCATGGAATTCTCATCATTCTCTAACTCAGATTTTTCTGAGTTAAATTAAAAAGTATAAGTTTAAAATTTACATGTTTTTCCAGTGATCAATCTTAGTGTCACTAAAAGTGGTATAACCTGATATCATGTGCCTCCTGAAAAATGAATATGCCCATAGATTCACTCATTCCCCCCCGCTCCATCGGGGTATTATTTACATTGTGTAGAGGACAAAGTAAGTAGTTCAATGAATTTTGAAAAATCTCTGCACCCATGATACTGTCCCCAAATCAAGATATACAACTTTTCCATCACTCCAGAAACTTCCTTTATGCCCCTCTATTGTCAATCGGAGTCCCCTTTGCCCAAAATCGCATGTTCTGATTTCTAACATCATTGATTAATTTTGTAGGTTCTTGAAATTCAAATAAATGAGATCATGTAGTATGTACAATTTTGTGAATGGCTTATTTCTCTTGATATAATGCTTTTAAAATTTATCCATATTTATGTGTCTATCACTAGTTAATCCTTTTTAATGCTAAGTAGCATTCCATTGTATGAATATTTTACATTTTGTTTATCCACTCTACTGTTGACAGATATTTGGGTTGTTTCCAATTTGGAGCGATTGTAAATTCAGAGAGATTGTTAGAAAGCTATTATGGGCATTTTTCGAATAAGACTTTTTTGTGGCCATGTGATCTCATTTTTCTTGAGTATAAATTCAGGAGTGGAATTGTTAGGTCTTCTCTGTAATATTTCTGCCAAAAATGTTTAATTTGTGTCAAATCAGGCCTATAGGCCCAAATTTCAGTTTATGAAAAACAGGAAACAGAAGAAAATATTAAACCACCACTAGAAAATAATATGACATTTTATATAACAATTGGCCTGCTCTCTAACAAGTCAGTATCATGTAAAATAAGATGTGGAGGGGCATGGGGAAAGGAGGAAACAGTAGTATTGGTTTTGATTACAAGAAATTTAAGAGTTGTAATAGTAAAATGTAATGTGTGGTCTTAACTGGATCCTGGTTTAAACAAATACGGCTATAAAATATATATTGGATAAATTAAGTATGAATTGGGTTTTATGCAATTTTAGGAAATATTTGTTAATTATATTAGTTGTAATACTGGAATTGTCATTATATGGAAATATTCTTATTAAACACTTACATTAAAGTGTTTAGAGGTAAAATGTGACGTCTGCAATTTACTTTGAAAAACTTCAGCAGAAAAAAGTATGTGAAGCCAATATGGCAAATGTTAAAAATTATTAAATCTAAGTGATGGGTACATGGGTGTTTATTATACAGTTCTCTCTCATTTTACTACGTGTTTGAAAATCTTCAGAATAAAAGGAGAAAAATTACTTTTGATAAGCTACAGTAATTTAATTTTTTATTTCTATTCTGTTTTAATCTATAGAAAATAGGCCATTTTATTTGTTCACTATATTTCTCCTAATTTAACTCAGTAGAGAGCAGTGGGGCTGCAATAACATCTTAAAATAAGTTGCATTTAATGGATGCCCAATTTACAATATTATCAACATAATTGGCACTTCCTCAGACTAGATCATTATCCAGTGTGCTATAGCAAGTTTTGAAGCAGGGACAGGCTGATAGATTTAGATTTCAATTCATAAAGCCCTTTACAAAAGCTGCAGGAATTTGAAACATTAAAAATTTTCAAGCCATCTCTACCTGTTTCTCTAACATGTTGCAACACTACAGAAAGTTTATCTCACACAAGCAATTTCTGTTCACAATATTCTAATTATGTGTATCAAACAGAGCTTCACCTTCCACCACCCCAGTGATTCATAGCATTCTTGTCAGCTAAGTTAAACTGTGTTTTGTCTGGTTAAAATGATTTGGTATTTTGCACAAACACATCACAACTTCTTTCCTCCCCATTCATAAAGGAAGTGTCTCTTGCTCCCCTCTGAGTGGTATTCATGCAGGTCAGCCTTTCTGCTCTCTTCACTAGCTGGTTTGACCTCTTTTCCTCAAATGTATTATCACTGTTTCACCACATTCTGCTATTTTAAATTAAGAGAGCCCCACAGTCAAAGACAGTATTACTTTTTTCCATCTAGTGCCTTCCTAATGTTTATTGAAGAAAGACACTTATTAGTGATTAAAACAATGGGGATATGGAGAAAGAACATGATTTAAGATAAGCATTTGTTCAGGGACATTTTTAGGGCTCAGATCTTGTGTGTAGGTCTGTGGTGGGGATTGTGAGATATGGAACAGAGAGTATAGTAGAAAGGATAGTGTAGACTCAAAAGACACAAACTATTGTATGAGCTTTTTCATTACCTGCTATGTGACCTTGGGCAAGCCATTTAATATTTCTTAGCCTCAGTTTCCTCAGCTGCTCAGTGGGAAGGTCAGATCAAATGATTTCTAAGTTGTATAAGTTCTAATATTTAACAACTCAAAACATAAGCCATATAATACTGGCATTCAAGACTCTTATAAATCTGTTATAGATAATAAGACATTAACTGTGCAAGTACTATATGAATAGCTTATATATAATAGGAGAAAAGCTCCCAACCATTATAAATATATTTGATTTAAAACTATTAAGCTTGTTTCTAAAAAGAGTTGAAGAGAATCAATTTTTCCAAGAAATATTAATATAACATAGCCAATTAACACACACACACACACACACACCCAGGCACACACTAACAAGAGAATGAGGATGGAGGCCTGATGAAAAATAATGAGCAGATCTGTTGGATTTCTTTAAACAGCAGAAGATCCTTTAATGATTAGGGGAATTTAATCAGCAAGCAAGACCATATCAAGTCAAATCCATTTTTGCTGAACCATAGGTGGTAAACGTGGGATCAACCAAATTCACATTCAGCTGTATCATCGCATCTACAGTTGCTTTTTCTCCATAGGGCTGCTTTCATCTCTCACCTATTTGTATTCACTGAGACTGTCTCATTGTCCTTAATTTTCCCCCAATTATTTTTTTTTTATTAAAAACAGACACAACAGATTAAGGATGTAAAGTTGAATAGCACCGTGCATTAGTCAAAACAGACTTTTGAAATGGCACACAATAGTCCCCCAAGGTGGTTTGTTTTATCTCCTTTCAGAGCTGGGCTTCTCCCTCACTCCACCTTTCCTGTCTTAGTCAGGCTTTGTACCAACCAACTCCCCTTAGCTTGGACCAGGTAAGGTCAGCTGGAGGTGAAGCCCTAGTGAGATGATGGGAAAAAGTACAGTCTGGCTTGAGATGGGACTCTCTTGCAGTGTCATTGAGAGGTCGTGGTTTTTACCCCAGTAGATTTGTATAGGTTCCTCCATTAAAAATTAAGATTCCACTACACTACAAAACAGATTGGCAGGCTTCTAGAAATTGCTATAAATAATTTATCAGCTTGTCCATTCTGATTTCTTCCAAATACTATCTTTGTTATTTTTAGCACAAAACAAATTATATCTAACTGTTGAGCTCAGCAGAGGTGCAAGAAAAATGTCACCAGTATACCACTTTACCGAATTAAGGGAAAGCATGTTAATTATCTTCATATCATATTATAATGATGAATGAGAGGTAACATATGATTGAATTTAGTGGTTTAGATCATGTACTTAACAAGAAAATTTCATTGAATTAAGAGAAAGCAGACTACTGAAGCTAAAGGCAGCACTGGCTAAAATAGATGATCCCTAAATTATATGACTTAATTCAACCAACTTAATTGAGCCCTTTTATGGAGTATAAAATAAGTGAGTCAAATTCTTCTCCAAATAGACCTCTCAGTCTAGCAGATTGTGCTGAATCAACTGGCTGGTTGAAATACAAATTACATAGTCCCATAAGCATGATATAATCTATAGAATAAAGGTTAGATCATAACAAAACCACTTGGCCTATACTGCAACTCCTTTAGGATTCTCAGAGTTGTTTGGAATTCACACACTATGAGCAACTTTGTTTCCATGGGAAAGAGAATTCCTTATTTCAATTCAGGACAAAAGGACTGTTCCTCCAGGGATGTTTCCACTGGTAGTTGAGGCTGGAGCTAAAGAGAAAGGAGAAAAGTGAGGTGGCTCTGGGGCCAGCATGCATTCATGGTGATCCTTGTGGCGAAGGTAAGTGGCGTGAGTGAGCTCAAGTGATGGAGAGGAGCTCATCAGTGGGGGTAAGTTTGCAGGGATAACTCATGCTTCCCCAAGCACTAGTCTGGGAGAGGGGTTTGAGAGGATTACATTAATAGGAGAAAAATAGTGTTTGCCTGGCTGGGTCCCTAGCCACAGAAGAGTGATAACTCCACCTTTCTCACTTTCAGGGTGTCTTGAGTGCTCAAGAATATAGGCCCCTCAGCCACGCAACAGGTGTCAGCAATGACTGAGCACACCCTGTCATCTCCTCTGTCACTCTGATCCTTTTCTGCCTCTAACACTGGCCACATGGGTTCCAAATCGTGCCAGGTAAATAATCATCTCCCTCCACTGTGTAGCAAAACCTCTAATCCTTGCTTTAATTTGGCTTCTAGTAGTCTCTGAACTATAGAGATAAAGAGACCAAGCCATGTTCTCCTACCTCTGTTACACTCTCTGAGGGGGCTCACAAAACAGTTGTGACTTACATTTCTTAGCATTAGTCTGCAGTAATTCAGTTTATTTTAATATACCTTCCCTGTTAAAGTAGCAGTGTGAAGCCTAAGCCAGAAAACTATCTGAATAAGACAAAGAATGACGTACCATTTTTGCTGGACCCATCCTGTGAACTTCATTCTCCTAGCTTGTGAAGTTTCTTCTCATGAGTTTCCTCACTCTCTCCTCCTAGGAGATCCCCGCTGACCTGTCCTGCCTTCTAGACCATATCTGAATTTGTAGTAGTATTCAGCTTATGCCAGGACCTAGTTTAAAATGAACTGTTTATGAATTGGTGTTTATAAGGCAAAGGATTTCCTTCATACAAGTATTTCATATAGCAATGTTCAGAACATAAATTGACTTAAAAATGCTTTGACTGTTAACAATAATCATGTTCTAAACTCCCTGCAGCACAATTTTATGAAGTTATTACAGTTTTCTCTTCTCCCAACTATTTCTAAGTCTTACTGAAGAGGACAGAAGGAGTCATTTGGGGAACTGTTGGGAGGGATGGAAAGAGAAAGAGTGCTTCTAGAATGTCTTAAAGCGTGACAAAGAGACAGAGAGAGTGTAAAATGAAAACTGCCTTAGAATCGTACTACCTACAACCTACTGGCACCAAGAGGAATCCCGATGCCTGTGTATGCATAATCGCTTCAGCATTGATCTTAATAATAACACTGGCATAGTGCTTGCAGTTAATGAAATACTAGCACATTCATTATCTCATTTAATCCTCACAATAACTCAGTGAAGTGCCTTATTATTCCCAGTTGACAAATGAAAAACTGGAGCTTATAAAGACTAAGTGATTTGTCCCAGATTTTCTAAAATAGGAAGGAAAGCTAAGACCCAAACTCAGGTTTTCTGAGTTCAAATCCCATTCTCCACCCATTCGCATGTACTGCTTGACTGTTCGTTCACGGACATTCACTCCACAGGCTCTCACCAGGGGCCGACTACTTAGTGCCAGTCACTGTCCTAGACCTTTAGGGGAAGGACATACCAAGATGGATACCCTCAGAAAACTGCAGGTTTTTTTAACTTAACTTTTTATTTGGAAATGACTACAGATTCACAGGAAGTTGCAAAAGAAAGAAAAAGCTCAGGGAAATTTTGATCTAAATGGGAAAATAATGCTTATCCATAGGTGTCTACAATGCAGCACAGAATGTGTCTTTGTTCTATGATAACTGAGGGACTCTGGGAGATTTGGACAGGGGTGATCATATTTGGGGAACTGGGCAAGGCTTCCTGGAAGAGGAGGCATTTGGACTGACCTGGAAAGATGAGTATGGTTTCTATAGGCAGACACAGAGGTGGAAGGGAAAAGCATTCCAGAGGCAGACACTAACTTGGGCAAAGATACAGAGATGGGAAAGTACAGGGTAGGTTTAGGAAAATAGAAAATATCCAAGGGGGAGAAAAAAGTATATTTTTAATAAGTTCAAGTTCCAAGCTATTCTCTATGATGTGTTCTATTTAAAGGTCAACATGAATGGAGAGAGATGGACTTATCCCCTTTTCTTGAACATCCACAGGGGTGGGTTCAGAACTCTCAAGGCTAAGAAAGCCACAGCTTTGTATTTCTCTGGTACAGAAATCCAAAAGGACTTTTATTTGTAGAATGAAGATGGTATTCTCAAAGTTTTTCTTAGAAAAGTGATAAAGTGAGACTGAGCAGATACTTAGTAAACTAAGTAAAAATGGGTCTCCAGAAAGCTGTTTCTCCATTTTCTAATTCAGACAGGCATATTTCCTGTCTCCTCACTTACCTACATACTCCAGCCTTGCACTAAAACAGATTTAAGGTTCTTACAATAATGCACACAATTTAGCAAGATAGGTTAAATTAAAAATAAGAAAACGAGGCAAAGGTATTTATCAAAAGGATACTGTGCAGATATTGTTCATTCCATTACTCATCACCCTTTTTAAGAGCAGCTAGGGGAGACATTTCTCTCTGGTCTCATTATCCATATTTTTGTTTTATTTCAGAAATTGGTTTGGTTTTGCTTCCATGTATATGCTGAATGTTGTAACTGACGATGCTTTCCTGTTTTTATTGGCTGCTAGAAATGGCAGATCCAAATTTGTGCCTCATCTTTTGGAAATATATAAAAGATTTCTTGACTTGAATTTTGTGCATCAGCCTCACTTCTAGTTCTATAGCCATGAAAAGCATTTTGCCCTCTGATCAATCTAAGTTAGAAATATAGAAATGATTCTAACTTACCTGTGTGGGTTTTTTCCTTAAGAAAATTTGCAAGAGTGTTTTCAAGCAGGACAAATATAATTTCACTAGGAAAATAGAATTTGGGTATTTGCACTATGAAAAGTTGTAGTTGAGTCAGAAAATGGCAAATCCATTGTGTCCCTTTTTAAAAAGAGTCAATCTTTTCGAATATTCCCCACCCACACCTCTGCCTTATCCTGAATAGTCTTCCAATGAGCATTTGGGAAACAAGTGTTAATAATAAAACCAGTCTTTTCAGGCACTTTCACACACACAGCACTACTGTCAGGTTGATTGTCTTTAATAAAATAATTTTAATATGTACATTACATAGCATTGGCTCCATAGAGGGCCAAACCACAAACCTTACTCAGAGTAGGTGCTCAATAGCTATTTGTTAGTTATATTTAATGTGTGTGTGTTCATTTACCTTGGAGCCCCTGAGGAATTGATTTTTGTACTGCAAACAAATTACACATATTTATTTGTGATCACTTGATGTTATCCTCATCTCATATACAGCTATAGTTGAGCCTAGTTACACAGCAAGCAGAAGCTTTCTTTTAATCCAGTGAGCACTGTAGCTTTGATAAGTTTAAGTCCATCCTTCCTGCTACTTTTGTTTTTGCTGTAAGCACTGCCTTGTCTATGAGCTCTTGATAATCAAGTATTTACGGGTCTTGCATCAGGGAAAAAGAGCCACAGATGCAGCTTTCCCATTTGCTCCACCACCCTACCTGTTCCAGGGTGTGGAGGAGAGGGAACTGGAACCCACAAAAGGCTTCAGCTCTGGCTGCCTCCCTTCACCTGTTCAGCAGGTGGGCCCCAGGTGAGGGCCAGACTCCTGGGTTCAGCAGAGTTACTCTGCTCCTTTGTTTAATCACCAGTTGCTTTCTCTGCCTGTTTGTTTTTCTGGTTTGGTTTCCTGTCCTGTTCATTAGTCAGATGGTTCTTCCTTGTTTGTTCTGTCTCCTGTGTATGTTTCGGCAGGTTACCTTGCTTCTCAGCACCGGAAGGCTAATGTCCTTTGTTCCTTGCTGTCTGCTTTACAGTGGTGGCAGGGAGCTGTTAAACACATATATACATGTTTGGGGTACAGGGAGAAGGTTAAAGAGTTACCTGAGTATGACAAGTTTGTAGTAATGACCAAATCCTTGGCAAAGGAGCAATTCTCACCTTCCTCCTTGACCCCTAACTATTCAAAGGGATTTCTAAAGAGAAATCTTGGAAGGGGGAGGTTGACACTCTGAAGTGCTAGCTGGTTATGTTTTGTTTTGTTTTTTAACTTGTTAATACAACATTCTTTTTACCAAGTAAATATATACTTGTGGTGTTTAGAAAGTCACACACAACAGCAAATTGGTGTAAAAAACTGCCCTCTGAAAAACGATTCTTTTAACCAACTGCAAAAGGGCTAAAAGAGATTTTGCTGGTCTCAGCTGACAAACATAGAATCATTTGTCAGTAGTAAGGACTGTTGTCTAATATGTGATCATTTATAAAGTGTTGGGACAAAAGAGTGGGATGAGAGGCTTTTAAAGTTTCACTGTCTGTTTTTGAGCTTGTTTTAAATTTAATTTGAACAGATCCAGGCTGCTCAAGTCAGAAAATTGTCCCGTAAAAATGTTTTAATTATTATGGACTCCCATTTATTTTAGAATTTTTAAGTATTTAGAATCATTCTAATGGACTTAGCAAGAATGTACTTTGTATAATCTGAAAGGAAAAGAAAATCCTTAATTTTGAATGTAAAATTAAGCTATTAAAATGCTTAGGTAAAACTGATTCCAAGTCCTAAAAATAGTAACCCAAACCTCCCAAGTGATAGAAAAATCACTTGAGAAAAATGTAAAAATCCCATTCCTGCAGATTCTGATGTGGTAGGGCTGGAGTGGGAACAGGAAAGCCATATTTTATCGAAAGCCCCTCAGATGATTCTCACTATCAGAAAAGCTGTGGAAACTCTGCTTTTGAGACTTCCATCAAAAATTTATACATAAACTACAAACCAGTGTCTTCCATTGAGAAAATCAACTTTCCTCTGCCCCAACTTTTACCAGTTAGGTAATATCAAGAAACTTCTTATAATTATTTATTATACCTGAAAGTAACTGGGTGAAACCAGTTACACTTTAACTTCACTTGAAGGTAAAGTAAAATTAAATTCCCAAAGCAAACATCTCTTTAACACTTCAGTGTGCAAATAACTGCCCTAGGCATGCGGAGGATTAATAAAAATGTCAGATGTAGTTCTTGCCCTTGAAGAGCTAATAATCTAAAGATAAAGCTGAATTTATTTCTGAAGAATTTTGAATAAAATTTTACTGACTTATCATTAAATCAATATATACAGAGTTTCTATTTAATGCCAGGCATTTGGGTAGGTAAATCAAAAAACATCTCCCCTGTCCTCAGGGTGCAAGAGTGGAAGAAAAATGAAGTAAGCTGACAAATGACACTGCAGGCGTTACCTGCTAGGTTAGAGGCAAACCTGGAGTGCTATGAGAACACTGAGGAAGGGTCCCCTGACCTAGCCAAAGGGGTATGTATGTATGGGGGTGTGTGCATGTGTTTTGGGGTGTATGTAGGATAATCAGGGCCTAATGGGTAAATAAAAATACTGAGATAAGACAGTCAGGGAAGAGTGTTACTAGCAATAGGGCACAGTGTGTGCAAAGGCGTGGAAGCAAGAGACCTGTACATTGGGTGGTGCCAAGTAGTTGAGTAAGACCAGAGGCGCATTCCTCTGGCTTAGGAATATTGATACAAAACCTCATTCTAGTATTTAGATATTATCTAGTAATAGGTATTAGCCTACCTGGGAGGGGGCCAAAACAAACCAAACTTTTCCTCATCAAAAATAGTTGTCTGTACATTTATATGATTGTATGCCAGGATTTAAATCCATATTGGAATTTTGTTTAAAGCTGTTGTTTTGAACAAGAAGGTATATCTAATATAATCAGGTGCATTCAGGAGTGAGGGGACAGGAGAGAAAAAGAGAGAAAGAGAGAATGTAAATCACATACTCTCACATCTCCAGAATTTAAGTCATTTTACTACTTCTATGCTTTAAATGTGGTAGGTACTAAAAGTAAATTTTCTCCATAATCATCAATAATATGAAATTACATTTATGCAACTGCCTACTAGTTGCTGCTAAACAAAGTTTTATTATATATTTAACAATTTCTATATAAAGTTGTTTTACTGATGAAACCAATATTCACTTAAACTTCACCTATGTCCACTTTTTCTCAATTTTTTCCTTTTGAATCATTCATGGTTTTAGTTAGAGGAAAAGCAAATGAATAAATGTTTGAGTTGGAAATGACTCTAATACAGCGTTAATCCATAGTCCTACAACATTGTAGAAAATCTAATTTTATTATAATTATTTTACTGTTTTGCAATATATTGAAGTAACATTATTTTTAAATATTGAAGTAAAGGAGTTTATGAATAAAATATTTTAGCACAATTAAAGGTTTGGGATTGTAAGTTTGTAATTACTAACCACAATTTATAGCTATAAAATATATCTAGGGATATCTGTCTAGGGTTTTTCCCTGTTCTTGTTAACTATACATAATATGCCATAAATCACCTTCCAAAAATTAGAGTCAGAGAGTCAGATCTCTCCCAGAAAGCTGCCTGGGGGAAGCTAATAGAATCATGTACTTTTATTTCAGTGTCATTCAATCCTTGTTGTAGACAATATCATGTTATTTCCTTTATACAAATCAGACACAATTCCTGCTGCAATGGATTTCTAACAAAAAAAATAATATTGACACATCCTTTTGGCTTTTTTTTTCCCAATCATGAAATCAATCAAACAACTGTTGAAATACTACAATCGAGAACAAGATCAACAAATATTTACTGAGCCCAGTAACTGTTAAAAAGGCCTATATCCTCAAGGATCTTACCATTTAGTGCCTAGTTAGCACTGTAATCAATGTACTGGGAAGTTTAGAGGATATGTAAGGTGGAGTCCTATTTTTAAAATGCAAATAACCTGATTGGGAAGATCAAACCACCACACATGAAAATATTAGAGAAAAATAAGCTGAGCACTGTGTGGTTTTGGATACTCTGGAGTGGACGTTTACTGTTGGTGAGTTGTAAAGAATGAAGCTAGAAACAGGCTGTGGAGCTGGATCATAGAACTTAAAAGTTAAAAAGCAGTGCTTATTAGCAGCAGGGAGCAACTATGAGTTCTTGAGTGTGGAACGACATAGTGAAATTGCACTTTAAGATTTTTATGTCTTTAATTATATCCTCCCACCTCTCACTCATCTGGGAGCTAAGTAATAGTATAAATTATGTATCTCAAAAATTGTCATCTGATCTAACTAATGGACTGTGAAATGTAAAACACAGTCCCTGCTCCCTGCCTTCAAGTAGTGTAGGATTTTATAACTTGGACTCATTTACACATGGTGAAACCCATGGCTCGTAGGATTAAAGTCTAAATAAAATAGGCCTGAGGTGATTATAGACCTCAGACAGACAAGCTTTGTTATACTAAAGACAGCTGCAATTAGCAATAGTAGCCCAAAACAAGAAACCTGCTTGTTTCTGTAATCAACCTGTCCCTTAAAAAAGGTTGATAAATATATAAAATGCGTGCCAATTCTTCCTAATGCCCAGGCCCAGGGCAGGCATTACTAATTGATCATAGAGTTCTTTCTTGCTGTATTCTGATTAGCCTCACAAAATACTTCTCAAAACCTCTTAAGAAAGCTTCTGCCAATTGGTTGCCCTGAACGAAGACTGAAGATAAAAACTGTTTATTACTCTACACTAGCAGGTAACTTTGTCTAAAATAATGTTAAAAATTCACCCAATTGACTGTTTCCATTTACTACAATATCTTTCTTTTAAACCACAATATCTTTATGTCCCTTGGTTTATCATTTAACACTAGAAGACAGGGCTGAGTGGTTCTCAGAATTCTCTCATCCTTAGATGCAGTGTAATATATTAAAAGAGTGATTTCTGCCATCCGTGCAGTTCACAATTCGGGTAAACAGACACAAGAGATCTAAAAGCACCTTAGTGGGGGAACTCCTTAGAATGGCGTCTGCCTGACAAGGGGACCTCAGCGAAGACCTGTCTTCTCCTGTCCTTCCAGGGTCCGCTGAATGGCCGTTAGAGAAGCATAAAATGCTTCCTTGAGAGACAGACTGATGAATGCTAAAGATGATGATAATGGTCAAGAATTATTGAATGTTTACCATGTGCTACTCACCTAAAAGCTTTCCCAACATTATCTGATGTAATCCTCACTGTGACTCTGTGATGCAGCTATTATAGCCCCATTTTACAAATCAGGAAATTGAGGTTCAGAGAAATTAAGCAACTTTTCAAGGTCATACAACTATTAAGTGGTGGAACTTACCATGGTTTGGACTTAATTCTGCTTGATTCCATTATTAGCACTGTCCAATACAATGGTCACTAGCCACATGTGGCTGTTAAGCACTTGAAATGTGGCTAATGCAACTAACTAAAATTTAATGTTGTTTCATTTAAATTTAAATAGTCACATGTGACTAGCGGCTGCTGTACCAGACGGGCACAGGACTAAACTATGAACTCCATGGGGGCAGGTGCCACATATGCTTTGTTGATGACTATATCCTCAACATTTAGCACAGAAGTCTTGTATATATTTGATACACAATAATATTTTTGAATGAATAAACAAATTTATAATCTGTATACATAATTCATGTAGAAATCTTATCCCTAAAACACCAATTCACTGGAAAACTCACTCAAGTTCTTCATGCTTTGAGACTCACCATCATCACCATGATAAAACTGGATAATATTGAAGAGAATATTATTTATCTACCTCAGTATATGAGGAAAAATTAATCAAAAATAAAACAATTTTGTGAAGAAAATTTTACCTGCAAATCATTGATCAGCCAGAATACAAAACCTAATTCTATTCCTCTTTCTCAGCAAAAGAAAAAAAAAGAAGCCAAGTGAATTAGAAGTTATCTGCCTCTTTTCCAAATGTAGCAGAGAACCATTTCTCTCAGTAAATGCTTGTAAGTGTGGCAACCCCTATCGCTGAAACCAAAAGGAAGTTAAGATGTAGTTTAAGGGGGCAGTTGTAGTGGCTGACACCTGTAATCCCAACACTTTGGGAGGTCAAGGCAGGAGGATCACTTAAGGCCAGGAATTCAAGACTAGCCTGGACAACATAGTGAGACCCTCTATCTATATAAAAAATTTAAAAAATTAGCTGGACATGGCAGAGCACACTTGCCTGTAGTCCTAGCTACTCAGGAGGCTGAGGCAGGAGGATCACTTGAGCCCAGGCATTCTCTGACTGCACCACTGCAATCCAGCAAGACTCCATCTCAAAAAGAAGAAAAGGAAAGAAAAAAAAAAGAGTATGTGAATAATTTCAAAAGCATACCTTTAAAAATGCAATGCATTTTTCCTGCATGATGCCAAACTTCTAGATCTATTTTTCCTTATAAAATATGTAATCACTTTACAGATAGCTTTAATAAAATATTTTTATATTTTACTAATATAAAATAAGATCCATACTAATGTGAGATGTTACTTGGGTGGTGACTATTGATAGCTATTTTATTTAAGACAATTTTCAAAGGTACTATAAGAAGCTTTATCAAATCTTCCTAAAGCAAGAAGATAGTCTCCTGATACTTTTACCTTTGGGCAAGTTTCTATGAAATCAGTGCATTCCATTCCAAACTTTAATGGACATAAAACCATCTAGGAAGCTTACTAAAAATGTAAACTCTAGTCACCACTCACAGAGATTCTGATTCATGAGGTATTGGGAAGGCTCCAGGAATCGGCATTTAAGCAGCTCTGGTAATTTTGGTCCATGAACTACACTTTGGGAAATACTGTAAGTTCTTCTATAATAACTCCATTAAGGGAGCAGGGAAAAGATTTACTTGATGGAATGTCTCCTTTCTCAGGAACCATGCAGAATTGATATGCTTGGGTCAGGCACACATTGTGGACTGCTTTGCTACATCAGTTCCATCTCTCTTCTTCCCACCACCACCATTTTGCAGTTTGGGAGTCATTGATCACTTACCTCCAATTCTAGAAGTAAGCACTGAATTGCTAATCAGCTTGAGCCCATGCCAACATGACCTAAACTGGTCGTATCAGAGTGAAATCCAGGACTTTTGTATGGTGGGGAGAAAGACACTTTATCTCTCTAACAGTATATGGGAAAGAATGCAGTCTTAGGGACTATTGGCAGCTGTCTTACAACCATGTGGGAAATCAGACTTGGGATAAAATGAACACCGTGAACAAAAAGCAGAGCAAAGAGACAGACAGCGTCCTAGGGGTATTGCTGAGCTAGACCAAACCCATCTCAAAGCTTGCCCTACCTCTAGATTTCCCTATTTTATAAGTCAACACATTCATCCATTGTTTTAAGCAGTTTAAATTTCTTGTTATTTGGAACATAAAAAAAACCTAATTGATACAGGTTGCTGTTTTCAATTTTATATGCCCATTTTCCTTTCTTAGCTTTGATCTCTGTGTCTCTAAGATGTTGTTTTGCCATTTCTTCTCTAATATTCCTTTAAGCATTATGTAAGGACATAGGTAAATGTCTAATTCTCACCATTCCCCCACCCCACCATACAATTGCTACTAATGCCCTTGTGATTCCTCTTCTTCACCTGCCACTTTCTCTTCTCACTCGAACTGAGCCATCAGATACACAAGTAGTTCTACCTCCTGGTAAAAGAGAGCTATTAAAGACCCTTTGACTGATTTAATGAAGTCCATATCTTTATAAGAAACTGTCTTTCCAAAGGCTTGATGAATATAGTAGCTCCCTCTCAAAAGCCTCTGTGTCCTTTTATTCTTGCTTCCCTAGGATTTTTAGGTGCATTTCAAAAGAATTTAGATATTCTTCATCATTTGGTTCTTTCATGCAATATCTTTTCATATTTTGTCTTGTCACAGTAGAAAAAGATGAAGATGCAGAGGAAACCACAGTGGACATCCAACAGAAGTTAGACAGCCCCTTGCAGGGGCTGTAGGGGCAGTTGAATAGATGAGGCCACCAAAGATAAACGCTGGGCTGCCAATCCATCTGCACAAGAAGTAGCAATTGTGGGATTCTGTTCTCTGAAGACAAAAAGCAGAAAAATCCACTTTCTTTCTCTCCACCCCCCACCTTCATTTAAGGAGAGGAGAACAAATGAAATTAAAGAATCCACAGTAGAAACTAAAACTAGGAAATTTGCACAGTAGAAAGAAAAAAAAAGCCAAATGGAATTTCAAACCATTTTTTCACAGCTTTGGGAATATAGGTGAGAGAACTTTTACTAAAACCCCCCTTCTAATTACTTCATGGGCCAAAGTGGAATTGAAATAAATAAGGCCTATAGAATACTTTCATGACTCTCTCGTTTCCAAAGGAAAGACTAAGGAAATCAAGTGTTCATCTAGAGAAATGTTATCACCAAACTTATTTGTTTGCCTGTTTATTTAGTTGTTGCTGTCTGCTTTATCACTTATATAATGTTAACATTCTTTTAAAATGGGCAGATGGACCTCATTCAAGTTCTGACAGTAACTCTTTGTTATTGGTACAAATGGCTTCAGAGGTATTTAATTACCATTAGTAGTCATCCGTTTGCTCCTAGCTGGTGACATTTGGAATAGTAAGCAGGTAGCATTCTTTGTGTCCAGTGAGTTCATAGAAAGTTACACCTACTTTTGACTACAGACTCAAGCTTAGTTGCCATTAACCCCTCTTCAGTTACTGGATGATGTGTTTGAACAGTATGAATGATTAATGAAGGCTAAATAGTCCAGTTTCTATCTTAAATCCTTTTTGTTAACTGCCAGAGAGCGGGGCTACTGGCAAGGTTAGTTTACCTCAAGCAAGTATTTCTGCAATCCGTTGCTTGTTCTCTGAAAAAAATTAATTTGTCAGCAATTGATATTCAAAAGATGTCATAAATTAGAAATTCTTATCCTGATACCTTTTCCCTTTCAGAGACCAATGCCAGGGACCATGATTTTTGCCAGTTTGGCATCAGAAAGTGGACTTTGATTCACATCTAAACTAAGTGTATGATTGCTTTCTCTCAAGAAAACCAAGATATAATATTGTCAAAGGGTAGCATCCCATTACAAACTTCTTGAAAGTAGCGTCTGAATTTTCCTGTAGCAATTTCTAGGATTGTGCTTGGGGAGAGGCCAACATATTATCCACTAAGTTGAGAAGACTGCTTATGTCTGGCAGCTCGTTAGAGTTAAGTGGGTGTGTAAAGATGCTCAGGACATTTGCTAGTTGATCTGTGAGAGGCATCCCTATAGTTAACTCCTCCGGAGACATTCTTTGCAAAAGAGATTATGGAAAAGGCCAGGCAAAGCTGGAAGCTAGAAGGAGACAGTTTAAAAATTCATGCAGTGGACCAAAAAGGAAAAGATAACAGCTGACTCCAAGAAAAGGAAGCTCACAAGGGAAGGAAGCTGGATTCGTAAGGAGATAAAACTGTTCAGAAATGTAGTTTAAGCACACCTTTATAAACATATTTTTAAGCAAACTTTATATGCATTTGCAGAGGTTTCTTTGGCTATACCTTAGATTTTTTCTTCTTCACATTTATAATTTTATAGCATTTAGGGCATCACTTATGATATATGCTTGATCATCCAAACAGCCCAGAACTTAAGGTCCATAGCAGGTGACACAGGCACATCTACCCAACAGCCTTTGTAAAAAAACAAACATAAAAAAGCACAGTTATTTCTTGCTTAGTGTTCTATTAGTGTGTGCCCTTTAAGAATTTCCAAATAAAGTACCTCAGGGTATTTTTAATTAATTAATTCTACAATAATTTTTTTTTAGAAGACTTAAACAATGGGAATTTATTTTCTCACAGTTCTGGAGGCTGGAGGCAGGATCAGGGTGTCAGCATGGTTGGTTTTTGGTGAGGGTGCTCTCCCTGGTTTACAGACAGCTACATTCATACTGTGTGCTCACATGTCCTCTCTTTGGTATATGCATATAGAGAAAGAGATTTCTTTCTCTTCCTAAGGCCACCAATCTTAGTACAGTAGGGTCCCACCTTCATAATCTCATTTAACCTTAATCACCTCCTAATCTACAATAATTTTTGTAATGTGCTTTGTCTATCATTGTTATCAATTATGTATTGTTAAAGCCTAAGCATTTCCTCCCAAAGATGAGAAAGTGAAGTGAGATCTGAACTAGGTTGTCCAAAGAGAATTCATAGGCCCACCTCCTCATTTATTGATTCAGCAAACATTTTATTAAGCACTTATTATGTGCCTGGCAGCGTGCTAGGAACTGGGGATACAGAGATGTTTAATATCCAGCCCTTGCCCACAAGGATCTCACTGTCTATTTGGACAGAGAAGTAAAGATAATAGCAACAGCTTGTAGATATTAATAATGCTTGACACAGCTCAGGGCATGCAGACAATGTCCAGGAACAACACATTGTAAATGTGTGGTCAGTTAGAAAGAGGATTTTGCAGAACCAGCAAGTCATATAAATTCTGATGAAGGCATGATTAGCCTTCAGTGTGGGAATCATCACCCTGGAGTGGATATGCAGCTGACTAGGACAGCTCATAGGGCAAGCACGAGAGAAGGAATTTCCTGGGTCAATCCTCTTAAACCAGGCCTCACACAACAGCTAAAAGGGATGTCTAGATACTGCCCAGACCTCATCCTGGTCTCCACAGGTCATTCTCAGCCAAGAAGCCCCACCCTGCTCACAGTGTGCCTGGGGAAGGAATAGCCAAACTCCTGTAGGTAGCAGATAGCACCGAACACTTTCTTGCTTCATGCTGCATAACTGAGGTGAGAGCAGCCTCATAGGCTGCTAAATGGCATTCATCAAGTTTGGGAGTGGGATAGGAGTGGTTGATGGGTGGTGGCAAATGGCTCCTGACTTTACCTCCCTGGCAGCCGCTAACTGGAGATGGAGGCAGCAGCAGGGAAAGGAACAAGACTGGCTGAGCATGTGCAGTGGCAGGGAGGGCATGTGGGCCACCCAGAAAGCAAAAAAGGCACACCCATTCCAGCATGTCGATAGCCTCTGATTGGACAATTTTGATTTGGGCAGAGGTCTTTGTTTCATTGGCTTCTTCTATTAGAGGCTTCAACATGAGTTCTTGAAATAACTGATGATATCACCAGCAGAAGAAATCCCTTTAAAATCAAAGGAGGCTTGAATCTGGATGCAAACGTTTATCCAATACCATCAACTTTAGTTTGGGGCTGGATTATGAAAAGGGAAAATTTCTGGCAGGAACAAGTGAGTGGGTTATAAATAGAATGGCTCAGTACTCAGAAATACTACTAATGGGGCAGAGGGCAAGACTAAGGAAACAAGAGTTTCCCTGGCGGCTTGCAAAGGGAGAGCTTGAGCCAGGCAGAGTGTTTACCTGGTGCATCCTCAGTGCCTAAAGGGCACCTGGAGTGAATGGCTTCAGCAAACCTGTGTTCAACTCCTGTCTCCATCTCTTACTGGGCGACTTTCAGAAAATTATTTATCCTCTTTTAGGCCTCAGTTTCCACATCTGCAACATGGGAAAAGGAAGAAAATAAATAACCTCCTAGGAATGTGAGAATTAACTAAGTGATCTAGGTCAAGTGTCAGGACAGTGCTTGGTATTATGTAAGTATGATATAAGTGTTCAGAAAACAAGCTGATGAGATCTCCAAAACTCACAACCAACTGTGACATGGTTACTGTGATCGCCAACTAATAGATGAGGAAATTGAGAGTGAGACACTCTAGTTAAGTTACCAATGGTCACAGAGTATAGGGTAATGAGTCAGAACTTGCACAAACGTCTAAATGGCTGGATAGTCTCTATTCTCTTCCACTGATTCCATGCTGCACTCACTAATTTTTACTTAAGCTGGTCCTCTTGCTTCATTTATATGTAAATGTGTTTATATTTAAATATAGCCTTATTGAGGGGTGGAGGAACCAAAAATATGGGTGAGAGGGGGGAGGAGGGGATGGGTATATACAAACATAATGAGATGTGCAACGTTTGGGGGATGGTCACGCTTGAAGCTCTGACTCAAGGGGGGAGGGGGAGCATGGGCAATATACGTAACCGTAATATTTGTACCCCCATAATATGCTGAAATAAAAAAAGATTAAATTCACAAAAAAAACCCCACCATAAATATAGCCTTATTTCTCCAGCAATTCTGCTTTGGTCTACAACAATAAAGATCTATAATGCTGAGCAACTCTAACATGTCTAATTTCTATCTGTGAACGTGCCCAGAGTGTCTCAGTAGTAGTCCTTGGGAGACACTTAAAAGAACTGCAATAACCTGGACCAGTCTGGCCAATTATCAGGGACCCACAAGACTGGTTTTCAAGAAACCAATTCTAAATAATGTAACTTT
Organism: Cheirogaleus medius; assembly: GCA_008086735.1. Lineage (NCBI taxonomy): Eukaryota > Metazoa > Chordata > Mammalia > Primates > Cheirogaleidae > Cheirogaleus > Cheirogaleus medius. Next base: position 36,309,141 of record VBSM01000272.1, read on the forward strand.
ATTTACTCTATGATTTAGGCAATGCACACAGACCATAGAACGTGCAGGCAGGAAAGGATGGCAAGACATGTTCCTGGCTTGGCCAATTTTTATTCCTTTCTGCAAGGTTGGATTCATTCCAAAAGGCTGCTACTTTCTGTGAGGAGAACTGAAGAACCAAAGAGAATACATTCATTAGAACCTACCTTAAACAAAGGTCTCCCTCTACCCTAAGTCCCTTAAGCTTATCAGAGGAAAGGTATTACAGGTAAAATATACATTTGGTACTAAGCCTTTGGCCTAGCACAATCACGATAAACAAGCTCATCACTTTCCTGTTCCACTGACCTTTGCTGTTTTCTTTGAGATACTCATTTCCTCACATGCCATGGGCAATTTCAGCTTGCCTATAAACTCTTTTAGGCAACGGTTTTTGTTTTATTTCTAACTGAATCTCAGTTTTGTTGAAAGTACATGAAATTTGTATCTGGGAATATGTTTGGGACTGCAAAACTAAAAGTAGCCTAAGCAAAAAGGAAAATGTGTTACTTGACATAACACAAAGGCTGCTGCTAGGAAGTCTTAGGTCAGTGGATTCAGCAATTAATGGCACAATCATAGATCCAGGTACAGTTCACCTTTTTCCTTCTTAATGTCAGCAGCTCCGTTATGTCCCTCTTTATTGCAGGTAAATATGGTATACAAAAGCCAAAGACTGTCTCTCTTACTTGGGGCCATTTTTGTTAAAAAAAAAAAAAAGAAGAAGAATCTTCCCAGAAGCCCCTCAAGTTTCACTGGCCAGGTTTGGGTCACTGCCCACCCTTAAACCATCCACCAGCCAGAGGTCACTAGGCTACTCAAGATTCACTCCCTGAGGCTGGTAAGAAGCCCCAGCTCCACTAAAACACACAGCTGCCCAGTAACTTTGTTCTGTGAACAAAGAAGAGCAGTAATTGACCTTGAGTAGGAAGCCAATAATGTCCACCACGATATTTGAATTTTTACAGATCTGAGTTTGAATCCAAGCTCCACATTTATGAACTTAGACAATTTCACCTCTTGAAATTTTAGTATACTCACTAGTAAAATAAGGTTAAGAATATCTACTGTATGGGTAGTTGGTGAGCATTAAATGAGGTAATGTTTGTGAGACACATAGCACAGAACATGGTACCTGGTAGTTACTTAATGCCTACTGGTTTCTCCTTTTTCCTTTTCACCTCTTTTTGGAAAATTTTTAGCATACATGTTTCCATTAGAGGATTTTCTCTGTTCTCTTCATATCTGAGAGCTCTGTCACTCATTCTCCTGCCTTTTCTTGTGATTTCCAGTTTCACAACACTATTAGTAATGCTTTTCAGAATGTGATTATTACTTGTTATTAATACTACTATTGGAATCATTGATAAATGTGTAACATAAAATGATATTCACCCAAATTTCATATCTGTTGTTGTACTTGACCCTGATAATGTGGTCAATTGGGGATGCTCCAATTAAAGGTAATGAACCAATTTATTTCCTTGTAATTTATTATGTTTAATAAGTAAGAACTTTCCCTGCACTTTGTCCAGTGAATATACCCACACATTAATCTTGATCAATTGCCAGCAAGCATTTAATGAGTGCCTTTGTTGGTATGGTTTAGAATGCTCCTTTGCTTTATTTACCATTTGTGGAGAAATTTAAGAAAGGAAGATGCATATATGTTGTCACTAGATAAGATTCCTGCTGCCCTGAGAAAGAGATAAGTATTCTGTTTGCATAACAGAACACAAAAAGGGCTAATGAGGATGCATTAGTTCAGATTATTACTAAAAGACACATCTATTTTTAAAAATTAAAGATTTGTAACATGTATGAATGGTAACTTCTCCTAAGTAAATGCAAAAGAAAATATTTATTCTGCATTAGAGCAGAGCTGATGGTCTCTTTTTACTTACTCACTGTTTCTAAACAGTTTTTTTCACATCCAAAGAGAAAATGCATTCATTCTTAATCAATCAAGCCTGTACTAAGTGAAATGGAGTCAAGGAAGGCCTGGTCCTAGCTGTTCAGGGCAAGAGTCCAGTAAGAGAGAGAAGACACGTCCAGTCAGCTCATGCAGTGCAGGAAGGTCCAGCATTGTCACGCCTAGCTGGAGGCCTTGGGCAAACTACCTATCTTTCATGGTCCCCATTTACAACACGAGTGATTTAAACTACAGAATGTCTAAAGGTGGTCAAATTCTAAAATGCTGCAGTTCTCAAAGTGTTCCAAAATCAATAAAAGCTGGAGTAGTCAGCAAAGATTTGTGAAGATGAGCTAGATTTAAGATGGGTTTTGAAGGACAGATGGAGGGAAACTTGAGAGAGAGAGGAGGAAGACACATTCAGGGCAGCAGGAATTAGAAGTAACAAGTAATGACTTTGGGTCAGGAGTGTCATACTTACCAGAGTGAGAGAATGTGTTGGAAAATTGCCTTAGGAAACCCAGTTGGACAATAAGCACAGTGCAAGATAGGAGGTTCCCCAAATCTAGGCTGAACTTGTTGTCAGTACATAGGAGATTTCTATCCTTTTTCTCCTTTTTTTCATCTCTTTTCTGTTCCTCCACTTCCACTCCTTTCTCTTTCTTACCCTTATATTATTCTCCTTCCTCCTTCACTTGTCTTATTATCCATGTTCTCTTCCTTCTGATTACTAATCTTTGTAGTTTACAAAGCACCATTAGCTACCTGATGCTTTTTAATCAGAAAATAATACATACCACCCCTAGACTTCTTAGAATTCAGACTCTGGAGCTAGAAAACCTGGGTTTGAGTCCATGGTTATATCACTTACCAACTGTAGGACCTTTGACAATTTCTTAACTGCCTGTGCTTCAATGTCCTCACCTACAGAGGAGGACAATAATGATACCCACCATTTGAGTTGTTGGAAGAATTAAATGACTATTTAAAGCCCTATAACAGTACAGAGCACATGGTAGGACCTATGTGTGTTTCTACTATTTGGAAAAGATCTATTGGGTAATTTTCTGTCCTGCCTGTGTGGGTCATAATTTCTTTCTAAGTTTTTGAGCCCAACATCCACACTGTGTGACCAGTTGTCCGCTTTTACATGAGAGAGTTGGAGCTCCCTCTCAGTTAATCATGCTAAAATTTCAAGAACATTTTAAAGTCTTCTAGGCAAAGCCATGTCCTGACGTTGTGGTCATTTTAATTGGTTTCACCTTCTCTGTCCCATGATCCAGAAATCTCTAATTGCACCATGGCAGCCTCCTGCTCCCTGTCACAGATCTGACTTTACCTGCTACTATTTAAATTTTATGAATCATGCTCCCTCTGTTTGAACTCCTGAAGCCTTTGAAACTAAATGAATAATTATCAAGATGCAATTGTTACAGTTTATAACAGATGTTGTAAAAAGGTTGTTTTTTTTTCCTATGAACATTTTTTTGTTGTTGTCTCCAATTTGCAGCCATTAGCATAAAGAAAATGTCAGCCATTCCTCCAATGAAGAGAGAAGGAGATTCTTAGATTCAGGAAGCCTGACATTCTGTAAGCAAACATTCCCTCCTTCACAAGGCGATGAGAGTGTGCCATGGCAACCTCTTCCAGGAGAATAATTTTAAGGCTTGGCTTTAGTGCTCTCCCTCACACACTGACTTCAGTGGGCGTGCCTGGCAGGAATGTCAATGAGAAAACAGCGAGGGCAGGAAGTCCGCTGGTAACACAGTGAGGCTGTTTCTCAATGGAAAAGCATGTTCTTAGTAAAGAGCTCTTTCTTTGAAGATTGCTTTTGTTTTTAAAAATTGTACAATTGGTCTCAAGCCTTTGTTTTGGAATACCTCACACAGACGTGTCAAAAAATGGAGAAAACTCCTAATTTTCTTTGCCTCATCAGAAATTAAGTAGACTCAAGAATTCCTCGGGGTCTTGATCCCTCTGAATTTCAAATTTGTTTTCAGATGTGGCACATTACTGGAAACATCTAAAATCAGAGATGCTTCATTGTTCTCTCTCAAATTTGGCAACTTAGAAATCTCATCTTCAAATGCACTTTTCTCATCTTAATTTCCCTCTACTGTATGCTTGGTAGCCCTTCCATTTGTCTATTTTTGGCAGAATAATGAAGGGCCTATTTGCCAGGACAATATTTTTTTTTGAAGACCCAGGTTCTTGCCAGTTTAAGGCAAAGGGTCCCTGGATCAAAATGGAACCAAAGTTTCATTTGGCACCACTCAATCAACCTTATCAGCAGAGGCCAGGGATGTTTTTTTTATCTGAAATCAAGGCTTTTATCAAGATCATAGAGAAAAAAAAGAACAACAACAACAACAAAAACACCAGAGCACAAGTGAATCCTGTAATATGAATTTGCAATATTTATGACCTAGAAACCAGTCCCAGGTTGACAGTAACAAATGACTCGTTTTCACTCCTCCAAAACTCACTGCTAGATATCTCCTCATCTCCCATCATACTTCTCGAAAATGGATTCCATTTGCTCTTCTTGAGCAATGTTTATGCACATGTCATGTTTTCCAAATTAACCCCAAGTTACTTCAGGCAAGAACCATGCAATGTCTTTCTGGACAGTTTTAGGACTGGATTCTCAGGAAATACTTACTGAATGAACTTAGATCTTTTCATATCCTTTCAATTCAATCAATCCACATTAAGGCAGCCTAAGAGCAAAACCGTGGAAGAATTTAGCTTGTCTATTTTCTTTTATCCAAAATCCTTGAATGTAGCTGACATGGTTCAAGATTAATAGGTACATTGGACAGTTCTTTGGAGCCCTGTGATATTATCAGAATGTTTTTATTAGTACTTTGAGAGCTTGGCCTCCTAATGTTAATAGAACTTGGGTGGTAACCTAAAATTGCTAGAAAGATATCCCTTGAGAATAATGGGTAAATGACAATCAATCAACTTTGCAACATCTCTGGATAATTGATATCTTCCCTGTCTAATTATTCCCATGCAATTTGAATTATTTTTCTTAAATTTCTGAAATGTAGCCTGGGGTATCTCAAGCAACAGTAGTTAGCTGCTGGCTGGTCAACTGCACAGGTATGTAAAACATATTGAGCTGTATTTCAGTGAGGCAACAAAAGGCACTATTTTCAAACTTTTTATTAATTATATCTTATCAGTCCCTTTCTCAAGAAGACACTAATATGATTCTTAAGTTTAGACATCCTAACTTTGGTTCATTTTACATTAAATTGGACATTTTTAATATATAAGCTTTTAGAAATAATTAGAATTCACTCGTAGATTTTTGCAATCAGAATTTTTTTAAATTACAGTATATAATTACAATGTACTATAAGAAACTGTCAAGTGGATAACCTTGTACACTAAAATGTTTTTGCTGTAAACAAGTCTATCCTTTAATGGAATATTTGCCAGTGCATGTATTCAAAGAAGCACTCTCAAGGCATGTGCTCAGAAGTTAGGAAATAATTACATTTCCAAACATAATCTTTTCTAATCATCCCATTTTGTTTTACTTAAAAATAACCTGTGTGGTTTCTAAGATAGGCACAATTATCTTTGATCTCACCTCTAAGGTACCATCCTTCCAGAAAATGATTTTGGTAGGAAAAAACAAATAAACTCATAGGTCGACTTTTCTTTTTCTTTCCCTGAAAATCCTCACTCTAATTACAAATAAATACACTAGCAAGGAACTGTCTAAATTTAGCTCCTAGCTTTTTAAAGCAAGATAAGCTGGAAAGCATTGAATTTATAGTAATATTTAACAACTCATCCATGCAGTTTTAATACATAGTGATTTTCACTGGTATGTAGACAAGACTCAGTTCCATTCAACAAATTTTTATTGAGCACCTAAAATATTCCGAGGACTAAGTTTTGGGGGCACCAGAGTGAAGATGATAAAGTTTTTGACTTACAAAGCTTAATCTCTGGAGGAGACAAAAAGTAAATAAGCTATTCCAATTCTATGAAATAAGTTATGCTCAAACTTACATGAGAACACAGAAGAGGTAGGGTTGGTGATGTAGTTCTTAGTGGAGGCTTCTGCCATACACAATGCCTGTGCTGACCCTTGAAGAAGAAGGTGGGAATGGTGACAGAAGGAAAGAGAACCACAAAGACAGTCAGTCTTGTGTTTTGGGGAAACAGTCCGGTGTTTCTGAAACAAAATCTCTTAGATTGGGGTGGGGTAGGGTATAAGGCCAACATATTTCAGGTCCCAAGGGGTCTGTGTGCCATGGGAAAGTAGAAATTTTGCTTTGTTTCCAATAAGAACTAGTCTTTGGCTAGGCCCTGGTCTTTTAGGAAGGTACAGCCATGGGGCCAATCCCAAGCTAAACTATTTGAATGTTCCTTGAGAACACCTTTGTACTTCCTCCTCTAGCACTCAGAAGGCAACGTATAAAATCCCCAGACTGTACCTGGAAGTGTGGGCCTTTCTTGCCACCATCCTGCTTAAGGAAAAATTATCAAGCACCTGCCACATTTCAGTTACTATGAATCAAATGATGAATGATCAGACCTTGGCCTCAAGGAATCCACAGTCAAGTATTTACCTCCAGTCCCATCTCCTCAGGACCCTGAGGGCACTCCCAGGTGGTAAGTAGCCAGGATGGCAAACAAAGCCATACTGTGTTGACAGGGGAAAACTCTCTTCTCTGTCCTTTCCAATCAATCAATCTATCAATCTATTTATCTAGTATCAGTGGTCTTTCTAAAGACACTGCCCCATCTTCAGTCTAACTGTAAGAAATACAATTTTCAAATTATTTATAAATGTTTTCATATTGGCTTCTTTCTTTAGGAGCTTTCAGAGTGTTTTAGCACTTTTAAAAAAATCTTCACATTGGTTCATTTTGTACAAAGGTATGATAAGGAAAAGATATGTACAAAATATGTAAGCTTTTGGAAAAATGAAGAATGCTATTCTATAGGCATGTTACCCACTGGAAAGGGGGACACGGCGTTGGCATGGGAGAGGGAGGATATAGTTGGTTCATTAGAATTGGTATCATCAATAAACAATTATAGAGCGTCTTATAAGTGCAGGGTGCTGTGAAGACAAAGGATTTTAATGAGTGCTATCTGCCCTGCTGGAGCTGGACCTCTCTCTGGGAGGTAGGTAAGCGTGAGGGCAGGAACGTGGGAGATTGGGTAGAGAAGCAAAAGCACAATGCTGGGGGTGATGTGAGGAGGTTTAGATGACAAAAGGGTTTTGCATCTAAAACAATGAGCAGCAATAGCAAGCATGAGAGACACTGCGGGGATTAATAGGATACCATGTCACCCAGAGAATGAGTCCCCCAACCCTGTTGGCTACACTGGGAATCACTAGACCTTTCAGGAACCATGATGGCTTGTCAGCCTTCAGGATGGAGAGATTCTTTCTGTTTTAGCAAGAGAGGCTCCTGGCTTGTGCTCTTAGTAGGGAGCTCCTCAAGGAGAAGCTGTGGCCGGGAGCAAGAGTGGTGAGGTTGGCTAGTAAAACTTCCACGAGTTGGAAACCTGGTCTCTGGGCCTGAGGACCTGTCAGGACTCAACTCAGGTTTTGCAAATTCACATTAGCTAAGGTTAGGGTGACCATAAAATTTATTGTCTCCATGGGGAAACATCTGAAAGGCAAAGAGGGTGCCATTAATAACTGGTAACAGACAATAGAGTTAAACAGGGACTCTCCTGGCTTGGGATGCAATCTCCCCAGTTGTTAACCATGAACACCTCCTAATGCCCGGCCATGCATGGTGCCTGCTGCTGTTTTAGCATATGTCCATCAAACACAGCTTAATAATTAGAAGAATCAGAGAGGCTTAAGGGAATGATCAGTAAACCCTGAGAGAGGGAAGCTAAGTTTTGCAATTATAGAGAACCCAGAGTGGTATTAATAAAATAATCCAAAATATTGTAAAGTAATTAACCATTTTTAAGTGAGTGAATTAGAGCTGCAACTCATCCCAGAGCACAACACACAGAACTGCCAATGTGAGAAGTAGTTCAGCTGCCAGGAACACTTGCTGGGGATGTGCTCCTTTGTGTCTTCTGGCCTGGGACTCCTATAGATGCCTGCTCTGTTCTCTTTGTTCTCTGGGTTTCATCTGTAGGCCCTTCCTGGGTGCTTTAGTTTCAGTTAATCCAGATGATCAGTGCCTATATCTTTTTGGTGCTTCTCAAAGTAAATTTTATATATACCATTAGGCTTTGAATCAAGTCAGATAATCCCAAACACATTCTTCAAATATGGTGAAAATCGTTTTTAGCTATTTTCATCTGATGGGATAATCAATGAACAGATTGGAATTTAATATAATTTGTAGAGATTATTGGGAAATGGGGAAAAAAAGGACTCCTCAAGACCACTGATTTGTGAAGAAAATGTTTGCTTTGGGGGCAGAATTTAAGTATTGAAAAAATTCAAACTTTACATAGGAACCAGTCATAGGAGCCCTAAGATGGCTTAAAACTTAAAAAATGACCCAATGTGATAGAAAAACCCAGATTTTAGAATCTGACGGATTTGCGGTTGGCCTAATATGTGACTTTGAGAATGTTGCTAAACTTCTCTGAGCTTCTATTTCCTCATTTATAAAAGGGCATAATAATCCTCACATTTGAGAGTTGTTTCTAAATTCAGAGTAATGCACACAGAGAGTTTGGCACATTATAAGCACTTGATACATTGCAGCCATTTTATTTATCAAGGAGACCAAAAACAATTCCCGGAGAAGAGGAGTAATATACTTTATCTATTTATTTTATAAACAACCCCAAAAAGGCCCTTATAGAAAAATTTGACTTGATAGCACAAGATTGAAATTTGTGACATTACTTCAATTGCAAAAGTTCATTCAGATGACCTAATCAGAGGATTAATGAGTCATCTTCCCTGTGACATGGGTTATCATAACCTTCCTCTTGCTTTGGAGTTGAACACATGGTGTTACCCAACTGAACAAAAATAAGGAATATTTTTAAATTCACTGTGCCATGTCACTTCCTGCATGATGGAACCCCTTCACAGACAAGGCAGATACAATGAGGACTGTTAGAGAAATAGAGGAATGAAAGGCACACATTGTTTCTCCAAAGTCTATGGCAGCAACTGAATAATGGCAGTTTCTTATGGGTATGAACAGGTTTGCTTTCAGAGTATGTCTCTATATTTTCCTTGGATCCAGGACTTGTCAGTGAGGACACAGTAAAACCCAAGGATAAGACTCAATCAGCGATAACTCAACACTCATAGGAAGGGTGGTTTTCAAAGACAATTAGGAAGCTGTTTGCAATTTGAGCTTCTAAAACCACTTAGGGAAGTTCAGCAGGTTTGAGAAAAACATGAGTATCTCCCTTTGTGATCAGGTTGCATAACGCTATGGAAGGCTCCACCAGGGGAATGCCTCATTCATGTTACCTTACGTTTGGTCTTTATGTTTAGGATCCAGCATGGCTTCAGTGAAAAGGACCTTGAAGGGGGTTTGTAGTTTATAGCAATTGTACTCACTGAGTAGATGTCTACACATGCGAAATGATTTCAAAACAACCCTCTAGTCTTCTGAAAAAGCCTCCCCTGATATTTCAGTCCCTCCAAACTCATCAGATGGTCAAGGCCTTTCAGTTGATAATAAGTGATAAAGTTTATTATCACATATACTGATTTTTACATGGTGGCTCAGGCCATAATCCCAGCATTTTGTGAGGCCAAGGTAGAAGGATCGCTCTAGCCCAGGCAGAACATAACAAGACCTCATTTCTACAAAATTTTTAAAAAATTATATAAATATTTAAAGTTAATATAGGCTTTTCACCAATAGAATTTGCTCTTCATAACAGCCTTAAGAAGTGATAGGTAGAAAAATATTATTATTTCAAATTGGTATTATAAATGATTTAGATTAGCTCTTTTCACAGAGAAGTAGGGAATCAATGATACAGTTGAAGTGGACACATAAAAAAGAATTAAAGTTGGCTGGGCGTGGTGGCTCACACCTATAATTCTATCACTCTGGGAGGCCGAGGTGAGAGAATTGCTTGAGGTCAGGAGTTCGAGACCAGCCTAAGCAAGAATGAGATCCTATCTCTACTAAAAATAGAAAAATTAGCCAGGTGTGGTGGTGCAGGCCTGTAGTCCCACTACTTGGAAGGCTGAGGCAGGAAGATTGCTTGAGCCCAGGAGTTTGAGGTTGCTGTGAGCTAGGCTCACACCATGGCATTCTAGCCTGGGTGACAGAGCGAGATTCTTTCTTGAAGAAAACCAAACCAAACCAAAACAAAACAAAACAAAAAAAGAAAAGAAAAGAATTAAAAATAAATACACCCTTCAACTCATCAGCTGTGCTTCTGGGTGCTTACCCTCGCTGAGTAGTTACCTAGATGGAAAAGAATATACATATAATGATGCTCACTGTTACAGAGTTTGGGATAACAAAAAACTGGAAACAAGCCAAAAGTCAATTAAAAATAAATTAAAAGAGGGCTAGTATGGAACAGTTAGAAAGCATAATGAACTGTGGACTATAGACTACTGTGTAAAAATGTTGAAAATAAATTGCAAAGCAGCATGTATAACATGATCTCATATGTGATTATAAAAATGGGGGGCTAGCAAGCTAGATAGATACTTACACATATACACAGAATTTTTAGAAAGATGCTCTATGGTTACCTAGGGAATAGGCCTAGACGTTTGGAATTAAAGTGGGAAGGTGAAGTTATACTTTTCATCATAGATATACTGATCCATATTTTTGAAATTTTTACATATGGTAAAAATTTACTTTGTAAAAAAATAAAAAAGAAGCTAACTTTTAAGTATATGTGAGGTTTTAAATGTAAGGAAAAGGGAGAAGGAAAAATTGTCATGGAGCTTACTGTGTGCTGAATACCCAACTCTGCATATGATGTCTTATCTAATCTTTACAACAATTCCACAGTACGACTTACCTTCATTTTATGAATGAGAAGTGGAAGCCTCAAGAAGCTGATTCACTACCCTCACAAGCTACGTGAATGGAACTCAATTTTCTGAGACCTCAATATCCCCATGTATGCATTTGCATAGGCCACACTGAAATAATTGTATATAAAGGTAAAGAGAATAACACCAAGCAAAAGCAACAATATTCTCTAACTTCTGGAATTAGAACTTGAAGCATAAGACTTGTCCCACAGGGTCAGTCCTGTGACCATGTAAGCCCCATGCCTTGATCTCTAATGCTAGCAAGTAATAGCTGTGGGATGGTACACTTGCCCTCATTAATACTTTTGCAAATACGCTCATAGGGTTGTTGCACGAAAAAAAAAAATTAGAGGCAAATCAAAATGGAACAGATCCAAAGAACAAAGGTGGGGAAGAAGGATTAAAGAGGCAGCAATGAGCACTAGCTTTGCCATGTTCTAAAACTCTGTTGTTCTACTCAGTATTCTAAAATGAAAGCATTTTTTTTTCTTTCAAGGCAAAATGGTAAAATAGAAAATTAATTTAATATTGCCTTTGTATTACCTTCAAAATGAAATTAAAGTTACTCTTTCATAGAAATGTTTTGCCTTTTCAAGGTTAAGAAATAATGAAACAAGATCCTAAGAAATTATTCATTTTTCTGTGATTTTTTTTCTTTTGTTCTTCCACAGTTCAGAAAGCTTATTGACTTGTAAGTGACTCTTCATGCTAATATGCACAATATTTATACATCTATAAGTAATACCCACTTGCCCAGTGGCATTCCACACAGAAAAAATAGAATTTTATGTATCATTAAGCAGTTTCCAAGGTGTCAGCAATTTCATGCAAAGCGTCAGTGTAATGACTAGTAGTACTACTTTGCTACTCGCTAAATAGCAGAGTGTTTGGAAATTTTTAAACCACTGCACTGGATACACCTGGACGCCCTGATAGAGCTAAACTCCCTCTCCATTCATGTGGGTTCAGCAAATATAAGCAGCCCCCTAACAATGATTTCTTTCCAGGGAAGAGGAACTGGAAAGGGGACTATGGGTCAGAGGCTCCAGCAGCCCTAGTGGCTGCCAGCAGAGACCCAGTGACCATAGCTAGCTGCATATTTGTAGGACTCAATACAAAACAAAAATGTGTGGCGCCTTACTGAAAAAAAAAAACAAGAAAAAATATGCCACTAAAGGTATTGAAGCAAAGTTGTTTCCTTTTTTGTGTGTCTGTGCGGTCTCTGGACTTATCATGGTGCTTTTTATTTCTTATTTAATGTCTTTCTAAATAAAGAACACAATTAAAAATTTAAATTATTTGCATGAATTTTACCATTTATCTTTATATTGTGTAATGTCAGTTTTATCAAAGAGCATTTAGCTCAAATTCAGTGTCACTGAAATTACATAGTTCATTTTCCATAGCTTATATAGGCATATGCATTTTATTTTCATCAGAACAGTAGAAACATTGCATAAAACTCACTAATTGTTTTTGTTTTATTTTTTCATGCATGTGCATTCTACTAATACCTTCAGCTTACTGATGAGCAAGGAAGGACTGAAAGGAAAAGAATATGGCTTGCCCAATATTTCCCTTTTTTTCTGTCATCATTTTCAACCTAAGTGCACGGTTAACACAGGGAAATAACACAAGTAAGAAAAGATTTTATGGATTTCTTGGTCTTTTGTGGTTCTTAGAATGCCAATGCTTTGTTACTGCATTAGAAGCGAGTTCTGAACTCACTTTCAGTCTCAATGAATTCTTTCATATGGTGGGTCTGTGAGAATTCTGTACATCATTTCCAGTGGGGCATGGGAGATACTACATGCAAATGAGGAGGCAAACAAGTCCACATGTTGTGTGTATTTCCTCTGTTCAAGCCCATGCTCCATTGCCTCATTGGACTTAACTTATAAAACACAAGTTCAAAGATAAAATTATTAAGAATTTAAAAACAGTGGCAGGAGAGCAACAGGCACTTCTGGGGTGGGGTAGGGGGGCGGCTTTGACTGCACAGGTCACATGCCCATGAACCTGGCTCTGCTTTTGAATCACCAAAGGCAAGACTATATCTTTCCCCATGGCATAGCAATGTCCAGGGGTGATAACCCTGCAAAGGGAGGAGTCAGGTGGTGAGAGAAGGAAAAAGTCCCCATCCAGGAAGAACTGGGCAATGATACACAAAAAAATCATTCAAATCTACACCGAGACTGGTCAAATTAAGGTGGGCAAGTTGGTCAATATTTTGCCAGAGCATTCAAAATGCCTTATAGTCCTTTACAAAATTATAGTTTGTTGTCAATGTTATTTCCAGCCAATATATATTTAAATATGTTTGTCAAGCACAGGAAAATATTCATTATATTACATTTGTATTGTAATATAATCAGTGGCAACAATTCCCATCTACCCCTGGGGATAACAGTTATGCTGTGCTAAAGTGCCAAATGTGAATGTGAGACCATAAAAATCCCAGACTAGAGAAAATGGAAATGTTCTAACATGATCTTGAATGTTCCATGAATTATTTTTTGTGTATATCTTCACACCATAAGTTTATTGCCTTTCAATTTTAATGAAAAGTCTATTTCTCATTCATTGAGTATTGTTGCACAAATAAAGTTTATTTTAAGTACTTCTTAAGAGTTACTATATTAAATAAGAAGTAGGAAAAAATCAAAAGTGATTCCCTTCCACAACCCAGATGCACAGATCATGTGATTAAATTTTGTGCCTCAGAAAAATTGTAAAATACTACATACCTTCTGCTGACTGACTGAAATGGCAAGTGCTAAATCTTCAGATGCCCAGAATCTACCTTTAATATTTTTTTGTCCACAAGACCTAACCAACCCTTCTTAAGGAGCTTGAAAAAGGTAAAGATTTTTGCTTTTGATAGGACTTTTATATTACAATAATTACTCTAAAACCTGCATTCTTTGTAAGCCTGAGACTTTGACATTGTGGGAATCCTAACTGGTGCTATTAACTGATTTTTAGTTTTTATTTTAGTATTATTTGCTTTTAATTAAAATAGAGATGAGCCCTATAATAGAGCTGTCAGGAGAGTCACTAAGTTAGGAACGGTAAATATCACAGAGACTCTTTACTCACTCATTTATTCCTTAATTGAGCAACTACTTTCCGGGCACTGTGATAGGTGCAAGGGATGCAACAATGAAGACAATAGTTGTAGCATTTGCTTTAAGGAGCTTAGGGATTGGAGGGCATATAAACATTAAGTTATGTATTGCTGGCAGAAGCACTTATCGATGTGCTCTGTGTGTGTGTGTCTTAGCATGTGCATCAGGTAGGTGAGAAATGGGAGGTAAAATTAAGGGGTGCAAGTGGTGTCAGAGAAGGCCCCCAGGGAAGGCCTGGAGAAAAAGAAGAGAGGCACAAAGAGGAAGTAGGGAAGGGGGAGTTGGAGGGTTTTCCACATCAAGGTAATAGTGTGTATGAAGGCCCACAGTTGGGTGCCAGAGGTGAGGCGGGGCATATTGGAGTAGCCAGAAGTCCAGGCTGAAGTGGTGGGCAAAAGGCTTAGAAACCACACTAAGAATGTTGGACTTCACCCCACCATGGGAACTTAAAAAGGCACATCAGAGGAGGTAATGCTATTGATAGAACAGGTCTTGCAAAATGACAAAATGAAATATTGTAATTCAACATAATAAATTGGACCAAAGCCAGGAATGTATCCTAGGAAGAGCTCCCATAGCTTCTGTTCCCTGGCACCTTAATTTCTTCATTCAAAATGGAGCAAGTATCAAGTACTTGTTCCTTCTTGAGAGAGCACTTTGCTTGCCACATGTAAGTTTCATTGCCTGAGAGCCACAAAACAGCTTATACTAAAAGAAAACAATTTGATCAGAATATTTTTCTAATATATCACAAGAGATTATAAGCTGCAGATGAAATACCGATTTAGTTCAATTAATATTCTCCAAATAATATCCGTTAAAATTAACTGAATAGGCCGGGCACAGTGGCTCACGCCTGTAATCCTAGTGCTCTGGGAGGCTGAGAAGGAAGGATTGCTTGAGCTCAGGAGTTCGAAACCAGCCTGAGTAAAAGGGAGAACCCCCATCTCTACTAAAAGTAGAAAAATTATCTGGGCATCTAGGCGCACACACCTGTAGTCCCAGCTACACGGGAGGCTGAGGCAGGAGGATTGCTTGAGCCCAGGAGTTTGAGGTTGCTGCGAGCTATGATGATGCCACTGCACTCTACCAGGGGTGACAGAGGGAGACTCTGTTTCAAAAAAAAAAATTAACTGAATAAAGGCCAAACACAATTCTTAAAATCTTATCTCTTAGTAGAAGGGCTGTATTGGGAGGAAGTTCTGGCGTCTGGCAGAGAAAATTTACTGTGATGGAAAATATGTTTGCCTCTTGGCTCTTTTGGGTGTAATGCCCTCTTTCATGAGGTTTCTTGAGTTCTTTCAGTATATAGTCTTTTTCGATATAGCCATTATTCATTTGCCATTCTCAACCAGGTTCTGGCAGATGATAATGGAAGAAAGGTGAGCATAGCCTCTCTCAGTTAAAACCACTAGTTTATAATATGTGGCTCTTTTCAGTTGCAACATGTAGTCAGTGTCATGCTGTTTAGCACCTAAATGCTCTGTTTCCATTGCTTTTGCCTCCTTCACTAGATCATACTCATAATTGGTATGTATAACTACTATAGGCTTAGACGATTTACTGTGCCAAGAATATTCATGAATTACCTTCAAGAGCCCCCAGCCCAGGTCACTGCAGCCACATCTTAAGAGTCATCTACTCAGGGCTGCTTCCTGGTCACATGATCATGAAAGACAAGCAAAACTGGATTATGTTCCATATTTCCAAGTCCAGGTGAAACTGTGAAAATTAAAGTGCTCTAGTGACTATATCCATGAATCTGCAGAAATAATTGCCAGCAAAAAACGTTGGTACAGATTTCTACCTTCCAGGAAGATTATATCTGTCATAGCCTTTAAGTTTTATAGGTGAAAGAAATAATTCATTTACCAACAAATTAATTGACTACTTAACTTAACTTAACTTAACTTAACTTAATTGACTACTTAATTCATTTACCAACAAATTAATTGACTACTTAACAATTAATTGATTCATTTACCAACAAATTAATTGACTACTTAACAATCAAGCCTGATATAAAACCGTGAATTGAGTGAATTCTGTATTTCACACGAGGGTGATATGCTCAGTCGGTATTTTGCTAAGATTAAGGTAAAAAGTACATTTAAATACTACCTTTCTGATGATCAGTTTGAAAAAGAAAATTTCAGCCTTTGCTAATTGTTCTTCCTTGCTATGAGCTTTGGTTTTTATTTATAACAGAGACAAAAGAAAGGACTACACTTTCCTTATTACCTACCATGATTTCCAAATCCTTTGCAAGGTATGTGTTTTCATAACTGTAGTCTCAGGAGATGCTCTCTGAAAAACAGTTGCATGAAAAACAAGTTCCATAGTCAGATATGTTAGGGAAAGATATGTCCCTCCTGTGATATTTACAATAGACATTAGCATAGCAAAGCCACTGAGAAGTCTTACAGTGAAGAAATCTATGTAATGTCACTTTCCCCACAGACTCCCCAAACTACCCGACCACAGAACCCTGTTTTCAAATAATACCTATTAACATCCTGTGGAACAGTGATCTATTGAATGTCCTTGGAAAGGATGTATTAGAGCCAGAAGACATCCAACAAAGCCAAGATATTTTCCAACCCTCAACTATACTAAATAAATGCCATATTTCAATGGCATGCATTCAATTACCTAAATATTAATTCATTTTAAAAGTACACATTTTTAACATCCACTATATTATAGTAAGGGCCTTGTCATTGGATACAAGTGCTATATCAACGCAATATTTGCCCTTTAGAAGCCTCTGGTATTCTTGGAAAGAAAAGATATATCTCCTTAAAGGGAAGTTGCACAGAAAGGCCACATGTGATTACGTAAAAATTAGTGGGGCAGAAATAAGCACTACGAGAGTTAAAAGGCGGAGGGCAATTGAATGCACATTATCCACTTTTAGAGACAATGGCAAAATACATACACACCCTTTGTTCCCTTCTGCCTGTCATTTTTTCTTCCTTTCCCAGAGACATGCAGAATACAAAATGTGTTATTTGTTCTGTGCCCACAGCTTTGGCAGGTTGGGATCCCTACGTTGTTAAGCCAAAAGGCATTCAGTATTAGAATTTATTGTCAGAACTTCACAGATCTTAGAACCAGGGCTTGAAGAAAACTCGCACCCTCATCTAAGCCACCACAGCCCTGGCCCCAGTGGTCCTCAGGCTTCCACCCTGGCCCCCTTACAGGACAATTCCCCAGGCAGCAGTCAGAGTGATTCTTTTCAAATGTAAATATGACCGGGTCTTTTTTCCAGTGGCTTCCCATCACAATTAAATTAAAACCCAGATTCTCTACCACCAGCTACAAAACCCTGTAGTGATCTAGCCCTGGCCACCCTTCCCACCTACCTCCTACCACTCTCCTCCTTTGCCGAACTCCAGCCCAACTGGGCATCTCCTGTTCCTCCCTCTGAGGGCCTGTGTACTTGCCGCTCCTTTCTCCCCTGTGGCCTTTCTCCTCACTTCATCAGGTCTCTGCTCAAATACTGTCCCCTTGGAAAAGCCATCCCTGGGCCCCCATCTAAAATAGCGAACGTACACCCACCTCTCTTCCACTCCATCCTCTATTCCCCTCATCCTCTTTACTTTTCTTCGATAGGCTTATTGCTATTTTAAAAAATATTTATGATTTTACTTATTGACTTCTGTGAGGGCAGGGGTGTTACTCTGTTTTGTTGGATTGCTGCAGTCCGTAGTTCCTGGCACACACACATTAGGTATTCCATAAATGTTTGCTGAGTGAAGGAGTGAATGATTGAAAGCATAAATGTACCGTAGAAATGTACATGTATAGCAAAACAGGATACATGTCAAAGAATATCTGGATGAATTAGAAAATATACACCTTCTTATAAAAATCCAGCAGGTGACTAACTTTGATGGTGGCACAGGAATTTCAAGAGTTCGTCCTGGAAAGAGCCAGTCACTTATAGTTGGATTTACACAACTTCTACATGTCTCAGTTCTCTTAACTGTAAAAAGGGAATAATAATAACTATATTGCAGAATTATTATGAGGATTAAATGAGATAAGGTATATGAAGCCCATAGGCCAAGTGCCTTCCACAATAGATGGTAATTATTATTAATTCCCAAAGGCCTCTTTTATAGAATTTCCTTAAATAGAAAGGTACCATTTATTAGTTCAAAGTGAAGGCCCTTTGGCCCAATAATATATAAAAAAAAAAATCACCTACTATATGGCCAATACCAAAGAAAGAAAGTTTTTAGATTATTGTTTTGAACTATGTAGACAAAAAGAAACACCCCTAAGCATATCTGAGGATATGAATATATGATACCTCACCTTCTGCTAATGTTTTTGAGTTTTAAGAGACTTCTTACCTTACCAGGAGAAAGTTACATGAAGAGTTTAAAAAAAAACTTTGATTTTGGAATAATTTAAGACTCTGAAGAAGCTGAAAAATAGTATAGTTTCCATATAACCTTCACCCAGCTTCCACCGATGATAGCGTATATAACTATAGTAGAGTATCAAAACCAGGAAATTAACACTGGTGCAATTCTATTAACTCAGATACAAAACTTCTTTGAATTTATATGAAGGATATTTTTTAATCTTAGAGTTAGGAGCTAATTGGGATCATATCTTGGCTTCATTAATCAGGCAAATGAGACACACTTACATATTAGTGTATAAAAACTGTAATTTATATAATGCTTTTCATTTTAAGTGACTTTTAGAATTTAAAAAGCTATTAGTCCCAACCTACCTAGAAATCTGGGCTACCCATTCTATAAAAGAAAATCACAAAGCCCTTCACAGTTTCAAAGGGATGTAGACAAGAGAATCCCTGATTTTAATCTGTAAGGTCAAAGTTCTTTTTTCCCAGAGAAACTAAGTCCTCCTTTTCCTGTCAGTTTTGGGTATTGCTGTGCATTGGTGTTGAGGGGGAGACAAAGCTGAGGGCAGGCCCAGAATTCAAGAAGCATTTCAACTCCAGCTAGGCAAGGATTAGAGTAGAGATGTAGGGGCCACGAAGTGTGAGCAGAAGGAAGCCATCCCTGCAAGCCCTGAGGGAGGCATCCTCACAGGCCCTTGCTCTGCCTCCGCAGGGGCAGATGCCACCCGCCCCTGGGCTGGTCACACACAAGGGACCATGTGTCAGCTGTTCCTCACCCAAACCACATTCTCCTTGCCCCACAGCCTCTCCACCCACCACTTCTTCTAGCTCTCTCTGTGACAAATTAGCATCAAGTGAAATTAGTTAATTTGATACAACAAAAAGAGATACAAAAATGTTCTTTAGAGGAAAAAAATCTAAAAGTATAAACACAAAATCAGGTACAAATGGTCTACTGACACTCTGCTTTGTTAATAAATGGTTTCTGCTTTCCTTGTTTCTATAACCCCACCTTACAGGGTGGTCCACTTGGACTAATGAAATATAATTGTCAATGTACCAGGTTGGAGATTACTCACGCTTTGTAATTAGTGTCCTGGTACTGAAAACATAGCTTTTAGTTTCAAGGTTAACTTGGTTTAATTTTTGGTTCTTTATAAGGTTTTCCCAAAATGTGATAATCTTGTTCCAGAGAATAAAACATATTAAGTATAGTAAAATTATGTCAAGGTACCTTCCTTTTTCCTGAATTCATGTTATAATAAAAGTGTACAGAATTTGGAACCAGCAGACATGAGTTTGAGTCCTAGCTCAATAATTTACTGAATGTTTAAACTTGGGCATACCTTGCCCTCAGTTTCCTCATCCATACAATAGACAACATAGTAATAATACCATCTACTGGTATGACAATGAGGTCATAAATGTGAAAGTTCTTTACAAATAAAAGAGCTTTTCAGGTATGTTATCATGCTATGTCGCCTGGAAGAAAAATATTGTCAAAAATCCCATTTAAATCCATTAGAACATTTTAATAAAGAACTTTGAATTTCATCCTAATGAAATGATTTGATAGATAAAATTGTTTATTCCTTTCTTTTCTTTTTTTTTTCCTTTCTTTTATTTTTTAGCTAGGGAGTGAAAATATTGTATAGAGAAGGGATAGAAGCTATATTTCTTCATAAAGACATCTTCTTCATAAAGTTTTTTTCTTCATAAAGTACGTGAAATCTGTAGTGTTGTTTTTCTCCTCATGACTGTTCTCCCCAAAACTGTACCCTGAGTCTCGCCATTGTGGAAAATCTGGAGGGAAAACCTAAAGCTAGTCTGCAAGAGAGTTTTCATAAGTCTTCATGGTAATGAGAGAAACAACCACAACTTGGTGAGCTAAATTAATTAAATTTACATGACTGTCATTTATCCTGAGATTATGTCCTCCCTACATTATTTAGTGTAAAAATCCCCTTTCTCTTCTGAAATGATGGTGATAATAGATGGCAACTGTTTTGTTTGTTTTCAATGTCCTTACTCTGCAAAATAAGAAGTTGGCTACCCTATGTCAGGTCCCAATTATTTTTTGAAATTGGACTGGCCCGTGACATGCCAGTCTCTGGGAACCCTTGGCCTGGAAGGTTAATTGGAGATGGCAGGGATGGCGGTGGGGAAGCGAGTTCAGCTGCCTGTGTTTCACTCTCTTCCCCAGAGCCCGTGGGGCCCACTGCCCCATATCCGGGCTGTCGCCAATCCCTGGCTGTGTATCTGCGTCCCAGCCCCGCTGGCTCCTCATCCCTGTCCGCTTCGCTCTCCCAGCCTCTCCTGGCTGGCGTCATCCTTCTAGACACAGCTCCCTAAGTTTGCCATGTGCAGTGACCCTGTGTTGACACCGAGCCATGATACAAACTATGGGATTGTAATGAATCTCTAATTACCCACAGTATCTCAGTGAGTCGTCAGCCCTGCTGCTCAGCTATATTCCTCACCAATTTGGTCATCACCAAGCATTCAGACTGCAGCCAAACTCTACGCCTGGAAGCTGGGTGCCCCGACAGTGTCAGCCAAATGAGGCTGGCTCTGCAGGCTTCTGGGAATGACAGGATGATTTGCTCACTTGTTATGAACCAGAGAGGGCGTTTGCACATGAATCATTCATCTCTGCGTTGGGACCTTGTTCTCCACTTTTATTTATCCCAGTAGGTCAGGCTGAGTGGATGCTCAGGAACTCTGTGGTGATTGCCCTTGAGTGAGGTGTGGGGGGTGGGGTGAGGCGGGGGGAGTAAGCATTTTAAATTTCACATGATCATTCTGAAATCCCACATCTTATTCTAAGCCAAAAGGGAGACATGATAACTTGTCTAGATTTAATAAAGTGACAAGCAGCAGGTCTTGATTTTCCAGCAGAAAATATCATATCTTACTAGTGAGGAAAATAGCTTCAGAAGAATGACGATAATAATAGCTCTCCCATGTGCTAAGAATTGGGATGCATATACATTATATCTATTCTTGACTAAAACAAAAATACAACCAAACAATAAGGATATTTTATAGATTAGGAAACTGAGGCTTGGAGTGGTTAAGTAACTTGTCCAACTCATACAACTAAGAAGTGGCAATTTGCCTTGTTACAAAGCACATGCTTTGTAGGAGCATTTAACAGTTGGAATTGGAGAGACATCACGGGTCTCAAAGGGTAGATGGACTTTTAATGTGCTTTCGGATCCCAAGTGAAGAGTTACTCTTACTTTTCAAAAACTAAGTGCAGAATTTTATTTTTTAAAGATTAAGTGAGGTAGTCAGCATGAAAATATTGATTTTAGGAAAGTTAGTAAAACACTTAAGAAAGTGCTTGACTAACTCAAGCAAAATTTCAATTCAAATATCCCTGGAATATGTCAAATATTCTTTTCAATACTCAAATGTCCCTTTGCATGTGGCAGGTGCTGAGGAAATATAAATAAGACAGTCTATACCTTCAAGGAACTCAGAGAGCATAATTGGTGTTGTTCTTATTTCCCGCTTAACATAGTATTAAAAGTTTTATTTATAAAGTACCATATTTGAACTTTTTTTAGAGCAGATTACTAATATTTCTCTGGCTTTTCAAAACCAAGGCTTATCATAGCATGAGCAATGTCACACTGTTCAATTTGTGTGGGTGGAGAACGCTTATGGCCACTTGATACCCAGCTTATTCCCAAGCAATGCGAACAACAGTTTAGGGAATAAATGTATGTATTCAGAGGTTGTGTTTTAAAACAGAAATGAATGAGCCATAGGAAATGGTCACACAACTGTGTTTCTGAAGCCAATCTGTTTTCCTAGCTTCAGGAGGTGATTTTAGTCCACAGGCTCCTTGCAGGCCAATTAATTCCTTGAATTTGCAAGTAATTTGTAGGTTTTTGTTGTGCAACAAAGCTTTGTGGTTAAGACAGTCATTCCCTGTTCTTGAGACTTACAGCCTTCCCCTACCTCCTAGAATAGATATTAATGATAGAAAGTAACTTTATTCATACAAAGCAGTTTTATAGTGAAAATCCACAGTTTCTAAATCTAGAACCTCTGAACCATGCCATCTCTCACCTCATCGATAAACTAATAGAAAGTTTTAGCTAATAGGCAATTTAGAGATTAGCTAATGTCCTCATTTTACAGGTGAAGAAAGTGATGCATGGAGAGATGAAGAGACTTCAAAAACACATTGAAAAAATCTGGCATACAGGATGCTACTGGAAAATAAATACATTCTTCTGGGGTGAGAAGTTTGCTTTACTTTAGTTTTGAAGGTTTACTCCTGCTGTGTTATTTCCTACATGTCCCTATAAATTTGATGACAGTCTCATTATTTGTCTAAAAAAGGGTCACTTCCCAAGAAGTCTGTTAACATTTTGGAAATATGAGTCCAAGCAAAAAGATAATATAGGATATACCTACATGGATTGAATATAATGCAGGGTACCTAAGACTTTCAAGCATTACAGTTAATAGCTATGACTTACTGCATGCCTTTTGTATGTCATGTATTATATATAGCGTTCACTCATTTTCACAAGCCAGAATGTATTATGAATCCCATTTTACAAATAAAGAAAAGTGATGTGTTGCAAGTCACAGAGATTGTCAATCAAATCAAGTTTCATCTACTTCTAAAGTTCAGGCTGTCCTCCCTATGCATGAACCTAAGTGCCAAAATAAAAAAGGGGAGCGTAGTTTCACTCCATTTTCAAAGCATGATAAATAGTTGTATCATGAATTTAGGGCTGGGAGGAAGTTTACATGAAACATCCTAATTAAGCCTCTGTATCTGCAAGGAGTCTCACCCTAGATCATAGTCCTTCTATTTCACTGCAGCCACTAAGTCAACAAAGTATTTCTCTTTGGCTCAAGAAGAATGAAAGACCAGACAGCCTTAAAGGAATGAGGAGTAAGCATTGAGTAGGGGTCTTTCCAGGCAAGAATTTACCTTTAGAAATACTCCCTTGCCTTTTATTATTGTTTCTTTTTGAAAGTTGGAACTGAACTTCAGAAAATACCTATTAAAATTCACACATACAGAGTAGAGAGTTAAAGAGAATTGGCTGTTCCATTTTTAGTCCCTCCAGCACTCACCTGGAACAGAAAAAAAAAAGAGACAATGGGCCTTTCTGCAGCTCTCCTGGGAAACAAAAGCACACAACTACATTGTCAAATAAGTCAGGTAACTGTCTAGAACAAGGCAGCCGGTAGAAACTAACCAGTGCAATAGGCATGGGTGAATTTTTTCCCATAACACGATTGTGTGCAAAGTTTTATAAGGTTTTCCCTTGCATAGTGCACAACTTTGCACTTATGTTTAAATAACTTTTAAACAAAAAAATCAATGTTTTCAGATGTAAAGGGAATCTAAGAATAGTAGTCATAACAAAAATTTACCTAATATTTGTAGGCTTAAGACTTTCCTGGGTAACATAGTGGTGTGCTTAAGTTTCTGGGCTCTAGAGCCAGATAGCCTAGGTTCCCAGCTCCATCACGCCCAACTGTGTGACCATGGGTACATTACTGACCCTCTTGGTGCTGTCTCAGTTTGTAAAATTGGGATAAAAAATAATACCTATTTCATAGAGTTATTACAAGGATTAAGTGAGTTGATATATGTAAAACACTGAGTGGTGCATGGTACATGGTAAGTGCACAATAAATGCTCATTCCTATGGTTTTTGTGTTTTGTTTCATTTTAAACAGTCCTTCAGTAAAGCTAATACATAGTGAAGCCAGGACTTGAACATAAGAAAGACATTTTGCATTGAATATTTTCTTTTTTTAAAAAAAAATGCCCTTCTACTGCCTCCTGTTTCCTGGTGTTAGCCTGGTATGAACAAGGAACCCACTCTGCATAGCTGGGAGACCATTACTGCATTGGTGACTCTCTTGTTAACTCCCGTGTTCAGGAGTTGAGTTGTCAGCTGGGATCATCTTGGTGAGATCTCAGTGGAGCCATTAGTCACAGTCCAGTTACAAAATTAGAAGGAATTACTTCTGGCATTTTTCCTGCCATTTGATATTTGCAGAGTGCTGTGTAATCTCCTAGCTACCCTTTACCCACCTGCTGGGACCTAGATAGATGACAAACCCTCCTTCCACTTAACAGATTCTCCTAAATTAAAGGAATAGCTCAGAGTCAGTAATGACAATGGAACTCAAAAGTTTTTCACTTTTTTCCTCAGATTTATTACTGTGATAAAACCTATAATAATTGAATTAATCTTTGAAAAACTTACAGAAGCAAGAGAATCATAATGATAATAATTACTGTGAATATTTGTTGAATATTTACAATATAGTAAATGCTGTTCTAAGATTTTTATGTATACTGATAACAATTCTATGATGTGAATACTCTTATTCCTTCTATTTTACAGATGAGAAAACCAAGGCATTGAGAGATTAAATATTTTGCCGAAATTGCATGGCTGCTGAGCAGTAGAGGGTTCAAACCCAGGCAGTCTCACGCTGGGGCCTATGCTCTTCAACACTATGCAATAGTGGAATCCTGCCCGAGCCCATGACCTAATGAAGTAATTTCAGACCTTTCTGCACCCCCTATTTTGAAGGAGAGAAACTGACAAAGTTTTGCACGGAAACCTATATGAACACCCAGTGATGCAGAGGGGCAGAGAGATCACCAGGATAAAGTGGCTTTCTGAGAATCTCTCCACCAATTATGCTGGTAAATTTGTCACCATTGTGAGTCTCCCTTATAAGAGCAGGAGCTTATAGTTTTCTAGCTCACTAAAAAGGATATCATTTCTCAGGCATTAACTCACATTAATTAAACTTAAAAAGACTGGAGGGCAAGTCAAATTGCCAAAATATAAATCTGTTCTAACAATAATAAATATTTATCAAATGCCTAGATATTGGTGATACACTGGTAATTTTAAGAGTTTCAAAAAAAAATTCCTGCCCTCATGAATCTTAAACTCCAAATGAGGAGAAAAGGTAATAAAAAATATATGTGTTTCTATATCAATCATACAAAATCAGTTATTACTAAGTGAGAAAAATAAAGTAGGAAAAGGAACAAAGGATGGAGGGATGCTACTTTAGACCGAGTGGACAGGAAGGGCTTTCTGAGGAGATTACCCATGAATACAGACCTGAATGAAGTAAGGAGGCAAGCCAAGTGGATGTGAGACCAGTGTGCAGTCAGAGGAAAGAGCAGGAACAAAGTCCCTGGGATGGGACTGAGCCTGACATATTTGAGAAATAGGAAACCAACAGGATTGGCTTTCAGTGGGCAGGCAGGGAGGAGAGTGGCAGGATGAGGTGGGAGAGGCAGTTAAGGGCCATACCACACAGGTCTTACAAGGCCAGGATAAGGAATTTCAGATTTAATTCTAATGTGATAGAACTTGTTGGAGGGTTTTAAACAGGGGAGTGACATGGTCATATTTTCATCTTAAAAGGACCACTCCAGGTACAATGTGGAGAATTGGCTAAAGAGGAACAGGGTGACAAGGGGGGTGCAAGATAGGTACATACTGCACAGTCAGATAAGAGATGACCGTATTCTGGAGCACAACAGAAAACGGTAATAGAGGCAAGAAATGGTGAGATTGGGAATACATTTTGAAAGATGAACTCAAAGTTGGGGCCTGAGTAATGGGTAAATAGAGGTGAATATTTGGGTAGGGCAAGCAATCAAGATTTTGGTTTTGGACCAAAATGAGTTTAGTAAGACTATTAAAAGGCACAGAAAGGCAGATTTTAGCAGGCAGTTGAAGAGTCTGTAGTGTATAATATAGAAGGTAGAGGTTGGACCTAAAGATAAAAATCTAGGAGTCCTCAGGATGTAGGTGGTTTTTAAAGCCTGGAATTGGATTCAACCCCTCAGAATGGTGAATGTAAATAGAGAAGAGAAGAGGTCGCAAGACTGAAGCCTGGAATAACTCCAATTTAGAAGCCGAAATAAGGAGCAGAAGGCAGCAAAGAAGACTGAGGAAGAATAGCCAATGAGATAGGAGAAATACCAGCAGCACGTGACTCCAAAACCAAAAGAAGAAAATGTTTCAAGATGGTGGGAGTGAGTGTTAATTATATTAAAATATTTCTGAGGAATAGAGTATGATAAGGACTTAAAATTTGACTATTAAATTAGGCAACATGGAAGATATTCATGACGTTAGCAGAAAAGGATTCAGTGGAGTGCCATGAAAAGTAGCTTGGTTGGAATGGTAAGGAGGCAGGTAAAAGGAGGGACCAGGTAAGGTGAGAACACATCTCATAGATAATATCATCCCATCAATTTAGTCCAGTCTTACTGGCCTAGATGTCTGTTCTTTGAACCATTATACAGTTGAAATTAACCAAGAGCCATCTTCCAAGAGCCATCTTATTTCTGCTATTTCCAGGTTCCTTGAGGGCACCTTGATGTATTCCATAGGAACCAACTACTTAAAATTTTCCTCTAGCCTTATTACTCTGAAAGTTCTATACAAAAAAAATGGCAAATAAAAATGTGTAAGAATAAAGAACCACTCTTGCTGAAGAAAGGTCAGGGAAAAGAAGAAGCAGAATTTTAAATTATCTTAAGAGCTATAATTTAATTCTCCTGGATTAAACAATTTCATGACAAGAAACTCTTCTTGAATAACATTTATCTGCATGATACCTAGTACCCCATATTTGGTGTGTGTTCACTGACATTGGTAGTAATTGATGACCATGATCATGATGGCAACTGCAATTTGTCGTAAGTAATTCTATTACAGCAAATAAAGATGAAATGGCTTTAATATGAACACTATGCAAAATTCAACAAAAAATTATTAGTTTTCTTTAAAAAATCTTAGAAAAAAGGCAAATAGACTCTACTGAGCAAATAGATGGTTAAATCTTAAAAGAAAAAGCACCAGCCAGGGGTGGGGAACCTGTGGTCTTAGGGCCACATGTGGCCTTCTATATCCTTGAGTGCAGCCTTTTAACAAATCCTTATTAAAAGGATTAATCCTTATTAAAAGGATTATGTTCTGTGAAATTTGGATTTGGTTGAGGGGCCACACTTGGGTAGGGGATCCAATCAAGATTTTGGTTTCAGACTCTATTGATAAAATTTGCCATTTTACAAAGACAGCATAACTATGATAGCAAAGCCTGACAACAACATCGCAAAAACAATTAAATTGCAGGCAAATAGCCTCCATAAACAAAGAAGCAAAAATCCTGAACAAAATAATAGCAAATCAAATCCAGTTATATGTATAAAGAATTTGATAGAATTCCATACTCATTCATGATGCAGACACTAAGCAAAGTAGAAATAAGGATAACTTGCTCAATTTAATAAAGAGCATCTCTGAAAAAATCTTCAGTTGATATGACACTTGACAAAATTTTGAAGGCTACCTCCTAAGGTCAGGAACAAAGCAAAGATGTCTATTGTCATCAATTATATTAAAAACATTGTAGTAGAATTTCTGGAATTATAATAAGGCAAGAAAAAAGGCAAAGGAAAGAAAAGTAAAGAAAGGAAAAAGTAAAATTGCCTTTATTTGCATACAATAAGACCTTATATATAAAAAAATCCAAATTAAAAAAAACTACTGCAACTAGTAAGTGAATTTAGCAAGGTTGTAGTATAACAAGCCAACATACTAAAAGCAATTCTATTTTGTCCTCTAAAAACAATTAGAAATACAATTTTTGAAACGTCATTTGCTATAGCATCAACATTTTAATATATTTAGGAATAAATATAGCAAAATTTGCAAGACCTTTACATTGAAAACTGTAAAATTTTGCCAAGAATAATGGCCTAAATAATAGAGAGATACCATGTTTAAGGATTGGAAGACCCAATATTGTTAGATGGCAATAGCACTCATAATTTCTATAACTTTGGATGGTAATGTAAAAAAAACCTGGAATATCTATGACAATAATAAAAACAGAACAAGATCGGAGGACTTACTATGATGCTAGGTCAGTAAGAGAGTGTGTTATTGACATAAAGATACACATGCATCAATGGAACAGAAAAGAAAAGCCAAAGACAGACTCCAAGTGATTTTCATCAAAGACATCAAGGCAATTCATTAAAAAAAAGAAAGTCTTTTCAACAAATAGTTCTGGAACAACATGATATCTATAGGGGAAAAATGAATCTTGATCCTCTATCTCATGCCATGAAAATAATTATAATAGTAATAATGATAATTCAAGATGGGTCATAAGTCTGAATGTTAAAGCCAAAATTATCAATTTGATAGAAGAGAACACATAGGAGAATATCTTGACAACCTTGGGGCAGGCAAAAGTTTTTTAGGGCACAAAAAGCACTAACTCAAGAAATTTGATGAATTGTACATCAAAATTAAAAACCTCTACACATCAAAAGATATGACTAAGGAAATAAAATGACAAGCCACAAATTGGAAAATTATATTCACCATTTATATTTCCAACAAAGGATTTGTATACATAAAATATAAAGACTAACAAATCAACAGAAAATAGACAACCAAATTTTAAAATGGCCAAAAGACTTTAACAGACATTTCATAAAAGAAGATATATAAATGAAAAATATACACATGAAAATAGATTTAAAATCATTAATCATTAGTGAGCTGCAAATGAAAATTATAATGAGATATCTCTACATACATACTCGAATGGTTAAAATTTAAAAACATGACAATTCCATATATTTGCAAAAAGGTATTAGACTGGAGCTCTCATATGTTGCTGGTGGAATGTAAAATAACAAAACCACTTTGAAAAACTGTATGGCCACTTCTTACCAAGTTTGTCATTGACCTACTCTATGACCCAGTAATTCTACTCTCAGCTACTTATCCAAGAAAAACGAAAACACATATCCACAAAGAGACTTGTACAAAAGTGTTCACAGCAGCTCTATTTATAATAGTCCAAAGTGGAAACAATGGAAATGTCCATTAACTGGAAAATGGACAAATTGTAGAAGATTCATACAATGAAATACTACTCAGCAATAGAAGGAACAAGCTATTAGTACATGAAGCAATATGGAGGAAAATCAAAAAATGTTTCAAGAGAAAGAATCCATACTCCAAGGAATACATACTATATAATTCCATTTATGTGAAATTTAAGAAAAAACAAAACTAATCTATGGTGATAGAAATCAGACCAGAAAATATTTTTCAGAGACAGAGGGAAGGATTCCCTGGAAAATGGTATGGAAGAACTTTCCACAGTGATGAAATAGTCTATATTTTCCCAGTTGTCAGATATGTAGGTGCACACATTTGTCAAAATTCCTCAAACTGTCTGTACATTTACTGCATATAAATTATACCACATTAAAAATTTAAAAATTGAAAAAGCAGACAAAAATAACAAATTCCTATAAAATAAATGATCAAAACTGACTCAACAATTACTGAAAACTTGAATGGTTCTAAAACAGTGGGAAAAAATTAAATGGCAGTTCAAAATTGTCTCAAAAATAAATTACCAATATCCTTCAGAATAGAGAAAAATTGGGCTTTGAGATGAGTAAGATCTAGACAAAAACACATGAAACAAGGACAATTTTAAACAGTTAAATTACAGACTGAGCTCACCTTTGAACTTCAGTGTAAAAATCCTAAATGAAATGTTATTAAACAATTCTAGCAATTTTTTAAAAGATTCTATTTTATGGCTGGTTGGATGCAATGTGAGTTAAACATAGGAAAATCTCATTGTAATTCTTTGTATAACTGGTTAAAGAAAAATCCATGTGGTAATTTCAATAGATACAAATAATTAGTGTCTTATCTTCTTAGGAACAAATGAAAAGATACTCAGTTTTACCTAATGATCAGGGAAATATAAGTTTAAACAACAATGAGACATCATTTTACAAATATTTATTTGCCAAAATTTTAAAATACCAAAGTTGGCTAGACTGTGAATCAAAGTAAGTGTATGCCCTGCTGATACAGTGTAAACTGATACATTCATTTTGGAAAAGGATTTGGCATAACCTACAGATATGGGCTCACTTTCTAACCCAGCAATTCCAATCCTAATTATATACTAGGAAATGAAAGAATTACTTTAACAATTGTAGGTATGTATATTGGGAAGGTTGGGAAGAAGGGGGTGTTTCAGCCATGGGGTGAAAAAGAGACCTCCAGAGACAGATATTGGTAGTGTCTACCCAGGCTCTGTCATTGTAAGAGGAGGTCTTGCCTATAGGATTTGAGAGTATCTGGTCCCTGGTTTAGAGTTAGATATAAACAGTTGAAGTGAAAAGCAAGATCTCTGCTTACATTGTTTGTGCCTGATTCATTTAAACATTATTAACATAAAACTCCTTGTTCTGACTCTGTTCATCAAGCAATCTCCGATTTCTAATGTTGACCTGACTACAATAAAGGAATATACCAATCACCTAGGTTTTGATTATTTCTGATTCCTGATGGCAATTTGTAGTTAAGTCCAAAAACTGGCATCTGATTATGATTGGGTTCCTCATATACTTTGTAGGAAGAGAATTTTATGCCAATCTGAATGATCTAGTTATATTTCTCTTTGAATTCCTAAAATAGGCACTCTGGATTTATAGGACTCTCGTGTGCCCTTGACTTAGTGTGAGCTCCTCCCTCAAGAGATGATCATTCCCAGCACTGATTGACAAGCATAATTTCTGGGTCTTCAACAGAATCTAGATCCAGCTGTTCTCAACTGAAATTAACAGCACTATCTCACTTTCACCTTCCAACCCCTGTTGTTGATTCCCACACTGATTATGTCAGTGTTCAACTAATAATGCAAATTAAAAGTTACAAGTTAGAACTAAAATATATGAGGTCATTTCCAAAACTCCACAAATTTTGAAAAGTCAGCTGGTTCTATTTATAAGTATAATCAAAAATTAATATAAGAAACTGTCAAACACAAACACAAGTAAATGTGTACACATAACCGCCTGTGTTTTGAAGTCAGTTTGATGAGATAGCTATGACTTTTTTGAGAAAGTTTAAAACCTAGTAAAGATAGGCATATCATGACCAAGCACTGACCAGTGGATGAGCTACCTACCTGCAGATTTACCTAGTGATGATTTTGCTATGAGATGGTAAGTAGCAACATAAATAGCCATACAAAACCAGGTGGACCTGTTAGGACTTGAAAATAAGCATGTTTCTCAACAATCACACTTTACAACCCCTTTCGTTGACTTCTTTTTTTTTTTTTCTCATCTGACTTTTTTTTACCTGTTAATGAATAATGCCCACTCATTGCTGCCTCTGGTCCATTAATTCTGTTTGGCTCTCTTTGAGATTTTGGACAACATGCTTCTCAGGTGATTGCAGTATGAGTCAAGTAGAAAAAGAGGTTGTCAGTAGTCCCAGTGAGGTCCTACGGCTTGGCAGTGGGGTTCCTGCAGAGCCTGGTGCTGTCACCGCATCAATCAGCCCTGGAGCACACTGTTATTATCACAACCAGTCATTCCACACTGTAATCACAACAGGAGAGAAGAAAGCCTTCTCTTTACAACTGACTGCAAGCAGCTTGATCTCTGTGACCTTGAAAAGTACCAGAATGTCACAGGTAGGAGTTTCCCTGTGACACATCTACATCTCCTTTCCTCCCGCTGCACTGACCCCTCCCTCACCCAAATCTTCATTCTTCTTGAATTGGAAGATAGTCATGAATGAAACTGTGTGAACACAAGGATTTAGCTATAAGCTAAAAGGACAAACTAAAAGTATGACAGAGGTGAAGGAAAGGTATAATTTCGGAATGCTGTACAAGAGAATGCAAAATCCAGAGGCAGAGGCTTCAATCTCCGGGAGCACCTGACAGTGCTTTTTGTGAACAAAAACTGATCACTGGCTTCAACTAGTGATCCTTAGCAGGGATCGTTTCTGGGCAAAATAAGGAAAAAAGTTTGTCATTTTTATTTGCCACTTCCATTCCTGCTCTTCTTCCTAATCCTTTTACAAGGACCCTTTTCCCTAAATCCACCCAAATCTACCTTTCCTAGTTATCAGACTGGCTCTTGCTTCATGCTGATGTTGGAAAGAATCATCTGATACATCACACAAATGTTTAAGGGATTGCTATAGTTTACTGTGATGCTTTTTCTAGAGGATTTGGATTTGAATGGAGGATAATATTTCAATTCAGAGAAATACGGCTTGATTGGTGAATGTTTGCTCCTCTCGATACTGGCTCAATTGCTGCTTAGTCAGTCTAGAGCTAGAAGTCATTTCCTCATGTGTTGGTGAGAATAGCATGTGAACTGAGCTCATTCACAGCTAATAACAACCATAGCCACAGCTGCTAGCTATTTAGTGCCTACTCCACTTACCAGATGCTTTATATAAGTTATTTCATTCAGGAATCACAAAAAATGATATTAAATAGATACTGTTATTTCCATTTTACAGATAAGGAAACTGACATAAGTAATTCTAAGCAACATTAGAGCTAGTACAGGACAGAGGGGGACTTTGAAAGTCCTGGAGCTCTCCATTATATAACAACATCTCAGGAAGCAAAATTTTTAGCATTTAACTTCAGTTGAATTATAAATCTAAAACATTTATACTGGATTTCCAACATAGCAGTAGAATATAATTATGACACTGAAAGAGATGATTAGAGCATATCTACCTGCTCTATACGTCTACCTCGAAGAAATACTGTGATGATTCAAAAGCTTTTGCAAACACCTGGGCCACCTTCTAAGAAGCCCAACTATTAGAATGTCTCTGTTTCATTCTTTTAAACTTCCTAGACCTGGGCCACAGGAAAAAAAGCCTCCATGCATTCTAAAAGAAATAATACAAACAACAATTTTTTACTAAAATGCAATACAGCTAAAATTAACAACAAAATCAAAACCCAAGAAGGGCCTTTCACCCAGAAAGTAGAGCACCATGTTGTTGAATAACATTTGGGACAAGAGTATTATATCAAGTAGAAAAACCCAGACCCTAAAAGTACATACTGTATGATCTAATTTATATAAAGGTAAGAAGCAAAACTAATCCATGGTGATAAAGATTAGAATAGTGGTTACCTCTGAATATTGACTTGGAATGGACACAAAGAAACTTCAGGTGTTTGACAATAATCTAAGTCTTGATCAAAATGGTGGTTACCTAGTTGTATGCATATGCAAAAATTTATTAAACTGTACACTGAAAAGTGCACATTTTAATATATGTAAAGTATACCTCAATTTAAATAAATCAATTAGTGTAATTCATCACATGAAAAACTTAGAATAAAAATCATATTGTCATTCCATAGTTATAGAAAAAATTTGACAAAATTCATCATCCATTCGCTGAAAAAAAAAACCTATTAGAAAACTAGGAATAGTAGGAAACTTTTAAAATCTGATAAAAGGTGTTATAAAGCAAAAAAACCCACCCTACTGTAAACTTAATATTTAATGTTGAAGTACTAAAACTTTTCTCTAAGATCAGGAATGAGGCAAACATGCTCGTTATCACCACTTCTATTGAATATAGCACTGGAGGTCTTAGCCATGGCAATAAAGCACTGTCCTTATTTGCAAATGAATGAGTGTGCATAAAAAAATCAAAATAATTTAGAGATAAATTATTATATTTAATAAGCAAATTTAACAGGGTCTCAATGCCCAATCAATTTATAAAAATCAGTTGTATTTTTATATAAATTAAAATATTAGAAAACTAAATTTAAAATAGCATTTACAATATCATCAGAAACTTTATTATAGAATAAATCTAATAAAATATGCACAAAGCTTCACCATAGAGAGCTATAAAACATTATTAGAAGAACTGTAAAACTTCCTAAATAAATGAAGAAATATACTTTTTTCATAAATTAGAAGATTTGGTATTGTAAACATTTAAGTTCTTCCCTAAATCAATTGATAGATTCAATGCAACTACAATCAAAATCCCAGCATGATTTTTTAGGGGTTTGGATGGGAATTGATAAGTTTCCAAAATTTATTTTAAAAAATGCAAAGAACCAAGAACTGACAAGCGAGTTATGAAGAATGCATTTGGAGACTACACCACTGAATATCTAGCTGCATTAATTAAGACAGGGTGGTACCAGTTCAAGTGTGGGAATATGCACCACTGAGACAGAAGAGGGAGTTCAGAAACAGACTCTGACACATACACACCTGATTTATAACAGAGGTAGTAGCATTGCAGAGTTGTGGTTAAAGGAGAATTGTCAATATATAGTGGTGGATCAAAAGTAGATATCTATATAGTAAAGAATTAATCTTGATCCCCACATTATACTATACAAAAATTCAATTCTAGATGGTTCATAAATCTAAAAGTGAAAGGCATAACAATTAAGCTTTTAGAATATGACATAGGAGAATACCTTCATGATCTTGTCATAGGCAAAAATTTCTTAAACAGGAATAAAAGGACTAACAAGAGAAAAATGATAAGCTGAACTACATAAAAATTAAGACCCTCTGCTAATCAAAAGACACATTTAGATGGTTAAAAGCCAAAATACAGCATAGGAGTCCATATTTGCAGTATGTACATCTGACAAAGGTTCAAAACATATAAAGAATTCCTGTAAATAATAAGAAAAAGATAGACAATCCAATAGAAACATGATCAAAAGACTTGAACAGGCATTTCACAAAAGATCATATCCAAATGGATAATAAAACGTGAAAAGATGCTCATTAGTCATCAGGGAAATGAAAATCTAAAACCACAAATAATAGTTAAATTTAAGAATATTGATAATACCAAGTTTGACAAGGATGTAGAACAATAGGAACTCCTATACAATGTTTTGGGGAGCATAAATTGGAGCAACCACTTTGAAAAACTGTTTGGAAGTATTTACCAAAGCTGAATACATGGCATGATACATGGTCCAGCAAATTGTCTCATAGATATGTATTACTCAGAAATGTTTATATGGATACCCAAAAACATGTATAAGAATGTTCATAGTAGTATTGCATTTCATTGCCACCAACTGGAAAATATCCATATGTTAATTGACAATAGAAGAGATATTAAATTGTGGTATATTAATACATTGAATTTTATTCATCAATTAAAATGAATGAAATTGTTATATGTAGCAACATTTAAGAATTTTACAAGTGTAAGGTTGAGTGAAAAAGAGAAGCAACACTGTAATCCCATCTACAGAGTTGTCAAACAGATGAAATGAATCTATAGTTCTGAAAGTCAGATAGTGGCTTTTTCTAGGGAGTAAGGAAGGTGTAGTGACTAGAAGAAGAACTTTACTATGTAGGGTTTCTGGGTGTTCTGCTTCCAGGAACATTTTATTTCTTGATATGTGCAGAGGTTACACAGTTGTGTTCACTTTGTGAAAATTCATTAAGATAATCCTTATGAATTATTCTTTTTGTATTTTATACTTCAGTGAAAAAGTAAAATTTGAGCAAGTATAAATATACAAAATGAATAAGTGGGAAATAGTTATCAAAATGAAGAAAACTTTTTAAAAAATGAGACTACTGTGCACAATTCAGTGTAAATAAATTTGAAAACCTAGATAAAACATATTATTTTTTAGAAAAATACAATTTACCCTGATAGAGACAAAAATCTAAACATCTTAATTATTATGAGAAAAAGAAAGACAGGAAGAAAGAAAGGGAAATGGTACAATGGTATTCATGGAAAATGCAAAAGACCAAATGAAAAGGCTTTTTGGAACAATAGGAGAATTTAGTAAAGTAGCAGTTTATAAAATACCATGAAAACAGCAATACCCTTCATCTGTACAAACAGAACAGAATATGTAATAGAAGACTGCTCATATGATAACAAAAAAGAAAAATAAACACAAAGAAGTAAATTTGACCAGAAATGTCCAAAATCCATGTGAGGAAAACTATAAAACACCTCAAAAGACAA
>VBSM01000272.1:36345475-36520358 GCA_008086735.1 Cheirogaleus medius
AAAATAGACATGACCAACTGGAAAGACATACTGTGTTTTGGGATTGTAAAGCACAATAGTCTAAGGATGTCAATTTTCTCTCAGTAAAATATTTAAATGCAATGTGATTTTAATAAGAATATTATCAGGCTTTTTTCAGGAGCTAAACAAAATGATTATAAATTTCATGTGGAAGAACAATTACCAAGAAATCCCTGAAAAAGAAGAGCAATGGGTTGAGAGTGGGAAGTGGGGACAGTAGTCTAGTCTTACAGAATATTAAAATATAGTTAAAGCTTCTATAAGTAAATCATTATGGCATAATTAGACATACCAACCAATAAAACAGAGTACAAAACCTAGAAATAGATTCTAGAAATGCATTTGGAAATGTACGTGAAAAGACAGTATCTCAGATCAATGGGGAAAAGATTCACTTTCTAATAAGAGGTACTGGGATAAGTAGAGAGCCACAGAGAAAAAGATAACATTGCATCCATTCTTCATACCACACACAAAAGTAAATTCACATGTAGCAAAGTTAAATTTTAAAGTCTAATGAAACCATGGAAGTCCTAGAAATAAGACTTGGACAAACATGGTAGCATTTCTCTTTAACTTGGGAAGGGGGCCAGTTTCCAAACCAAGACTCACAATCCAGAAGCAAATAAGTCAAAAAGTGATATATATGTAATAATGTACAATTTTTAAAACTTGAATAGCAAACACCATAAACAAAGTGAAAAGTCAAATAGCAAACTGAATAAAATAGTTGCAACTTATATCGTAAAGAGTTATAAATGTAAAAAGTTGAGAAGTCAAAGGTGTCCATTGTCACCACTTCTATTCAACATAGTGCTGGAAGGCCTAGCCAGAGCAATCAGGCAAGAGAAAGAAATAAAGGGTATCCAAATAGGGAAAGAGGAGGAAAAACTATCACTTTTTGCTGATGATATGATCTTATATCTAGAAAATCCCAAAGACTCCACCAAGAGACTCCTGGAATTGATAAATATATTCAGCAAAGTCTAGGTTACAAAATCAATGGACACAAATCAGTAGCATTTCTAAACACCAGTAACAGTCAAGGTGAGATTCAAATCAAAGACATCTACACCCGAATGTTTATGACAGCATAATTCACTATAGCAAGGATGTGGAAACAACCTAAGTGCCCATCAATCCACGAGTGGATCAATAAAATATGGTATATGTATACAATGGAATACTACTCAATTATAAAAAATGATGGTGATCTAGCACCTCTTATATTTTCCTGGATAGAGCTTGAGCCCATCCTCCGAAGTGAGGTATCACAAGAATGGAAGAATAAGCACTACATGTACTCGCCATCAAACTGGCACTGACTGATCAACACTAAGGTGCTCACACAGGAATAATATTATTTGGGAGTAGGTTGTTGGGGTGGTAAACTCACAACTAATGGACGCGGTGAGCATTGTAGGGGGGAAAGAGCACATCTCAAATTATGGTTGGGATGTGGCAAAGCCATAACATGTAATCAAAATGTTTGTATGCCATAATTTCCTGAAATAAAAAAAAAATTTTTAAAAGACTGAATGCTATTCACAATAGCTACAAAGAAAATAAAATACTAAGGAATATATTAATACTTAACCAAGAAAGTGAAAGATCTCTACAAAGAGAACTATGAAACACTGAAGAAAGAAATTGCAGATGACACAAACACATAGAAAAACATATTATGCTCATGGATTGGTAGAATCAACATTGTTAAAATGTCCATCCTACCCAAAGTGATTTATAGATTCAATGCAATCCCTATCAAAATACCAACTTCATATTTCACAGATCTAGAAAAAATAATTCTATGCTTCGTTTGGAACCAGAAAATAGCCTAAATAGCCAAAGCAATATTAAGCAAAAAGAACAAATCCGGAGGCATCACATTACCAGATTTGAAACTATACTACAAGGCTATAGTAATCCAAACAACATTGTATTGGCACAAAAATAGAAACATAAACCAATGGAACAGAACAGAGAACCCAAGTATAAAACTATCCACATACAGCCAACTGATCTTTGACAAAGGAAAAACAATATGCACTGGGGAAAAGAAGCCCTATTCAAGTAATACAGAGATACCTCAAAGAACTAAAACTAGAACTTCCAATTGATCCAGCAATCCCATTACTGAGCATCTACCCAAAGGAAAAAAAAGATGTTCTATAAGAAATATATCTGCACTTGAATGTTTATAGCAGTACAATTCACAATTGCAAAGATGTGGAAACAACCCAAGTGCCCATCAGTTCATGAGTGGATTAACAAAATGTGGCATATGTATACCATAGAATACTGCTCAGCCATAAAAAAGGATAAATTAAGGCCTTTTGCAACAATTTGGATGGAACTAGAGACCATTATCCTAAGTGAATTATCTAAAGAATGGAAAAACAAACACCACATGTACTCTCTATTAAACTGGAGCTAACTGATGAGCACACATGTGCACAGAGGGAAGTAAAACTCAGTGGAAATCAAGCAGGGGGTATGGGGAAGGAGGGAATTGGCAAAAACCTACCTGACAGGTACAGTGAACACTATCTGGGTGATTGGCACACTTATAGTCCTGACTCAAGCATTACAGAAGTGATCCATGTAACCAAAAACATTTGTGCCCCTGTAATATTTTGAAATTAAAAAAAAGTTAAAAAGTCAAAGGCACAAAATCCTATAGAAAAATGGGCTAGAGATAAGAGAAACACTTTCATCAAATAGAAATACAAGTGCCCTTTAGTCATATGAGAAAATATTTAACCTTCTTCATAAGAGAAATGCCAGTTAAATATATTCTGAGATGTTTGACAATATAATCTTTGGTTGAGGCTGTGGTAAGGCATTTTCATACTTTGCTAGGGGGAATGAAAAATGGTGCAAACCCCATGCAGAGGAATTTGGCAATAAATATTTTAGTATATTTACTCTTTGACACAAAAATCCTACTTATAAAAATCTGTCACAAATATGCACCAGCAAAATACAAAGACATTCAAACACATCAAATGCACAAAACCATTCATTAAAATGGTTTGTAAGAGCATCTGTAAATGCAAAATACTGTGAACAATCCAGATCAGTAGGGAAAAGACAAATAAATTTTAGTGCATCCATAGAGTGGAGTATTAAAAATGAATGTGGAATATCTCCATACACTACTATAGAATCATGTCCAGTGCATAATGCTAGGCAAAACAGGCAAGGTGGGGAAAAAATGTATAGTAATATAATTTCTGTGTATGTGTGTGTGTGTGTGTGTGTGTGTTGTACTAACCATGTACCTAATTTGGCAGCATAACCACACAGAATGGAAATATATCAAGTAACTTATATATTCATCTCCATTGGAATACTAAGCCCTCCATATTTGTGAGTTCTGTATACATGGATTTAACCAACTAGAGATTAAAAATATTAGAAAAAATTGTGTCTGTACTGAACATGGACAAACTTTTTTTCTTGTCATTATTTCCTAAACAGTACAGTATAGCAACTTAGCAACTGTATATAATACATAGCATTTGCACTGTATTAGTGTTATAAGTAATATAGAGATGATTTGAAGTATATGGGAGGATGTGCATAGGTTATATGCAAATACTGTGCCATTTTACATCAGGGACTTGAACATCCACAGATTTTGGTATTTGAGGAAAGTTTTGGAATCAATCTTCAGGGATATCAAGGGACAACTGTATATTCTAAGGACAAAACAACTGCAAACACAACTTAGATTATTTTTCATAATCATATTATTGGTGGTAATTTAATATTATTATTCTGATTCTGTTATATGTTTATTGTGGGATAAAACAAATAATCATATTAGCAGTTAGCTGTTCAGAATCAGAAATTTTCATGTGGAACAAAGGAATGCAGATGTAAGAAGAATTTAAAAATCCTATAGTCCTGAATGTGAACTAGAAATAATGTGAAGTCATAAGTATTCTGCCTTAAAAAAATACTTATTCCTTAATTCTGTATGCTGAAGCAATTCACAAGCAGTAGCCAAGCCTGCCATCCAGACGGTGATCTTTAGATACTACTTCCCTTTAAAAGGAATTAGGGCTCCTTGAGAAAACAGCTGATTCTGGGTGTGGGTCAAGAAACGTACAACATCTTGTCACACCAGAAAACTAGAAAAATATTATTAAGACTGTTAGAATTTTGTCAAATGAACTCAACAACCAGCTTGAAAAGGTCCCTCCTGGCTAATGAAAGAATAATTTGAGCAGCAATACAGTAATACAGTCTCTAAAACAGGTTGAAACTTATCAAGTATGTTTAAATTTATGAGTTGGTAATGATACTCTAAAATATTTATTAGTTACTTTTAGAAAGTGTTAGAGATCTAATTCATTATTTTGAAAACTGGTTAATACAGGGAAAAATTAAGCATTTATTTTGCCTTAATTATATGGCCTATACCACAAGGTAAATAAATAGTTGGTAAAGAATTCTTTAGAAAAGCATTCAAGCTAGTAAATGAAGAAGGAATAATAGAATAGTGTGTTCCGAAGCTGTTAATGAATTAATGGATGTAGACAATGATCACTAATGGCTGTTAACATCTCAAAAAGAGAGACAACCAGACATTATATACCCCCTGATGGATGGACACAATACCATTCATGAAATATTCTTGCTTATAAAAGTCAAGCCTGAGTCTGATCAAGCCTCTGTATCAAACCACCAATTTATGGTGGAAAAGGGACAAGAAAACATCTTGAGCAATTCCAAGGGGATACAAACAGCAAATCCATAGACAAAAAACTATAGGACAAACCTCAACAAATAAACAGCAGGAAGAAAAAGATGGAGGAGAACATGTAGATTAAATAAAACTTAAGAGATATATTTATCAATTGCAACTTAGGGACCTATTTGGATTCTAATTTAAACAAGCTATATATATGCAAAGCAATCGTGAACTCTTGAACTGACCGAATATCAAAGATATTGTTAATTTTGTTATGATATTGTGGTTATGTTTAAAAGAAGAGTTCTTATTTTTTTAGAGATACATATTAAATTATTTATAGATGAAATGCTAAATGTCTGAATTTGCTTTAAAAAAACAAAGCAAGTAAATAAAACAAGTTGAAATGAAACAAGATTAGCCATAAATTGTTGACTGTTAAATTGGAGTGATGGCTACGTGAGAATTCACTATAATATTCTCTCAACTTGTTTGTATTTGAAATTCTTCGTAATAAATTTTAAAAGTTTAAAACATCATCATTCATTTGCCCATTCATTCAAAATGTATCAAACAACTACTAAAGATTTGAAAACAAAACAAAATGTTTTTTGAATTTACATAAATCTGTAGGAAAAGTTGACTGTAACAATACAAAATAGAAAAAATAATGGCAGAATCCTTTTCAATAAAGATGTTCTCTTCTCTATCCAAGTCACAATAAAAACATTATATTTTATCAGAGCCAACATAAACTCCTTTGAAATTGTCATTTTCCCTCTCTTCATTTAAAAAAAATTTTTGGATGAGTCTGTAGGAGGCAAACCTCACTCCATCCCTAGGTAAATTAATGAAGTAGGTGAGCTTGTCTTCATTAGCTCCATTGCCCTGACAGGTATATTTAGAGTCTTTTCTTTATCTTCATGCAGGTGCCCTTCCATCCTACCACAGTCTTACCCTCCCCCTTTTGATAAACTTGCCTGCCAGGGGAATGTGTTACCTTTATAAGATAATTTGATTAAATACTCAATGCACTAGATTAAATGCTATTTTGTTAAGTGTTCAAGGTATGTATTTTGAAATACACATAGATATGTGATTTTTACACAGAATATCAATTACTGTGGTTTTTAAATTAAAATTCTTTCTGGAGCATCTGTTATAATTACAGACAGCATGACCAACATATCAATTAATCCTAGTTATGATTTATCTTTCATAATATATTCTAAAAGAATGTTACTTCTCTCCAAAGAATTCAGCTTGAATTAATATCGTCTCATTTTTTTATTTTCTTCTCTTTTTTTCTAACTAAACACCAGTTCAGGAAAACAAGGCATACGTTGAAGACGACTTAAAATGGAAGATTTTAAATGGACTTTTTAGATGAAGAAGAGAAAATGATGAAATCTAGGTCAAGTTTCATAAAGAAAAAGGCAGGATGATTTCTTCACAAACAAAAGGATGAAATTATGTACTGATATGAGGTGGCTCTGGTCTGCTTTACATAGCAGAAAAGGGCTTGTAGACCATTGGCCCCCCACTACCTATGAAATGTGTCAGGGGCAGAATTAGCTAAGTTAAGAAGAAAGCTATATATATATATGTGTGTGTGTGTATAAATTTATAAATACATATATGTACTTATTCATACAGATAAGTGTAAGTATAACATGGAGAATATTTTGAAGTAATTGTTCTGATTATTCAGCATAGGAGGTCAGAGAGACCGGTGGGCTTCTCACCCAAATTCCTTGATGGTCTCTTGGCCAACGTGAAGCAGGAATGACAACGCACTCCAGTTGAAACACAAATAACAGGCCAATGTATAAAAAGCACAAGGAAAGACCCTCAGTGTAGATATTCAAGATGTGTGTGTGTGTGTGTGTGTGTGTGGAAAAATTATGAAATATTTATTGCATTTATTCCTAGACTCTTGGGTCTCAGAGATAAGAAAATGTTTTAAATGATGACATTGACATGAGGATACCAACTTTCTCTTTTTCTGAGTAAATACATTTTAAACTACCATCTGCTATCTTTGTCACTTTATTCAAAATGATATTTTAATGAAAAAAGTAAGAA
Organism: Cheirogaleus medius; assembly: GCA_008086735.1. NCBI lineage: Eukaryota > Metazoa > Chordata > Mammalia > Primates > Cheirogaleidae > Cheirogaleus > Cheirogaleus medius. The sequence continues at coordinate 36,352,284 of VBSM01000272.1, forward strand.
AGACATAATTTAAAAAAAAAAAAAAAAAGGAAAGAAAACAGTCCCTTCTCAAATCACATAGACAGTCTAATGACAGGTATCAGCCTGGATACCATTTTAGCAGAGCTGGTTTTTCTTTTATTAAACTCTTTTAAAATTCAAATTTTATAAATAACCTGTATGCACAGTGCAGAAAACTTGAAAAAGCATAGAAGATCACCACTAAGAAAAAAATAGTTTGAATTTCCCATCCAAAGATAATCACAACTTGGTATATATGCATCTGGCATTTTTAATAGGTGATTGATAATTTTTATTAACCAAAAAGTTATTATGTTGTACTAACTTGTCTTGTCTTTTTTATTTAGCATTATGTCATGAATATTTCTCACAAATATATATTCTTCTACAATATGATTTTTAACAACTGCATAATATTATATTTGTATGAGTGTAGAAACATTTACTTATCCCCAAATTGTTGAATATTTGGAGGTTTTTTCCCATTTTTTTCTATAGTGAGCAAAACTTGGATTTCCTAAGGTCTTTTCAGCCTGTGAACACAGAAGAGGTCTACTTAACAGTAGTGATGTACCTTTCACCATCTCTTGTCTTCACTCATTCATGCAGAATCTTAGCCTCACACATCCACAGGAGTCCCTAGGGATGGATGCTTCCCATGAGTTCACTAACAAGTTGGCTCCTGTCAGGGGTAATGGCTCTTCTTGTCAGTATTCTCTGGGCACATTGGTATCCTTTGGAAGCCAGTGAAGTCCCCAGTAGGCTCTAGGTGATCTACATTCTGCATCATATATGGAGGAAGCCTGAACTCCCAGTCCCATCTTATCTTTTGCATTGTTTTATCCTAAAGGGATTCAGACCACACATTGTAGCTTAGCCCACAAGCCTCCTCATGAAAACAGTTCTTTCAGCTGCTACCTGAGGGCCCTCTTTCTGCGGATGCCAGACACTAAAATGCCTGGTTTGGTCAGGGGGAAGACAAAATGCAGTCCCAGAGGCCCTACTTCCTCAGGCTCACCCAGTTGAATGCTTTATAGGTATAGTGAGGACTCCTGCTTGGGGAACACTTTGGGCATGTCTTCCTCTTTCCCTAGGACAAATTCCTAAAAGTGACTATGTGCATTTTTGAAGGCTTTGAATGTTATTACAGACTGGATTATGCCCCTCCCCTTCAAAGTCAAATATTGAATTACTAACCCCTAGTACCTCAAAATATGACTGTATTTGGACATAGGACATTTAAAGAGGTGATTAAGTTTTAATAATAAAATGAGTCCATTAGTGTGGGCCCCAATCCAATCTGACTGGTGTCCTTATAAGAGGAAATTCAGAGGGGGGAAGAGGGAGAAAGGGGGGAGGGGAGGGACACAAAGGATTCACGGATTCACACATGCAAAGGAAAGACTATGTGAGGAGACAGAGAGAAGGTGGCCATGTGCAAACCAAGGAGAGACCTCAGGAGAAACCAAACCTCCTGCCACCTTGATCTTGGACCTTGGACTTCTACCTTTCAGAACTGTGAGAAGCAAATTTCTGTTATTTAAACCACCCAATCTGTGGTACTTTGTTATGGCAGCTCTAGCAAACTAATACAAATGTATACTCCAGAACTGATCAAATCAGCTTTTACTTTCCATATTATTTTTTTTCTTTTATTGTTGCCAGGAAATGACAGAATATCAGATTTGGAAGGCTGTGGAGCTCCATGAGAACTGATGACAAGAAGTACCCACTGGAATTGCTTGCAGAGCCTTTAACAATAAAATTGCTAAAGCCCCACCTGGACTGACTCAATCAGTCTTCAGGGATGGAGTCCAAATGTGTGTATTTACAAAACTCTTTCCAGAATTTACAGAATTTTCAATTGAAAAGACCACTGATAATGCTCACTGAAAAAATAAGATTGGAGAAAAAAAGATGCCATCTCTATTTAGTAACTGAGCAGACAGGAAAGCACAGACTTGTTGAGAGCTCTTTCTTACCACCTGCTTCTCTAGGTAAAGTGAAGTTCCAGCACCTGCCTCCAGTTCACATCATAAGCATTTCTCACCCCTAAGACTTTTCTTGCCCTGAAGTGATGATGACAGTAACAAACATGTTGATCATCATAATAATGGGAGCTGCCATATATTGAGCCCCATCATGCTAAGCACTCTGAAAAGGGATTTGCATAAATAATTTATTTAGTCCTTACAAAAACACTGAGAAGTTTGTTATTATTCCCATGTTTAGATGAGTAAATGAAAGCTCAGAATTAGGTTCATGACAGTATTAGAAACAAGATACAAACCTTGACTCGGAACTCCAAGCTCTTGGCCATTGGGGTAAACCATGATTCTTTTCAAATGATTTGAAAAGAAAACCTTATTCTTCTAAGGAGTTCTCAAGAAAAGAGAACAGGGTGGGCATGTCTGTGTTTTCCATGTGGAATGAGCGAGGCTTAGGGAGACCAGGAATAGATTTAGATCCACTCATTGGAAAGGGGGTGGGTCACTGAGAGTGGGTCTTGAGAGGCAGCCCAGGCCAGGGAACACATTGTGCTCAGAGAGCTTGACAGCAAATAAAAGATGACAGTCCTTGCAAGCTGAAGTGTGTGGTCCACCAGGGGTAAGGAAGAGCCTCTATAGGCTGGAAGGATTTGGAGATCCAGAAAACCTGAAAGTGGTGTTTGAAAGTCTGTCATAGCCAGTACAGTTCAGGTGAAGAATTTTGGAGAAGCAGAATAAAGGAAAGGGAACATACAGAGCTGGGTTTGAATTCTATCCTTTTTAGCTATACTTTTAGCTATACAGCTTTGGCTAAGTTTTTGGCTCCACTGAGTCCTCATTTCCTCCTTTGTAAAATGAGGAGAATAATATCAGCCTTGCAGGTGGCTTGAAAAATCAGAAGCTTGGAAAAATACGTGAAGGGCTTAGTTAGCCTTAGTGGTCAATGAAGAGAGAATAGATTATTATTCCTGGAGCTGGAATTGGCCAAGGCGATGCAGACTCTCATTCTAGAAAACCCAGGGACAGATTGTCAGCACTGAAATTTCATGTGGAGCAAAAGGCAGAGGTCAAGAGGTCATCACTAAGGCACAGGTGAACTAGACTGGCTGCAAGAATGACCTATTGCAAAGTCACTGAAGGCTTGGACTAGGATTAGCCTACAGGTAAGTGTATGGGGTGTGTGTGTGTGCGTGTGTGTGCATGGAAAGGGGAAGGGGAAAGGACTGACAGCATAGGACAGAAAAACAGGGCAAGAATGTGACCTATAAAATCTATATTGCCCTACTTTTCCTAATTGGGCATATTTAGATACAGGAGCTCATTGAGTTCCTGGCATTGGGAGCAAGAGCACTTCTTTTGGGGTCAGATAGATGGAGCCCAGTGTGAATCCTTATTTAATCTATTTAAGTGTAGGTTTTCCTCTCCATGTCCTTCCCTTCACTTCTAGGCTTTAGGTTCTCAGCCACTGTTTTATAGTTCCATGCACAGGTGCCCTTTTTACTATATGTGTACATTTTTTCGGTCTCCCGTTCAAGTATTAACTAGGCTTGACCCTACCCTGCTTAGTTTTCAAGATCAGACGAGATCCGGTGCGTTCAGGGTGGTATGGCCATAGACCATTTTTTAATGTTTGGATTCTGCAAAGTTTCACTTCAGGCATTTATCAAAACAAAGCATATGCTTTTATTTCCTTCCTAATTAAGAATGTTCATGGTTGTATTGCCAGAATTTCACTTTTTTTTTTTTAGAATTTCACTTTTTAAAGTTTCTCAGTGATAAAAGAGTACCTATGACATGATGGGAACTCAAGAAACACTGTATTTAAAGAAACAAAGTTCCTGCCACTTCCATTTCATTGACTCTTTTCCTCTTGCTTCCTTCCTCTTTTCATTTAAATTAAGAAGATGGTTGGCCAGGATAAGGTTTAGAATGAATTCCACTTTTTATAGTTAAAGAAGAAATCATTTTTGCAGATGTTTAAAAGATATATTAGAGAAAGCATTATTATTATCGGGATTAAATGATTATGTTGTCTGTTTTTGGCATAGAGTTCAGAGAAATTCCCAGTTTGGTAATAAAGGAGAGCTAGGCACAGGGAGGTACTTGGAGTATTGCACTTCATCTGCACCACTGAGCAAGCAGTCAGTGCTACCCTAACCCCGACTTTGTCATAATATCTCTCCAATGAATTTCTTGTCATCATGGGCAATCTTGTCATCCTTTATGCAATCTGTTTCTGTATGTCACACACTAGAGTGAAATAAAGACCAGCTAAATGCCATAAACCACCCAAAAGGCTTTCTGCTCCTCTAAGGAGACCAACAAATATATTCTTATTGGTATTCTTGTTAAACCCTTATAAATACTGGTTAGTCCTCCATGGCCATTTAAGAGACTTTTATATGGTTTTTGAAATGCTCTCCAGCCATATTGCTTTTATCTTTTTTTTCTTTATTGATTTTTCTCCTTAAGACTTTAATTCACTCTTCTGCAGTTGCTACAGTCAAGAGAGAAATTCTGCAGATCACATAGAGATAACATTCTAACCCAGACTGGGTCACACCATCTCACATAAGAACACCAGCGTCCTGCAGATAACTGGTCCTTTCCTGCTTTTCAAGCCCTTTCGGTCTCTCTTTTCATTTTTTTCCTCTCCTTTAGTATTTGAGACTTAATCTTTCTTCAGTCTTATTCTTCATGCTGAGCTCATCTGAAATGTACCAATAATTGCTACCAGCTAAATCTGGTTTCATCATTCTGAAAATTCCTCACTGAAACCAGCTCTGTGGAATTGCAATCTGATCATTTCTTCAGGTTAAAGTGACATTTGGGATGTAGCTTTGCCAAGACACTATAATGTATGGATAGGTAATTCCTGGGTCAGTTCTGTTATATTTTCAAGAGCTACAGGCATTTAACATTTAGCTAAATGCTTCAACAAAACACCATTTAATTTGATTAAAATATCATCTAAGTGGAAGCATTTTTTAAAAAATCATGTGGCAACTATGTTTTATAGATTTTAATATTCTGCCAAAAAGCATCTTTAGGTTTGAGTGTAAGGTAGACCAAGTCCTGGATATACTAGGAGAATGATACCTTAATCGACTTTATCTTCCAGACATTGTATCTATTAAATTCAACAAATATTTTCTGAGTTCCTGCAATGTGCTAGGCATGGCATGAGGTGTTGAATATAGAGTTAGGAGTCCAAACTCACAGTAAATATGCAAGCATTACAAATATGCAAACGGAAAAATGACATTGTGAGAAATACACATTTGAAGTATATACTATGATTGACTCTATTGGAGCATCAGAGAAGGCTTCCTATGGGAGGTGACATTTGATATTTTAGATTAAAATATTTTCAACTGAGACCATTAATTTGTTCTTTTACAAGTTCTACCTTTACCCTTTATGCTGAAGTCATCATCAATATCAATGCCACATTAAATCACTTATAGTCCTATAATTTACAAGGCACTGGCAACATTTCACAACTTATTTCAATTGTCCTCCCAATATCATTAAATATTAGAGATAGGACAGGTACAAGGCATATCTGTAAAAAAGGTAATGTTGATTTCCTTTCTCCTGGTATCCTGTTTTCTCTCCTAACCTACTGGTATCAACCTTGTGTCTTAATCCAACTATACCTTGTCAAAGTGCTCATTGCTAAGTAAAGCATGAACTTCTACCCTTCCATATGTTTGCATTTTAACTAGGTGATAGGAAGACCTATTTGCCCAGGAAATGCAGAACAGTAAAGCTAAAATGGTGGAATGATTGGCAGAAGGGTTAACATTGGAGAGGAGAGACCCGCCTGGGCCATTTGCAAAGATTGAATAATGTAGAAAGCTATGGCACAGTATAATCATAACATTTATTAGGCTAAACATCTCTATTCCAGTTTCAAAGGTACACTGATTTTTCCCAAAGTCACAGAATGAAAAATCTAGTGACAAGAATCTGTGTTTTAACCTCTCTGTTCCAAGCTCTATTAGATCATCCTACATTACTTTTTAGTATTTATTGATTCCTTTTATAAATTAAAATAGCTTAATTAATAATAATATACACTTGTACAGTACACTCCCGATCTCATGTGATCTCATTTAATCCCGGAAAACAACCAAGTGAGGAAACTGAGGCACCAACGGGTTAAGAGACTTGTCCAAGACCACACAGCTGTTGGCAGAGCTGGAGCTGGCCTGGCACATGTGAGGGCCCAGGGTCTGGACACCGTCACCTCTCCTCTGCCAGGGTGGATGCTGCTGATGTGTTTGGGCCCAGCCTGTTCCTCCAGCTGTCCACTGTGTGCTCAATTGGAGAAGCCCTTCTCGCAGACACAGGGAGCTCTTCTTGGTCAAGGATATAAAAAGAGCTGTGTTCTCAGGCCAGAACTTTCCCCCAATGCCTCTCAATGTCTATTCAGAGAATAACATAGTATTTCTGGAGCCCAGGCATTTTAACTTTTATCATTTTCATGTTTATTTTTTGTGAGTAGAAAAAGTATGGGACATGTTGCATAGTTATGACCCCAAAATAGGAAGTATGCAATGCCCACTTCAACCAGTAAGTTCCCGGGCACAAAGGCCCCAGAATCTGTGTATCAGAACTCTTCACCCTGCCACCTTTCTTGAGTGGTATGAGTGGACTTCCTATGGGATTCTGAGGCTGAGTCAGCTAGTGTCGTAAGAGTTGGCAAACAGTTCCACTCCATAGATGGCATTCATTTAGGAAGCATGACTGGTGGCTTCATGAGATCGGAGACACAGAGAGAGGGGGGGAGGTGAGGCAAGGAGGAGGAGCCCTCGGCAGAATTCCAAGTTCCGTGGCACTGGCCTCACGGAACTTTGGAAACGAGAATCAGGCTTGGGCTGCACAGGTTCCAAGTCACAGGGCTTCCATGGCTGGCAAGCGTCGAGCCGGAAATTCAGCTGAATAGAGCCCTAAATGTTTTTTTGTTTGACATTCATGCTTAACAGAAAATGATGAATCCATTAGCAACTCCTTCCGTTGCCAAAAGAAACAGACTTGCACTTGTAGATTGCTTTCATTCTGCGCTATCAAGCCACTGCATGTGCTGCTTTCACAAAGCTGACAGTCATCTATCATTTTTAAATGGGTTTAGAGGTACAGTCGTCTTTGTCTGAAGTGCGTGGATGTGTCAGCGTGAATGCGACTCATTAAAACAGACTGACCCAAACAGTTTAAATGGGATTCACAGTAGGGGGAAAATGTTTTATTTGAGGTTTGTTTGGAATTATTTTGAAGTCTGTCACTAATTTTGAAAAACAATGGGCTCATTTTCCTAACTTCTTTTTCTTCTCTGAGATGTGTTCAAGAGAACAAATAGCTATATTATACACTGTCTCAAAAACATGCTCTTTGGGAAATGAAAAAAAGATTCTACGATTATGAAATTTCAAGAGTTCCCTCGTGCTCTAGAACATTTTGCATACTTAAATAACTTTATGAAACTCCCCCAAGTTTCTCTATCTCTTCCCAGACCCATGCCCCCAATCCATAAATGACATCTTTGAACATAATCTTGAGACCCGTTTTTCATCATTTCTATTAGCCTCTCAAGAAATGCCTTTTGAAGTCAATGATTTAACATATGGATTAAATCTTCCATAAAATGGGTTTAAATATTAAGAGGAAGGCACCTGGCTATATGCATCTGGGTTCTACAGGACATTGTTTTGTTTTAAATGCTTCAAGATGTTCAATAAAATTGAATATGGCCAACTCATCCCCAGTGTGGGCCTGTTGGCTTTCAAACTTATTTCCTAGTGGATCTCTTTCTCTCTCTCTCTCTCTCTCTCTCTCTCTCTCCAATTGGTGTTAAGTTCCTAAAGCAATAATATTAGTAGAAGTGGCAACAGCAGAAATTAAGACCCAAGAAGATTTATACATATTGATGATGAAGATAAAACTAATTTATCAAGAGTTTCAATGCAACTAGTATGGTTGATCTTCTGAGCTTTCTATGAGGGCACAGCGGAGATATTAAAAATATTAACACTTATAAGTCATGAGCACAGCCAATCAGAATAGACACTATAGCAGAGTCCTGGAAGCCCCTTGCTGGATGCATGAGATTCAAGGGGCCTCAATGTTGACATCAAAGAGGCTGGGACAGTGTATTTGGCAGGGGGTGCAGTAGGGATTGATGGGCCTGAGAGTAGTGGCTATTTATCAACCATTAGAGAAATATTTCAATGTTTTTATACACAGCTGTACCAATGCATATTGGCTGAATTTCAATCCTGATTTTATTGTCTCTTGTCCTTCATTGCATGTATTCCCAGGACTTAAGAAAATAAAAGCAGGAGTGCTTCCTCATATTTTGGCATTGCACTACAATCTCCCACTTCTTTCTGTGCAACCCCAAATAAATTGAGCATCTGCTGAGGCACCAAGCACTATTCAAGCTGTTCCCATAGGAATGAATCATTAAAAGTAAGGGATGAGAATTAAACCGTAAAAAAGGTAAAATAGTAATTGCGGTATTATTTTAAAATTTTTCAAATAAGAGTAGTTTCTTAGTCTTCACCCCATTTTACCCAAAAAACTTTTAAATTTTTAGCACTACAAGGTACATTTGTAGAACAAAATATGTAGAATATGAATTTAACTTATGTCACATCTTTCCTTTAAGGAGCTAAAATGAATTGTCATAATGATTTGACTGAATTAACCAATCTAGTCATTCCTTGCCACCTCCACTCCCAAAAGAGGTTAATCAAGGTAAATATTATGATACCCATTTGCTCTTGAAATGAAAATAAATGTGAAAGAAATTTTTAAGATCCTAAGGCTCTAACCAATCAAGGACCAGTTCAAATCAAGACGCTTCCCTCCAAGACTGCTTTGACTGAATTGCCAAGTGGTCTAACAAGGAACATTCATGTAGGAAGACGAAGGGAGAATGTGAAAGTTCTGAGACCTCATTCTTTACGGAAGTATAATTTGACGTCCCTTGCATAACTTAGGACACTTCAGAGCTTAAAATAAATACACATCAAATATGAGGAGGGGAGAAATGTATTGTTTTTGTAACACTGACATAAAGAAACCATTTCTATTTAAATACACACAAATATATTTTAAAACATCTGATAGAGAAAGGAAGCACAGAAAGACCAAACAAGAGGGATAGAAAGTTATATTCCTTCTAAAGTTGCTGTGAACTGAAATGGAACAATTCACTTCCACTTTCCCCAAGCAACATGCACTATAGCAGGAGATTGGGATTCTGATCAAAAACCATATTCAAGTCTAAAATACTTCATTTAAACTATCAATTTATATGCTATGTATAATTATATTTTCAATGATTAAGTAAAAAAATGTACTTCATAAAGATTTCAGTACAGTTACTAAAACTATAGGCTCACGCATTTTATTAATAAAATAAGATGAAATGCAGGCTTTGGAGTTGGACCATGAGTTTGTATTCCAGCACTATCATTTTGGCTGTATAACTCTGGACAAATTATTGTCTCTGGCTTCAGCTTATAAAAAGAATATGTTAATATCACATGGTGAGGTGGTAAGGACTAAAGAAGATATATTTGTAAAGTTCTGGCATGATGAAGGCACTGGGGTGCCTCCCTGTCACTGACAAATCCACCTCTTCATCAGTGAACATTTCCCTTTAGCAATGAAACACATTAATGATTGAATCATTGGTCTTTCAGCTTCAAGGTTGGATTTTCCTCAAAAACAATGCCAATGAAGCTTCAGCAATACATGGCCCCTCCTCCTGTTATTAACCACCCAGACTCTGCCTCCATCCTGGACTATGCCTGGTTTCTAGGTAATATTTTCTGATGTCCTTAGAACTTGGGCCACCATTCCCTGGCACACTGCTGCCACCTTGTTGATCACCAGTTCTCTTTTAGGTGGAGGAGACATACCCAGGCCTCCTGTAGAAGCAGGTATAAGCTACCAAAATCTTCCCCAATATTCATGTATTTTGACTTTGCCATTAACAAATACTAGAAAAGACAAGGAAGAAAGCCATCAAATAAAGCAAAATTTCATAAATTATTTATAAAATTCCATTCATTAAGAGCCAATTGTACTCTTGACTGAATTGCAAATAGGACTAAAGTCTGCCTTGGTTCTTATAATTTTTCTATAGTTGTTTAGGCTCTCATCACTTATGACTTTATGAATTTATTTAACAAGTACCTACTATGTGCAGAGTGATTTAGAGACAATTCCTAATTCGAGATACTTCAAGTCTTCCTGCCTCTGGTCTAGTGATTCTCAAAATTTAGTGTGCAACAGAATCTCCTGGAGGGATCGTGAACACACGGATTACTGGACTACTTCCCCAGCTTCTGATTCAGGAGGTCTGGGTAGTGGTCTGAGAATTTACGTTTCTAACCTGCAGGTGCTTGTCTAGGAAACATTTGGATGCCACTGCTCTAGAATATGCTTCTAATCCATTTGTCATCAGCATCACATGTGTTAACTCCCGAAAATGTAATCAATCACTCTATAGAGTGAAAACCCTATTTGTTTCTCCACTCCATAGAATAAAACCTTATCAAAATATTTAAAATCTAATACTCAAGGTTGCCACTTTTCCAGCCACTCCTTCTGATGATGTTAGACATGATCAAGTACTCCCCACTGTACAGTAACTTCCTTAGTCAAGTTCAACTCTATGCCTACCAAACATTGTATTAGTCCTTTTGAATCATTAGCTTCTTTGGAAGCTAAAAGTCTTGGACTTTTCATTTATTATGAAAAGAAGAAGAGAAGGGTAGTCTGTTGCCTTTGTAAGTATATCGGCTCATTGGGCACACAAAGCCAGCCTTTAGGAGTAGAAAGAAGTAATGGTACTGTGGAATGGAACCCTGCCATGAAGACTCAAACATTGAAAAAAGTTTAACAATATCAGTTTGAATTGAAGAAGTATCTGATGACACCAATCACTTTAAATGCCCATCCATAGACTGTTTTCATTTTACAATTATGTGTCTGAAGATAGTAACAGGAAAAGAGACATCACTGTGTAAACATTAATATCACACACAACTGCATCAAAGAGAAAAAGGGAATGCTAGCTTTCATTTTCATTCAGTGAGATTAACCTAAAATAACTTACTGTGGTTTTGTTTGAAATCACCAGGAAAAGTTTCGATATGTGGTAATTCATAGTGAGGAATATTAAAAGTACTATACCTTTTTTTTACTAGGCATAACCTGCCTGTGTTGATATATTTTTTGAGAAATGTTTGTATTAGAAATATGCACTGAAATATAGCATTTCTAAATAACTTGAATAAATATTCAGGTTTAACAAAGAGATGGACTATGCTATTGGATTGCTAAAATCAATTCATTTGGGGAATTGAAGGTAGAAAAGTGGGGGGGAGGGAGAAGGAGAGAGATTGATTGTAGACAGATAAGAACATGAATAATAAATGCCATTTGTCTTCCTTTCTCTGAAAACTGTTGTGTTCATGGCTGTTATTTTTGAAAACATTTTGCTTGTGGACAAGCTTCTAATTTAAACACTGCAGAGAAGTAGAAGAAAATATATCGGTAATAAAGAGAAACTTAACAAAAGGGTCTTGGGGTGTGTGTGTGTGTGTGTGTGTGTGTGTATGTATAGGAGCCTGGGGAGCAAGGAGAGGCAAGACTAAGCCTCTGCTATCCCCCATGTGGTACCTGTTTGTTTTATGTTTTTATTGATCATTATTTGCTTTATAAAAATCATTTTTTGGCATTAGTCATAGAGGGCCCCAGAATGTATTCCTACATTTTAACTAAAGAAGCATAGGATGGGTGGATGATTTTCTGATTCAACCTATTGTGTCAGCCAGCAAACTGGCCATATTCAGCCTGACCATTACTGCTGAGGTCTTGTACAGGCTCTGGAAGGGAAAGAGGTCTAGAGGGATTTGTGACCAACTGTAATCAAATAGTATGTTTGTAGGATTAGTGAACAAATTTCACTAATATTTGATGACCACCATGTCTTCAAATTATTGGAAAGATAGCTTGAAAAAATAAGCCTGAGATTAAGCTTTTTATGATCATCCATTAAACACACACGTACAAAACAGCAACATAACCAAAGGTCTTTTAGTAGCCTGGTATGTGCAAAGAACACTGGATTTGGAGTCAGGCACACTTGGATGTGAATCCCAGCCTCAGCTGTGACTGTAGTCTTGTTCTCCACGTCTATTAACTGTAAAACAAAAATAAGGTTGTGTTATGATTGATTAAGTGTGCTAACGTATACAGTAAAAAGTGCCTAGAATAGTGCCTGGCACACAATAGGCACACAATAATTAACAGTAGTAGAAGCAGAACAAGAAATGACTTGAACTTTTGTATGTAGCTCTCTTTGGAGGTCAGAACAAGGGAGGGCTAAACCTGGACTAAACTTCCAACTCCACAGAGTTCTTTTCTTTTCTTTCTTTCTTTTTTTTTTTTACCAGAACTGTTTAATGCATTATTGCTGTATAAAAGAACGAATGAATGAGACAAAAATAACCATACTTCTCCAAAGATTATCAGATTGACAGAATGAAAGATTTCTCAATAGCTGCCCTGTAAATATTTGTATCAGCAAATAGTTTTTAAATACCTACTAGGTGCAAGGCACTGTTCTTAGAGCAGAGGAAGATGAATAAGTATGATCTTAACCCACCAAAGACAGTGGTTTAATCTTCTCAATTATAGCTTCACATAGAATGAAATCAGGTCAGTTTCAAACACTGTGATGCCCAGGCTGTACCTCAATCAAATCATAATCTCTGTGGGTGGGATTCAGACATCAGTATTTTTATAATCCCCTGGCAATTCTAATGTGTGGGAAAGATTAAGAAGCAATGGCCTAGGAGATGAGGAGGAGAGAAGATGAATATAGGTAAATGTGACAGTGATAATGGAATATTGGCAAAAAATAAATATAGTGGAAATTGGAAAGCACATAGCAGCAAGGATATATACACAGAGGTTTCAGGGAAGAGTCAGTGTTTGAGTAAAGTCATCAAAGATGCTGTATTACAAGTAGAACATGGATAGGCATGAGGTGCATCGTGGCCAGGATGGCAATATGTCATGTGAAAGATGAGAGATGCCAATGGTATCTTGTGTATATAAAGAGTAATGATGGACTCAGCTTTCTTTCATAAACTTACAGTTTTACACAACTCTGCCTCCATTTAAGTTCAGTTTTATAACTATTCGCACAATCCTAATAGCTTAAATTTTTAGATTTTCCCTTAGATCTTAAATTCAAAACACATAAGACATTATTTCAACAACTCTTAGACGTTTTTATTTTATATCCTTACAAAAGTTTTGAAGTGACTTACAATTTTATAGCACTTATAAGGTAGCAATTATTTTGAGGAAGAACAGATAACATCTAAGAAAAAAGGCATTATTGTGTCAGGAAGATAGAATGATATTGTTTCTGATATTGAGTACTAAATATAACCCTGAGATTCCTGGAAGTCAATGCAACAAGGGAAATGTGAAGTGTTATCGTCTTATAAAGGAAGGTATGTAGTTTATTTGAAAAAGCAAATACTATCTTATTGCTAAAGTGTGGGAGGAATGTATTACATATGGAAAGCACATTGCATAACATAATGAAAATGCCTTTAACTCACTTGTTCATTCACAACTTTGTCCCTGACTACTTGTAGAACTTTGCTGACTTCAACTCACTCTGGAACTAAGGTCTCTCTATCCATTTTTAATTCACCTCTGTTTGTTAAGATTAACCAGACCAAAATGATATGCCCATTCTATTAAGAGAAACGCACTGTTGTTACAATTGCTCAACATGGGAGAAAATACCAGCACTGATCTTTCTGCTTTCTAGCTTTGCCGATGTATTAGCATACACAATCTACAAACCTTGTATTTTAATTCCTCTTTGGTGCCAAGCATAATGCTTAAAGAATCATTTGTCCACCTATATTGTTCCAAATGCATCACATTCTTAAAAGAAAACATGAGTAGTAAAACCCTCTTGAAATTTAAGGCATTTGAAGGAGTTATATTCTTAAGGCATTAAGTCACTATATTAAGGTATATAAGCAAATTCTTTTAAGCTTTCACATGCCCAATTTGGCAAATGATCATCCATATAAAAAGTCCTTTGTTTTTACTCCCAAGGTATGTACAGGTTTTTACAGAACTCAGATTGATTCTAGCAATTATTTAAAATTCCTCAGAAATACCTTAAATCTCATATCTTCATTTCTGAGTAGGGACAATGCCAAAATGCCAACAGCTGAGTACTTTTAGATTAAAGGCAACATCCCTTTTGACAGCTTTTCACATAGACATAGGCAAATAGCAATTCATATAAATCACACACGTCTAGTGTCTCATTTTATCTATCTTGATGGGGGAATCCTGTGGTTGACTAATAGAAGACGTGAACCTAAGCAATAATTTCTTGAGACTGATTTAAAGCGAGTCCTACTCAAAACCATGCTACATTCAACAGGTCATGTTTTAAATGGAGGGTTGTACATTTAGGTCTATTATTGCATCACCTTGCAAGATCACATATCAACTTCCTTGTCACTTTTAATTACAGCTATAGCAGCAAATTACCTCACACCAATCTAAATGTCTACATTTTTAAAGCATTGCCCTTTATTTGAGAGATACTGCTCACAAATATACTGAGTTATTTTCTAAGAATGTACCTTATATGGAACCATAATCTCTTGTCCTCTCTTTAGATCAACAGGTTGTCATGCACAATAACTGCATAGGTTCAATATTTGGTCATTGAATATGAACAGAAAATACGGAAACAGTTTCACATGAAAAATGCAGATCAGAACCAACTTCTCATTGAATTTTCTAGAATAGAGATAGCAAACCCAGCTATACACAATAACGCTCTTTTATAGAAAGGGGTACATGAGCTAATTGATCATGAAATTTCTCTCTAAGAGCCTGAACAGAATTCTTTTCAACCAAGGGCATAATGTAGACATTATTAATTGATCAAAGGAGCACTTTATTGAAACTTATTTGCCATGCATCTCCTAGATTCTCATTGGCACAGACCTTGGAAAGAACCTAAGTCAACCCAACCCAAAAGTGCTTAAACCCTCTTTCAAACTTTTCCAGCAAGTGACCAATCAGCTTCTTCTTGAATGCTTTCAGCAATAAGCTGAATGAACTAGCCAGGTGCAAAAGGGCCCAGAAACGTTTGTGCAAAGAGACTGAATGATTAACTGATTTCTACATAAGTATAAGCAACTAGAGAGTTCATGAACCATCCTCTAGGTAGTCTTTTACCATACAGCTCACTATTCACTCTTATCACAGCTCTTTAAAAATGAAGGTGATAGGGGTGGGGTGCAGAGAATATAACTTTTGCTCTTTATTTCTTAACAACATTTCATACCTAGAAGTGAACTCTCAATTCTCTGGTATACTTGCATTCCAAAAATGAGTTTTTAGAGCTAAGTATAGAGCAGTCTGAAAATTTTCTTAATGAAGAGAGAGAGGAGTTGGGGAGGGGCCAGGGATAGAAGAGTCTGGGGAAGGGGCAGGAGTCTGATCCCTTGTGGCTGGTTTCTCACCATTATTATTCTTGACCATTCAATCCCTTTACCTAGTTTCAATGGTGTCAAAACCTCCTCTTCCTTTCTTTTCCATTCAAAATACTTAATGTGGTTGAGCTAATTAAAGAAATTTACACTGAGGTATAACTGACTCTTTCAGGAAACTTTTGAATTTAAAAGAAAGACTTGTTAGTGTAAATGAATCTCTAATTGTTTTATTATTATGATTGTTCTATTTTATTATTAGTTATTTTTTATTTCAGCATATTATGGGGGTACAAATGTTAAGGTTACATATATTGCCCTTACTCCCCCTCCCGCCTTGAGTCAGAGCTTCAAGCGTGTCCATCCCCCAGAGGGCGCGCATCGCACTCATTATGTATATATATATCCATCCCCTCCTCCTGGAAATAAGGGATGATGATCTATATGATAAATAGCTTCAAAAATTAGAGATTCCCAAATGGGCCTGACATATAGAAATCTCTAATTTTTGAAGCTACTTATCATATAGATCATCATCCCTTACTTCCCCTACCCAACTAAATCAATTAATGCCCCAGGAAATAAAATCCATGGTATTTGTCATCTTTTACAAATTGCAGCCAAATGCTATACTTTTCTCAAACTTTAAAAGTTACTGTGCCTTTCATCATTCCAGTGTCCATGAACACCTGAAAACCTTAAATGCTTATATTAAAAATATTCTACCCAAGAAAATACAAATTCCAACAAATCATTAGCATTGGGGAAAAATTGTTAAATAGCAACTTACTATGTGAGGTTTCTAACTATTCTTCATTCAGTGTTAGATATTAACCAAAGTTTAGTTTAGCTTTTTTTAACTTAAACATGTTAAAAACATACTCAAAAGCAAAGATACAATCACAAAAGGAAGTAATACCCTCACTTCTGAGATCTAAACAGCATCACCAAGATCATTCTAATTGTAGTGTTGGCCAAAAAGACTGCAGTGATTATTCTTGTGTTCTATGTGAATTTTATTGGCTGAATCACATTTTTATAGCCAGGGGATATTTGGAAATTGCAACTGTGAACATATACCAAAGGTTTTCATAAATATGGCATATATACTATCTCATCTGGTAGCTGTTCCAGATATTTAGAGGGCTTCTCTTTCTTTAAATGATTTGATGAGGCATAATCATTGATGTGCTTTAAGACTAACATAAAGCAGCAAAATGGGATAAAAGTTAAGTTATACAACCAATATTAAATCTGGAGTTGTTCTGTTGTATGCCTAGGAATTCATATTCAGCCGTTTACATTGGTAATAATAATTAATAGCATGCCTCAAAAGATTAAAAAACCAGCTCCTCTGCATCTCAAATAAGCCAAGTCTTACAGGCGCACAAAGTATGAACAGGTAATTTTTGTCATGAAAACATTCATATTTCTCTTTTACACAAATGTAAAATTATTCCATCTCATGTTGAGTTGATAAGAACATATTAGTCTCTGATCAGCTGGTACTTTAAGAGCAGACTCTGGAGAACTTGAACATTCAACATGTTTATATGTAGGGTATAACTTCTAACTTTATTTTTCCTCTGAACCCTGGGGTAAAATGTCACTTTCTGCTGCCATGCTAATTTAAAAATAAGGGGTGGATAGCTGTCCCTACAGTGACAGAGTCTCATTTTACCCCCAGTCCATTTCCAACCTGTCACTAAATTACTAAGCACTGGAGCGATGCATCAAAGAGCACAAGGAGATGCTGTTAACGTAATGAAACCAAACACCATCCACTTAAAACATGTTGTGTCAGCTTGGAAATAAGGATGGAATAAACCTCTTATTCTCTGCTCCCAGCCCTCTAGCTGACCACCTAACAACTGCTACATTTTCTAAGTCACAAAGCTAGGTCCTCAATCTGTACAACAGAAATTACTTTCCAGAGATGGAATTGAATTTCTGAAGCTCTTGTCATGTGGGCATAGGAATATTTTTTATTATGCTAAAAAACATGTATTTTGACTTTTTCACATCTTCATTATTCTATATTAATGATCATTGGTTATACATATTTTGTTTGGAAGCAATTTTTAAGTTTCTATTAGCTATAAAAAGCAATTACATTTCGTTAGAGCATCCAAGAATCCAGGAGGCCAAGAACAAGATTTTTCCGTCAGTCATGGTCTTCAAAGGTTCGGCCAAGAGAATTGGGACAGGCTGCATTCCTTACTAATAGTGCACCACAACACTCTTTAATATCCTGCCGAGAAGAATCTTTTACTTTGAAATTTAAAGTCTCATCTACAGAACCCATGCCTGCAGGAGCCTCAATTTATCTGCTCTAGAGGCAGAACAGTGAAATCCAGTCTGAGAGAATCCAAACCTTTGTTTCCACGGTGAAGTTTCCAAAAAGCTACTGAACATTCAATTCTGTCCACTATAGTTACAAGGTGTGGGTATATTTAAAAGTCTACCTTAAGTTAACACAAAGGCACACAAAACATCAGTCATTTCTACAACTAGAAGCGAGGTCATTGTAGGATGACATCGTAGATATTTACCTTGAAAGGTATTGGAATTGTGTGCACTTGTTAAGTTAACTTGTCTGAAAAATGAAGGGGTTGAACTAGATGATCTCTAGGGTCCATTTCAGGTCTACACTCTAACTAAGAGGTTATCTAACTCTAACCTTGAGCTTCACTCAGCTTCACTAATGTGTAAGTTTTCTTCCAGTTCTAAAACCAATGCAAAAATCTCTATATAATTTTAGGGAATATAATTTTCCCTTAAAATAAATGGATAATTTTAGAAATAAGATTAGTATTCTCCACACTATCTAGGATTGAGGGGGGAGGTCAAGGATAGGAAGCAACTAACTATAAAATTCAGATTTGACAAAAAGTACTTAAAAAGGTAAAATTATGGTAATAAAATTAAAGAATAATCACTGTGAAGAGCAATATTTCCCATTGAAATTAATGTCAGTAGGTCTTCACCTATTTGCCTTTTTAATGTCAAAAAACTCTTCCTTGCTAGTCGTAAGTTCTCCATTGAATATAAACAGGCTTTTTCAAGAGCCATTCCTTGAACTGACTCTTCCACCAAGTTTAGGTAGACATGGGTTCAATATGAGATTTCTCTATAGACTTGGAGGTGTATTAATTGACCCAAAGCCCATGCAACAAAATAAAATTCCTAAAGGCAAAGCAGTATGATATAATGAAAAGGATGTAGGATTTGGGTTTAGAGGATACAAGCAAAATGCCATTTGTATGCCTGCTCTGTCCTTTTCAAGCTGTGAAGCTGGACAATGCTTTTAAATATTTCTGGACTTCAGTTCCATCATATGTAAAATGATGATAATATTACCTTCTTCAAATGGTTGTCATAAATATTAAATGAGATAATTGCGAATAAATGGTAAGACTTCAATAAATGCTTGAATTACCTATTGAATTTATTCAATTTCAACTCAACATCTGTTTACTAAAGGCCTACTATGTGCCAGGTACTACATAAGGTGTTATAGATTAAAAGATGGGAAAAAATCCATCCCATGCTGTTGATAGACTCTGAACAGGAACAATCCAATATGATCATTGACACCTGAAGAACTGACTTGTGAGGTTAGAGATCGGAAGCTATGCTGCTCAGTCGTTCCACGGCAAACTCCTTCAGAGGAAACTATTGCTCAAACTGTCCAATCACACCCTTTCTCAGAGACATGATATTCACATTTGCTCAAGAAATATTGATCAACCACTGTATGTGGAACACAAAAGTCTTAGATATAGTCTTTGCTGTTGAGATGTTTACAATACCATAGGGAGAGAAGATATAAACTTAAGGAAAGTTAAGTGTCAAGAAAGAGGTAATTAATAATATTTAGGATATGCCCACCATACGCTCAGAATTCTGTTACTTCTTGTCCCTTTCAATTCTACACTTAGACTACAAATGAAATATTCCACCAAGAAGCACCAATTTTTTTTTGTTGCTGAGAACACAGCCAAAGTGACAACTACTCAGTCCATTAGAGAAGCACTATTATGGGGTACAATTACCATTTGACAGTGAACAAAGTAGGGATATATTCAAATAAGGCCCAGAATGGAAACTAGATAAGGGGCAAGGGATCTGGTTCCTCAAAGTGAAGTTATTACATTACTATTTCCTATTTCAAAGCAGGAAATAGTGGGGAAATGTTGAAGCCTGGTGTAAGGAAAAAAAGCAAGAGTTGATAATATGGGTGTTTTTCTGGACACGACGACTTACTCCAGCCAACGTTTCACTCCTTTAGGAGCCATGTCTATATGGATTGTCTTCTTCCCAATATGTGCTTTTGCAAGTGACAGCCAAGTATACACTAATTGGTTATAAATATAACCTTTCCAAAAAAGAATCAATGATACAGGTATATATGGGTGAATGTATTTTGGATTACAGACTTATGCATGTATTTATTGATCATTTATTGAGCTTTGATGAGGACCTTAAAGTTCTTCTAGAGTGATGGCGAAGTGC
The DNA here is from genome assembly GCA_008086735.1 of Cheirogaleus medius. Taxonomy (NCBI): domain Eukaryota; kingdom Metazoa; phylum Chordata; class Mammalia; order Primates; family Cheirogaleidae; genus Cheirogaleus; species Cheirogaleus medius. The sequence goes on from VBSM01000272.1 coordinate 36,372,355, forward strand.
CAAGGCTCTTCCACTAACTACTTCTCCTTGATGATCTAGAAGTACCAGAAATTCAGAAATATAGTATATGTATAATACAACTCTTTCCCTTCTCTTTCAGTGTCTAACTTCAGCACCTTAACTTTATTCAAAGTTGTCACTATTAATATGATGCGATTTGGGCTCAATTTAACTTAAGAAGTCAGTTCTAATATATCTATCCCAGAACCTTTAAGATAAACATTGCTGAAAAGGTATACATATAAAAGAAAACCTTGAGTTTCTCTGCTTGTAAGATGAGAAAAAAATTATTATGATTTGAAAATTTCTCTAGATCTTTTTGTACAACCCAGGTACCTAAAATTATGGGACACATGACCAAGGAAAAGATAATTTTACCTAGTTACTGTACTAGTATTAGGTTTCTCCCTACAACTGAAATTAAGAACCTAGCTTTTAGATGGAATATAGTTCTCCTCTCCTGCCCTCCAACTTTTTTTGTTGTTTCTAAACAAGTTCTTCAGTTGATACTTATTTTTTATTTAATCTATAGGCCTTTTGTCTGTAATTCCAGTTTGTTTGAGCTACTCCTTTGGGACTATCATTATTTTAAAGGTGAAAATGTCTTAACCAAGTGAGTTTTACTATTTTGTTATTATATTGTGAAAAGAATAGAATGGAGGGAGGAAGAAAGAGCACGTGTACTGCCTTACAAAGACAAACATGTCACGTTGGATACTTAGATCAGAGAGCTGGGCATATGTCCCAGACGCAGGCTAGAGTGCAAATCCACATTGTATTATGAGACTTATTAAAGGGTTTAAAATTATATCATTGAAATTCAAAATTATAATACATTTCTTTTGGATTAAAAAGTCCTGCTACATTGGCAATGGCTAGTAATATTGAAGACCTGCCTACCTTTGATCCAGCAAATCTAGTCCTCAGTATATCTAGAGAAATTTTCATACTTATGCACAAAGGGACATGAAAAAGATTTTAAAGTAATATAAACAATTCTGACAAACAACATAAATACCCATAATTAACAGAGGAATGGATATATCATTTTATATTCATACAACTGATAAAGTAAAATGAATTAATTAGAGCTATGTGAATCAACAGAAAAAATCTCACAAATACAATTTGGAGCAAAAGAGATAACACTTGTACAGGAATAGATTCACCATATTTCCATGTATATAAACTTTAAAATCATGCAAAATAATATTAGGTAGTGATTATTTATACAAACATATGGAGTAAAAACATAAAATCACCATAGTGTAGTGAATACAATAGCAGCTGGGTACTCAATAGACTTCACCTATATCTATAAAGGTATATTTTTAAAAAAAATAATTCAAAGCACATGTGGCAAAATGTTTAGAAAACTAAACAGGGATCCTGGGATATTACCAATACAGTGTTGTATTTTTCTGTATTTGTTGTACTTTACATTTCATTTAAAAAGGAAATTGAAGAACAAGACAGAAACCTACTGGCCTCAATGAATTTTTTTTTTAAGTTTTGAAAAATATGATGTACCACATTTCTTTCTTTCTTTTTTTCTTCTAGTTTGGTTTTGGCCCCTCCACAAGGACATGCAGGAGCTGTAGAAAAAGATTTCCTAACAATTCTTCAAAGAAAATAAATATGAAGCAAAAACACAAGAATCTTCTACAGTTCTAACCAGATTATTTTTCACTGGGCCAAATTTTTTAAATGAGAGGCCACTTGTCACAAACACAGAAATTGGAGAATTTGCAGTCTCCACAAAATATCAAACCCCAGAAACCTCTGAGACTGATCCAAACATTTGAGAGTGGATGTCTATTTTCTCCTCAGTCATTCTTAGGAGCTTTAACTTCTTGAGCTTGGCCAAAGTCTTTCCAATATTGCATCTCCCATCAGTGTCATTTGGAACAACATAATACTCTTTTGGGGCACATGTGCACTGGTCATTTTTATCTGCATCCACTTTTAAGACTTTTTAATAACTGCCCTCGGGACTACACAGTAAAGTTCACCATGCTTGTGGAAATATAAATGGAAGCTTATGTCCTTTTACCTGCAGGGAAAACTGAATCCAAGTAAATCAACCTATAAATGGTTGGTCTGGCCCCATGAAGTTCTCATTTGCAGATGAAGGTTTTCTACCTAATCAATATAAACTTTGAAAATAATCAAAAAAGCCATCAATCTAGAGATTCCTCTTATTAAATATATATTTTCTGCGGTTACATTCCTCTATTCTCTTATTTTTACTTCTGAGGAGCTCAGGGTCATGTAATCTTTAATAGAATGGAAAATTCTCCAACCAGCAATAATCCAGGAAGACATCAAAAACACCCAGACAGAATAAGGCTAATATTTCCTCACCAGGTGTCTAGCCTCTTAATCTAGTGATAATATCACATTCCAAAGGCAAAGGCACTGGGACCCTCCCAAATAGTGCTCTAAGCACTTACTTCTCCACCTAGGATTACCAGCTTGTTGAGCAGCAAACATTCTCACCTGCATGTGAAGTGGGGGCTGATCTCCAGTTGCTGAGAACAGCAGCATTTGAGGAGTAAATGAGAGCCCCGGCAAAACTTTTCTTTAGAAACCAAAACTCAGCAGCAAACATGCTGGTTTCAGGCACAGGTGCCAAATTATCTGGGGTTTCATTTAGGCTTCCTGAGACTGTGGCCCTTCTTTGGAACTGAGAATTTAAAAGGTGTTCTTCTCTGAAAGGGCATATGTTTAGGAGACTACACTTTATAGGTGTGTTTCAGATCTGGTTTAAAGGAAGGCACAGTGTGTCTTCCTTGTCAGAGGATAAAGCCAGAGACTCCTCTGTGGGTGATTTGAAACCAAACCCCAAGTTGGGCCAAGGGTCTGGTAAGATAGAAAGCTTGGTAAAGAGAAGTGCAGAGAAACAAAGCAAAGAGAGTTTTTTTAGATCCAATTTATTGTCCTGTTGCCATGACCCTACCTTGGGCAACTCTTTTTTCCTCTGAAAAATGGAACGTGGCTGTTAGAATATCCTTTATAGGGTTGCTGAGTGATCGCTTGGAGACTGATGTACAGAGAAAAGGATACAGAACTAGAGTAAGGAAACATGGTTCTAACACAGTTTGGCCCCTAAATTGCTGTCTACAGCGTCCTCGTCTGTGCCATTAAAAGGGGAAGGGAGTCAGGAAATCTCAGTCCCAGCTACAACACTTTGGAATCTCTTGGGGAGTTAAAAAGCAGCAACGACAATGCCCTGCCCAGCCCCTCCCTAGACCAACATAGTAAGAATCTTTGGGAGGTGGACCTTGCACTGCCACTTGCTAAAAGCTCCCAAGATGATTTTCATATACAGCCAATTGAGAACTGGTGTGATGTTTTTCACACTTTAATGTGTAAGCAAATCACCTAGAAGCTTATTAAATGCAGATTCTGATTCCGTATGTCAGGGATGAGGTATTTCTAACAAGCTCTCAGGCGATACAATGCTGCTGGTGCACAGATCACACTTTGAGTGGCAAGAAATTAGATGATTTCCAAGCACCTTCCAGCACTGTGATTCCGTGAGTCTGCATTAACTTTCACTTTCAATACAATCGCCCGAGGACAGGTTGTTATTAGATAATTGAAAAACCTAATAAGTAGAGTCTCCTCTGTCCCTCCTCCCTCACCACTGCCACACACACCCTTCTCACCCAAGATTGTTCACATCAGAGAGATGCCTTTTTAAATGTCATGTCCTGTGTTAGCCTCTGTGAAATAATTTAATGATCTTTAGAATTTAGGATCTTTAGATCTTTAAAATCTTATGATGCACGGCATGATACCATGGGCATTAATTATCACTGAATAGTATGATAGATATAAAAACTACAGATTTATGGGGGATTCACATAAATAAGGAGGCACTCACAAGGTGGAGAATTGAGCACTACAAGGGGACATGTACAGGGACATCTCACCCGGGGAGTTCTGTGCACAGGTGTACACTGGAATGAGGTGCTGACTGGAGATTGGAGTGGTTTAGGGAAAGCTTCATGGAGAAAATTATTAAACTTTCAAGATAATATCTAAAGATGAGTAGGCTGAATGCAGTGGCTCATGCCCATAATCCCAGCACTTTGGGAGGCCTAGGCAGGAGGATTGCTTGAGGCCAGGAGTTGGAGACCAGTCTGAGCAACATAGTGAGACTGCCATTTCTACAAAAACTAAGAAAAATTAGCTAGGCGTGATGGTATGTGCTTGTAGTCCCAGCTACTTGGGAGGCTGAGGCAGGCGGACTGTTCGAAACCAGGAGATTGAGGCTACAGTGAGCTATGTTGCCCACTACACTCTAGCCTGGGCAATAGAGTAAGACCTTGTCTCTAAAATAAATAAATAAACAAATGGACAAATAAATAAATAAGGGAAGTCAATTTGGGGTTGGGAGGGGTGTCCAGACAGAAGAATTGTGATGTAAATGCCTTTATGTGTGAAAAAGAGGCTGAAGAAATCGCAGTAGCTCCATTTGGCTGGAGCATTTAAAAAAAACATGAGACATGCAGCTAACGGATAAACTGAGGTTAAACCACAGCAAGGAGTCGAGTCACTATCCTGAAGCAAGAGAAAGTCGTCAAAGGGTTTTAAGCAGAAGAGCAACACACTTGGCATTTTCAGAAATAACTTTCTGTGTGCTATGTGGGCCATGGATCATGCAGGCAGGGCATATTTGCTAGGGGATGTTTCAGTATGCTAATAGTAGGTGAGAGTGAGTGAGGCCAGCTATTCCACTTCCAAGAAATTCTCCTGCAGATACTCACTCATGTGCACACAGGTGTTTGGGCTCTAACACTTATAAAAACAAAAATTTAGAAACATAGAAAATGTCTATTAACTGGACACCAGTGGTATAGCTTCTGGTATATCCACATTATGAAAGAGTGTGTGGCCATTAAAAAGAATATAGTAGATCTCTATGTATTAGCATGTAAAAAGTTCCAAGACATATTGTAAAGTAAAAAAAAACAAGTCACAAAATATAATGTGTGTGTACATTAATATTGTAGAAAAAGGACTGAAAGAGTACATCTAAAACTGAGGACAATGGCTCCTTAAGAAAAGGAATGGAAGATACAGAGAAACATTCAGTCTATCTGCTTCTGTTTTGTTTAAGATATTTACAAAGAGAGAGTATTAATATTTGTGTGTTGCTTGTGTAACAGAAAAAAAGAAGGGAATGAATCAATTGCTACACAGCATACCTTTTTTTATTCACCGATAGCATGAGTTTTGTCTTCAACCTGTCGAACGATTCCTGCAATTTTAAATTCTAAATTTCTTTTTAAAAATTAAAATAAAAAAATCTTTTTATCTTAAAATTCTAAAAATGTTTCCTCTCTCCCTCCCAAGGCTATGCCCCAAGGTCACCTTTTCTTCCCCTAAACAATCCCCCTCACTTTAATCTTTCCTCTAGTTTTCATTATGCAGCTACCCTGAACCTGAGATAACTCAGGACACAGTCTAAACTTCCAGCAGTTGAAAATAATTAAAAAGATTAAGTAACAAACAGAAATCAACAGGGACTGAAAAAAAAAGTTTTTCTCTTTACCCTTCTGAACACTGAGAGTTTTCAGCGCTGCCATAATTTTCTAGAAAGATCCTCTGATGACCCCTGAAAACAATCCAGGACCCCCCACGGCTGCTCTTGGATCCCAGTATAACCAATTCAGCTGTGCACTGAAGGGAAAGTTATAAATTGCTTAGAGGAGGAGGTTACAAAAGAGCGCGGCCAGCCTGGCTTTTGTTAGGGTAAATCTGGGCTCCCCAACCTGTTAAGATGCTTTGAAAGAGGTAACAAAATGATCTATAAAGGCGAACCAGTGGGTGTCATTTCTTTAGATAATCAAAAACCTTTTGATTGAGTAATACACAAAAGGCTGAGGAAGGTTAGTAACCTTGGGATAAAAGAAAAATTTCCTTCATCAATTAAAAAACAGTTATGGAAAAATGTGAACTAGAACTCCAATTTCCCAAATGGAGGAAGTTTAAAATGTTGGCATCCTTCGACATTTATTATATTCAATGTGCAATTGAATGAGATCTCCGTTGAGAAATCAACTATCTAAAATTAATTTGAAATATTATAAATAAAAACATGAAATGTAAAAAATACCAAAGATTTACTTTATAATTACTAAAAGTAAGAATAAAAATTTTTATATTGTTGTACTAGAATGGAGTACATGCTCTTTGGCCTACTACCCTAAAAAGCGTTCACAAGCACTGATATACAGTGCCACGTTCTAATGCTCTTCTTCCTTTACTGACCAATCCTTAATTTTTCACCTGAGTTTTATTTTAAATACTGTGTAGACTTTAATACTCAACTTGAATTGTTTTTGCTGTTTCACTTAATTCAAAGGCGTTAAGTATTAGTCCTGTCTAAACAAAGTCAACACAAAAACAATAACAACACTAAGCTTATTGATAATAACATTTGTACTTGCTTTTCTCCAGAGAAACTAAAAACTCTTTAAAGACACTTGCCATTTAATAATCATTAAATATAAATAATGTACTGTTGTGGTATATGTATCAGAAAAAGAATAATGAAGTCTGTATAATACCAATTTAATCCTGCAGTCTGTAGGAAACCTCCAAATGGATGAAGCATCAACCACAGAGAGATTGCATTTGCAATGGGAGCTTAGAATTATTTGGCTGGGAAAGGAGAACAGAGCAGGAAGATGCCAACTGTACTTAAAAACAAAGTTGACATAGTGACAGGCAAAGCAGCATGTCTGTCTCATCAGCCTGCTCCAAAATATAAAGGCAGTGCAATGGAGCCACTTCTTGAAGGCCAAGGACCCCACCTGAAGGGGAATCATAACACACTCAATGCTTTACAATCTTGTAGAGCAACCAAGATAGAAAAAACCAACTATCCGTCTCCAGCACTGAATGATAAATAATCCAAACGCATGCCTGTGCAAAGCAGGTCTGGTATAATAAAGCACCCAGACAGTGAAGGATGCTACACCAACCAGGGCAACGACGACAAGGGCTGGCATTTCTTTGCAGTATAGTAAGAACTTGGAGAGGAATCCACCAATCTGAGCCTGGTCATAGTTCAGCAGCTGACTCTGCATGCACAGAGTTTCTCCTGCAGGGTTCTGCACACTTTCCTAACACTAATCCCAGCCCAACACCTGTCTGTGTCCCTATTTTCACCACTCCATGGTAAAATCTGAAAAATGTAGATAATGATTGACCTTCTTTTAAAAAAAATAAATAAAACTGCATTTATTCAATTAGCTTATTTTCAAATGCTCTTATTTTTATGAAATGATGCTTATAAGAGATAGTAGTAGAAGTAGTAGCAGTATTTGTTGTGTTATTGCTAAAATAAAACATGGCTAATCTGTGTTTTTACCATTAAAAATTATTAGTTAGTTAAATCGAAAAATCTGGGGACTTCTGCTTCAATGATTAAAAATTCTGCCTGAAATCAAATAGACTTCATTTAGGTCTCACCACTGCCCCTTTACTAGCTGCGTGACCTCCTCTAAGCCTCTGTTTCCTTACCTGTTAGATAGAAATAACAATAATTCTACCTGATAGGTTGTCGTGAAGATTATTGAGACAATGTGGAAGATGCTTAGCACAGAGCATGGTCTATAGTAACGCTCAAGTGTTAGCTTAAAAAAAGAGCCAAAAGGAAGGCCACTCATCATGTCTGGCCCTCAGTTTTCTCATCTCTCAAATGAGGCATTTAGCCCGGAGACTTCTATGTTCTCCCGCATTGTGACATCCTACATTTTACCCCGTGGTTCTAGTCCTGCTCCTTCTAGGCTATTCAAATCCACAACTGTTCACAGGTTCAAGTAAAATAAATTATGATCCATCTGTGTAATGAACCACCATCCAGCCATGGAATGACATCCACGCATATTAGTCAGTGGGAAAAACCACTTATTAACAGCACGATCCAATTTTTGTAAAATATAATACATACAAATGGTAATTTCTAACTCATTCTCTAAAACCCTCCCCAATTACTCTAGGCCAGCACTGTCCAACGGAAAGATAACATGTGCCACAATATGAGCCATATGTGGAATATTAAAGTTTCTAGTAGCCACATAAAAAGAAACATTATAATGAAATTTGTTATAATGACATATTTTATTTAATACAACATATAAACAAAATATTCTCATTTTCATGTGTAATCCTTACAAAAATTATTAATGAGATAGTTTATGTTATTTTTCATATTAAGCATTTTAAATCTGGTGTGTATCTTATGCTTATAGTACATTTTAATATAGACTAGCTGTATTTCTTTATATATATATTTATTTCAGAATATTATGAGGGTACAAATGTTTAGTTTACATATATTGCCTTTGACCTACCCAAGTCAGAGCTACAAGCACGCCTATCCCCCAGACAGTGTCCATCACACCCATTAGATGTGAATATACCAACCCCTTCCTCCCCCCTCCCACCTGCCTGACACCCGATGAATGTTACTACTATATGTGCACATAAGTGTTGCTCAGTTAATACCAATTTGATGGTGAGTACATGTGGTGCTTGTTTTTCCATTCTTGTGATACTTCACTTAGTACAATGGGCTCCAGCTCTATTCAGGATAATACAAGAGGTACTAGATCAATGCTCAATGGCCACATGTGACTAATGGCTACTATATCAGTGCAACTTTAGGCATTTAGTACCCCTCCTCACATCCATCGAATTAGAATTATCAGACTGAAAGGAGATTTCTTCTTATTTATCTTATATGCCCATTACCTAAAATAGCTTCTGACATCTATTGGGTAACTCAATAAAGATTAATTTGAATGAAAGCATTTAATTCAAATTATTGGGGGGTGGACTTTGCATTTTCAGCCCCATGTTAATCATAGAATAAAAGACATTGCACTACTCCCTAAAAAAAAGCATAAAAACTTTGGAAAGTATCTCCCCCCCAAAAAAAATCATACTTAATTTGGCTAGGAATAAAATCAACCATACAGAAATATAAGAGACTCCCATAAATTAACTAAAAAATATTGACAGAACTAAAGCTAATACAAAAATATATATTACAAACAAATGGATATTAAAAGATAGCTGGTCTGATAAAAATTAATAATAAAACTTTACTAAATGGCTATTATGTTCTAAATAATTTACAGACATCATTCATAATCTTTACTAAAACTCTGTAAGGTAAGGTGGAGGGAGAATGATACAAAAGGAAGAAAAATTGAGAAATTGTTAAAACAAACAAAGAAAAACCCTTTGCATTTAAATCCTATTTCTGCCAATTTCTAGTTTTGTGACCTAAGGTGATTTTCTTAATCTTCTGAGCCTCAGTTTTCTCATTTGTAAAATGGGCATTAAAATAAAATTACAAAAATTATTAATGAGATAGTGTATGTTATTTTTCATATTAAGTATTTTAAATCTGGTGTGTATCTTATAGTACATTTTAATATTTAATATAGACTAGCTGTAGAATTGTTGATTGTTGTGAGGGTGCAATTAACTGACATATAACAAATGCTCAATTAATGGCAGCTAATATTATTATAGTGAGCCTCAGTTAAAACAGGAATCATTGTCATCATCTTTATAGAAGGGGACATAGGTTCAGAGGAATGAAACAGCCTCGATATCATGTAGCAACTAAACAGATGAGCCAGAATTCAAACCTAGATCTGTTGAACTTAGTAAGCCAATGAACTTTGCATGATAGGATGCCAAGGAAGGTCTCATGGCAGAAGTCACAGTGTTTGGATACAGGGAAGACATTTTGCAAGAATACCCACATGACAAAGGATGCAAAAGGAACACAATTTGGGGACAAAAGCATCTCACATAACTGGTTCAGATCAGACTAAGGAACTGGAAGAGCTAAAATTAAGTTAGTACAGGGAGTTTGGCTTATGGAAGGCCTTAAGCCAGTTGGAGGAGCTGAGACTCAATTACCACCTAAATCCAGTCATAAATCTACCTGAGAAACAGTTGACCAGTCTCTTTGCAATTATGAGGCTCTTCTTCTTTTAAACTTAATTCTTTAAGCTGATAGGAACATTCCTTTATTCAAGTAAAGGCTGAACATGTGCTTTTCTACACTCTTCAAATCCTACCCTAAATTTGTCTTAATCCTTTGAGTGTACAGGAGGAGCGGCATTCACGTTCCCATATATTAAATGAGTTGTGAAAGAAAAACCAACCAAATTCTTATCTGTGGTTAAAACATTGCAATGACTCTACTCAAGTTAGACCCTTTAGCAGGCCCATTAAGCCAACACAGCTGCTCACCATTAACTACCCTTTCTCCATTGGCTCTTGGCTTGAACCACCTCATCAGTGAGGCATGAGAGCTATCGCACCTAGCATATTTATGTTTGAATCTAGTCATGTAAAGAATGTTATTAAAAATATTTTTTTAAAAATGAACAAAGTGTATGTATATACATATAGAATTTGCATATAAGCATGTATATGCCCATATATGGTAAGCATACATGTGTTTAAGAAGCACATGTAACCAGGGATTCTCTCCAATTGAAAATAGAACAAAAGATTATTTACAAAAAATAATTCCCCTAATTATTTTGTTTTCCTAAAGAATGTACTCTATTTTTTAAATGTGTATTCCTTGTCTCAAATTATTTACTCTGGCATATTCTATTTATTTTATACACAAAACGAAACAAAATCTACTAGCAAAAATTACCAGTGAAAGGATAGAGGATAAAGTTTCTGGGAACTTGTCATTAACTTTGAATGAATAGCTATTCCCTCTGATAAGTTCATGGGCAATTATTTTCATTACTTTTCTAAAACAGAAAACATATATATTAATACTTACCAATTTGAAAGAAACTATTCAGAAGATTAAAATTGACACTTTGAAAATCTTTTAAAGTTTGCAGTCCTCTCAATTAGAAAACAAACCAGACATTACTGATAAACTGAACTATCCATTGAAAACAGAAAAGTATTGTAATTACTCAAGACATTTTCTCCTTCTCTGGCCTGTTAGAGTCCTGGTGGTTTCATTATATGACACTTTTCAGCACTTTTAGCTGGTTTGTGGCACAACCCCCCCAAAGAAATATGAAGAGTAATTTTCAAAAGGAACTTTTATTTTTAATATGGATTGATTTTTTTAAAGGCAGCTCCAAGCAGCCCAGTATATCAAACAGGAACCATCACACCAATCCCAACACATCAAGGGGCAGTTTCAACACGTGAGGTTTGTTGTTTCTAGCAGGTATCCATGTAGCGAGAGAGGTCACCACTCAGCGAGGTGCTTTCTTTCTGGTGTATAAGAAAAGAAATCACCAGGAATAAGGGGGGAAATGGGCTTGGGAAACAGGAGGGGACCTTGTCAATCTCCAAGATGCTAGAAAATGATCGTGGAAGTCTTTTGTTAGGGAATCCTATAATGGTATTGCTGCTCATCTCTTGTGGACATGAACAGCAACGAGCCTAAGATGGTAAGGACGATAGAGGATTAGACAAATCGTGAAAAGGCCCTGGAAAGGACATTACTGGTGTTTGGAATCATAAAGGCCAAAATTGTATCATTATTTACCTTCAACAGCAGTGTCCTTACAAACAAGATTTCTTGGGGGAAAAAACTGAAGGCATATATCAAATGTTTATTAGGAGTGTATGTGTGTAAATTATTTTACAAATGGGGAAAGAAAAAAGGCATGTATAGAACTATTTTTAAATATTCTTAAGGATCATACACAGTGTTTTTAATTTATGCTACTTCTAAGAGAAAGGACATTAAGCTTGTTTCCAATCCCTTTTATTTTAAACATATGGATCCCTGAGAAGATTAGCATTGTGCTGGAAATAATTTCAATGCATGTAACAAAGCTATAAAAAAGAACAACAGGAAGAGATGGATAAATTTGTGAGGTTTCAAGATAGCTAGTAGGATTATAAGACCACATGGCAAGGTCCCTGGCTTTACCCACTGAGCAAAATAACAGAATATTCCTGAATCTTGGATTTCAGGCAACTACATGATAAAGAGCTAGTTTTCAAACACACAAGTCAGTGTAGGTGTGTGTTTTTGTCAATCTTCACATAGATACTATTGAAGATACTTTTATCAATATTTTTACAGGTGTTAGAATCCAAGCTGTGTTGTTTGGAGGTAACTGTATTTTTTAGTAAGATCAAATAATATTTTTTAACTAATTAAATCCCTTTTCCCCTGGATATTTTCTCTAAAATGATTGTTTGGGGGCAATTTAAAATTTATGATTTATCAGTAATTTGGAAATTTTTCCCTCAGATAATAATAGTAAGTACAAAAGCATTAATGGTTGCAATAGTAATCATGAGTGTCTAATAATGTAGATAGTCGCCTTTGATGTGCCAGGCACTGTGCTCAAGCCAAGGGGTTCAGAGATAAACCAGTCGCTGCCCTCACAGATTCCACGCTAGTTATACTAGTTAGGGAGGTAAACATGGACAAAAATGATTATGATACAATCAGATAAGTAGTCATAGAGTTAGTTGTAAATACCATGACGACCTGGAATTCTGTACATGCAGGAAATGCTATGAAGTGCTTATTGAAGGAACAGAGTAGCTTTCTGCCTGGCCAACCTACAACATGCACACTAGTCTGTCATTTCTCATCCTCTCTTGTTTGGATTTCACCTATAACCTATATGACCTATGGCCCTAGCCAGATTCTTGGCCGGTTTCCCAGACCTAACCCATTCTAGGCAGTAATATCCTATTGCATCAAAGTGCAGTATCCAGAATTACCTCTTCCGAGAAGAGCCAAACCAAAGCTGTCCCTAGTAGTAATTAAATGTTTCAGAAAGCACGTTACCTTTTTTCCATATATTAGGAAGTAGGGTAATCTTATTACTGGACAATTAGAAGAGCCCTGGGCTTTGATAAAGAGACTAACGTATCGCATGTCTACAGGAAAGCCATTTTATGAAAACCTGCCCAAGATTTATATCACTTCTGTACTCATCTGGATTTGCAAGTCTCTTTATTTCTATGCATTTCTTTTGCATTTAGCGTAAGAAACCACATGGTGGACTCCTGAATCTTTGTTATAGTCTTATAGTCCAAACAACTAGTTTTCCTGCAAGTGAAATTAAAGTTCCCCATGAAAAGGGAACTTTTATTAAAATAGTTAAGTGCAAATACTAAAAATATAGTAACTCTTTCTAGAAAGGATACATAACATAGAGCAAGATGTGGAAGAATAAAACATTGATTTTTAGGGCTGGAAAATCTCTTTTTTCTAGCTCAAGCTCTGAAATGATGGCCCACAGTGGCTAAGTGACCAAGGCCATACTGCCAACCCAGGAAAGAGCTGGTAACAGACTTATTAGAGTTTTCTACTGAATACATTTCTCATGTAACTCTTGCTCATGACTCTTCACAATCCATTGAAGTTTCTTTTTACATCCAAGTAAGATAGGATGCTTCCTTAAATTCACTTTGAATCTCTTCAGTCCAAGTCTATACACAGCTTTGGGACTTTTCAGGGCATTCTAAGCCCTTGCAGATAAGGCCTCAGATAGCAAGTCCTCACAAGACAGCCCTAATCTTCCTGCTTCTAACTCCTTAAGAACCATCACTGTTTCCTATACATCCACTGCTCTTAGTCCTTGTATCAGTATAGTGGCAAAGTAAAAAAATAAATAGAGACATGCATGATAATATTTGTTTATGCAACTGTAATTGTCTCAGGCAAACAGAGGAGGTTTTATTTCTTTTCTACCTGGATTAATTCACCCTCAACTCCTCTATGTTCTTACTTTTTGATACTTTCAAATATAAATATGTTGCCTATGTTTACTCTTTAAGCATTTGTTCCTTAAAGAGAAATTCATCAAGCACCTGTTATGTGCCAAGGAGGAATGCTGGGTACTACATAGACAATAAAACCATGCCGTGGCTGCCCTCATGGCTCTGGCAGTCTGAAGGGGGAGAGGGCCAGGAAATAAGCAATCACAGAAATAAATAGGTATGCTTAGATTGTGCTAAGAGCACAAAACAAAACAACGGGGGGAATGAGAATGAACACTGTGGATATCCACTTTAGACTGAAATGGGGAAAAAATTACAGCTCTTTCTCATGATTTTATAATTTGCCTTTTAACAAAAACTATTTTTTAAAGCACAATAGTTGTTTCCTTGGAACAAAGCTTTCAGAAAAAGAGACATAAAATCATTTCTTCATATTGCTACAACCTCGTCCTCTATAAAATGGATGATTATACCGATCCTCACCCTACTTACCTCATATAGGTGCTTTGGGAATACAGTGAGACCACAAATGTGAGGTTGCCTCCAGCATTCCATATATTATTTAGAACAATGCTGATAGAATTTATATGTGAGCACACTTTCCAAAAAAAGTAAGAATGACAGCAATACATTTGGAAACATCTTGACAAATTGAAACTTAAACATTATTTCCCACCACAGGTTTTGATGGCAATAAAAGATATCCACTTTCTAAAAATGTAACAAAACTTAGAATTTCCAAGTAAGCCAGTAAATATGCCCCTGTTAGCTTCTATGCCAGTATTATAGAATTTGACTTTAATTTTGCTTAACAGTAATAAAAGCTTATCATGCAGCCAAATCCCTACAGCAATGTACTCAAAGGTTCTGCATGTGGAAGCCTGCTGCCTTTCAGCTTCCCCGTTAAACACCTGTTCTGGGCTTGGGCCATGCTTCTGGTTTTGCACTCAGGTGGAGAGTCTTGCTTAAGGGGACAGGCAGGTATTTTTGCTGTCACCAAAGACAGCTAATTTGGGAAGCCTAATCTTGCAAAGGGGCCAAGTTTCAGTTCTCAGAGTGTTGGGTTTAGGGTAGAAGGGACCCCGCCCAGAAATGCAACCTGAATACTTCCCCCTTTGCCCCTCTCTTGTCTTTGCTGAGAATCTCCTAAATAACTGACACGTTTTATAGATTTCAGGCAACTTGGTCTATGGTGTGTATCTCCCATTCTTTCCTGTCACCTGACTAATTTAATACTTTCCTCCTCAGATGGATATAGCACTCCTGACAAGCAGTCACCTTGTGGTTTATTTCAGTTAATTCCAACACAATAATAAGTTGAGAAATTAGTTATGGGGATTGAAGGAATGAGGAATTTTACAGGTGTGAATTCTTAGCCATTTCTGATCCAAATATTTCCAAAGGAATCCTATGCTAAGCGAATACCATATCTGCCCTTTCAAGACCCATGCATCTCTTAATGGAAAAGGATGTATTTTATAGGTGATAGTTTTTTAATTTTTTTTAACCCTAAGAATTAATTTTCATTTTTCCTTCTTTCAAAAGCACTACACTAGAATGAAAACCAAGTTTCATTCAATAGTTTTTCAGACAATAGGGACTGGTAATGCCAGTCAGTGATTGCCTTTCAAAATTGTGACTTAGAATGCACAGCAGTGCTAGTAGCTGCTGATCATCTTAATGCTGGTCAGAAATGAAAGTAGCTACTTTCTGTCCCAAAGCATTCTGATTTTAGAGTGAGGAGTTCTGTGCATAGAATATTAGCTTGGGGTATTTTGTCACTAAGGTTTTGGACAAAAAGCAAGTAATTTCTCAAGCACTTGCTTACTTGATCATAATCACTATTTCACAAATGAGGAAATTAAGGGTCAAAAAGTTACACATGATTTTCATAGTTCCAAAGAAATTCTGATGAAGGATTAGCTTTGAGAACAATTACAATTGACAGCATGGTTGGGCTCTGGATATTCATTTATTCAACCAATACATATTGAGCACCTACTATGTTCCAGGAACTCAGGATTATCAGTGCACAAAAAGCTCCTTTCCTTCATAGAGCCTACAGTCTAGTGGTTTTCAGAAATAATGTCCATATATTTTGGTTAAGTATGTCTCTATTAAGTGCTTCACTATGTGTTTTGATTCTACTCTTCAGGAAAATAAAATCAGTACACCTAAAATTAAAAGGAAACATTCACAATGCAGTAAGTACACATGAGCATGTTTATAGGAAGTGGAATAAAACTGGAGTGATGAGACCTTCCTAAGATTAATCAGTAAAAGCCACTGGGCTTAGCAAGCTTTGAGCCTTCATTTTAAAAAAGCAATGGCTATTAAAATGTGAAGGAAAGAAACAAAATGTCCCAGGCAGGGGGACACAAAAAGAAGGACACATAGATTGAAAAGAGAATGTGAGTCCAAGAGACAAAAGAACTAATTACAGATAAGGCTAGAATTCAAAAACAACTTGTGGAACTTTATTTATCTTATCCCTTTTCTTTTTTTTTTTAATTTCAAAATATTACAGCGGTACAAACATTGAGATTACATATATTGCCTTTGCAACACCCGAGTCAGAGCTATTAATGCAAGTGTGTCCATCCCCAGACAGTGCGTACCACACCCATTAGGTGTGAATTTAGCCATCTCCTCCTTCCCCATCCCTCCTGCCCAACACCAGATGAATGTTACTTGCACGTGAGCACAGAACTTACACCTTTTCTTTAAGAAGAATTAATAGAAACTTTGCATAATGTATTAACATATTGTAGGATGGCATATAGGAAGGCTTTTATATAATGACATATATTGGGTGACATTTTGAGAAAGAAATGTGTTTGTCAAAAGAGCATCCATGGGCCAGGTATGGTGGCTCAGGCCTATAATCCTAGCACTCTGGAAGGCCAAGGCAGAGGATAGTTTGAGCTCAGGAGTTTGAGACCAGCCTGAGCAAGAGCAAGACCCCATCTCTACTAAAAATAGGAAAAATTATCCAGACATAGTGGTGCTCACCTGTAGTCCCAGCTACTCACAGTGCTGAGGCAGAAGGATTACTTGAGCCCAGGAGTTTGAGGTTGCTGGGAGCTAGGCTGACACCATGGCATCTAGCCGGGGCAACAGAGTGAGACTCTGTCTCAAAAAAAAAAAAAAAAAAGGAAGCATCCATGGATGAAGCCACAGGTTGAGGTCTAATCTCAACAAATCAACAGGTTTTTGTGAAATTAAATAATTTTTTTGAAGAGTTAACAAAACTTTGTTGTCTTATTTGGCAATTAGAACTTGTTTCTTATTTACGTCATTCATTTATTAAGTTGTAAAGATTTAATGTGCAATACATATGTTTAAGGTATTTTATAAACTTGTTGCAAGATCAATACACAAGATGTTTTGATAAATGTACTTGGGATAATGTCACCAACCAGCTAACTACGGGGACACTAAATAAATTGTGATCTGTAGAAGGTATCTCCAGAGCCCAATGGCCCTATTGATTATGATCAAGTAAGCAGATACTTGAGAAACCACCAGTGATTTCCAATGTTTCCAATAGGCAAACCCTTTTTAATGCTGAAAAATAGGACCCCTCCCCCAAATTGTAGTCATTCTTTTGTCATCTGCTATGCAGATATGTGGTGCTTGTGCTTATTCCAGGGCCCCTGCTTCCGAGGTAGAGGTGTGGAAGCCCAATTTTCTGATGGTGGCCTCCCACCCACCCCACCTACTTGGTTATCACAACATGAACCCTGTTACAAATCTATCATAAGCTCTTCTGCATTTATTTTGCTCACTAGTAAGGCTTGAGGTACTCAAAGCAAAGGCTCATTGACTTATAGCACTTGATTTTCTTACCTCCAATTATATTAATACATATAAGATCTATTGAATAAAATAGAAGAGTACTCCTGACCCAGGTTTTGGCTTCAAAAATCATGTTAAACAGGGACCCAAATTGATGGTTTATTTATTCCAAAAATACATGTAAAGGACATTTGTGTCTCCTGTACATAGGTATTTCCAATAGGTTTTATGATATTATCTAAGGTGTAGAAAGATTCAAATCTTTACAGACTCTTCAGAAAGTCTTCAATGCCCTGTAACCAGACTATCAGTCAGTATTTCAAGTTGCTTCCTAGAAGGCTGAGCAACCTATAGAAATGGCTATTAATGAATAAAAGAACTATGTGTTTAATTCTGCAGCACTGCCTCTCTCTCCAATATGTTCCATTCTGCTCGTTCTCTTTATTGCGGGAGGCAAGGCCTATAGCAGGGGTAAGGTGAAGATTATGGACTGGCTCCCAGGGCTCACACCACTATTCACTGTTTGTGTATGGAGTGTCAGTTCTCTTTCTCTCAACCTCTCCCTCTCTCATCAACTTCTCAAATGGTACCATAGTGAAATGAATTTGGAGCTCTTTCCACCCCTGCTGCACACAGCCTTAGTGTACATCTCCCCCTGGGTGTCGGGATGAAGGCTGAGAATTTCTCCCTCCAGCCACATCATTCCTGGCTCTGTGCCATTAAGTTGGGTCAGGGATTTGCCTGTCTAACCCCTACTCCCCAACATCTCCCTCACTAATTTAAAAATGAAAAATCTAGTAGGAATAATTAGAAGAAATAAACAACAATACAAGTAATGACTCATCAAAGTTTAATTCTCAGTGCAAGAGAAGCTACACTGCATTGAATCCTCAAATTATTTTTATGTTTTTTACTTTATAATTGTTGCAGGTAAGCCACTCTACTCACACCATTAGGTAACCCCTAGCCTCAGTTTTTGGGACCATGTGGGTATAATCGGGCACATGAACAAGCCAGGTGGGCCACTTCTGGTGGGAAACCTTTGTTGTCTCCCCATTATTATGTGGCTGTGGCCTCACATTGCTGATCATGACAAAATTGTATCAGCTGACTGAAGAGAAGACTATCAAGCAGTACCCCAAGCCAAGCAAAGGGATTGTTCAAAACAACTTTAAAATCTAAGCGAAGGCAACTAATGGAGGAACACCAGTGCTTTAAAGGGGAAGAATGAGCCACAGCCCATGTCACAGATTTGGTTTAGCTGATTGTTTGGAAGCCACAGAGCTCAAGGGAAAGCTGTGAGTTTAAGACAATACCCAGCCAAGTGCTAATGTTTACGGTAAGTTCAACTGAGAACATTTTTAAATAATATTGTCTGCCCCGATCCCTTTTATGTTGGTGAAGAAAACTCACCGTGACCTGGTAAGCATCTGTGGTGCCATTCAGATATCCTTATAGAAAGATCTGGAAATTACACTTAATTGTTCTCCCCTTCTCCGCACATAATTCAGTCGTAATTTTTAATGAGCCACCTCCCTGACTTTTTCTTCTTGCCCCAGGACATCCTTGAAAGAAGTAGCTATAATACATCTCAGAGGAGGCTCCTTGGCATTGACCCAGGGACCAGCATTTCGCTTTTCTTTCTTTCTTTTCAAGTTCCCTAGGCACAGGGCTGTTCCTTGGGCCCCTGGAGTTTTCACCCCACTGCTGATTGCTGAGGGACCTCAGCTTTGCTCTGCGATCTGAAGACTCTTCCTGCTGAGATAGAACATCAGGCCACCATGGGCAGGTATCGTGACTGACACAGGGCTTATCCCACAAAACAGACTGAGGAAAGAGTTAGTTGCTGTGGTCTTATCCAGAGTTTCTACATAATCTACTAGAGACCCACAGCCCATGAGGGCAGGGAATAGAGGTGGGAGAAAGGGTACATCATTTTGCCCACGTTAGAGCCACTGCCAGAATGCCCAGGGTTACCTTCTCAGCCCAAAGATTCAGGCTGATGAGTTTCTTCAGCTTTGCCTTAACCAGGACTTCCTACTTCTAAAAAAAAAAAATGGGAAGAAAAATACCAAAGACTTCTTAGACACTTTAGACTCTTACAAAACAACTGTTTTATGGTTAAGTAAAAGTTAAATAATGGAATATGTGGGTTAATTTCCCTTAAAATACACAGTGGTTTTACAATTAAGTGGAAAATTCTGCAAAAAAAATGCATTTTGAATTTGGGCTTTTGCCATAGTCCAAATATTTGAAACAGAGAAATGTCTCAAAGCACAGTTTAAAACTTCCAAGAAACTCAAAACAGGACTTGATTCTGGCATTCTGGTGCTAATAATTCGGCTACCACTCTTTAGAGTCTGATACTGAAGCAACACTCAGGAGTCTTTCTCTAATTCATTATGTAGTTTAATTAATCATGCATTAAGTTAACAAGCTTTTACCAGTCACCTACTATGGCTTAGGCACCATGCTAAGCTTTTTCTGTACAGATCTATGAGGTGACATTGCCTCCTAACAATGTATTGGTATTGGAACTAGCTCTCAAAGCTGAATCCAAAAGATGTGTATTAAATACTGAACTAAATTCCAGAGGGGTAGGGATTGTGTTGTTTTGAGAAGCCTTCAACATATGTAGAAAATATCTACCACCTCTCCAAAGAAAGCATTCGGTTAGAGGTAAGGAAATAACTAACATGCATTTTCTTGCTTCTTAACTGTCATTGCCCATGTGAGTTCTGACAAGTGAGCAGATCACTTTCTGTGGTAAACACAAAGATGCACCACTCAGAAACCTTTTCAAGAAAGTGGTTGGTACTCAACTGCAGGGAGCATGGTGAACTGATACTTTCCAGCTGTAGGCTTCATTAGGATGGGCCTCAATGTTGAAGCCAAGGTCACACTTTATTCTGGGGTCCCTTGGCCAATGGCTGAGCAAGGCCATGATACAACGGCCTGCACCAGTGAGCCAAGGGCCAATGTGGGACTCTTCCAATGGGCAATCTTTGCTCCAGAGCTCCCAGTTGCAAGGTCAGCACAGATTTGTCAGGCCTACAGCACAGTCTGATGGTTCCCCCTGCCCACTCCTGCTTCTCCCTGTCCTTTTCCAGAGTTGGAAAACCCAACCTTGGAGAACCCAACCTGTAGCATTTCCTGACAACAAAACCTTTGTTGTCAAATATTGTTTGTTTTGTTGTCAAAAATAATATTTAAGGCCAAAAAACTCATGAAACTGTTCTCATTAAAGAAAATGTCATTCCCTACACTGTAAATATTACTTTTCTATGTTGGAAAGTGAACAATAGATATCTAGGTATCTGCGCTTTGATGGGTTTCTTTCTTTAAAATTTCTCTGATGTAGAAATTTCAGGCCAAGCATTGTCTTTGGAATTCAACACTAAAATAAACTGACAATGACCACATGAGTACCTTAATAGAATACAAGAATCAAATAAACCTCTCTACTATTTGTCCACATATTATGGTTTACAGGACAGAGAAAGGGAAGGGAAGGGGTGTCAGGTAGAGAAAGAGAGGGACAGAGAGGGAGTGCACTGGTGGCCAGGAACAGAAGTAACATATTTTTCTTTTGAATTCAACGATAGCTCAGGCCTATTATTTTCCATTGCTTATCATAATTTCTTAAAGTGAAAAATCTGTATCCTAACTATAAAATGTAACAAAAGAATCAAACCTTTTGGCCCCCCTGGGATAGGTATTCTATACATGTAAGATGTTTTATTTAATCATTAAACATGAAATTAGGCCTTTTAAAATTATCCTTTAATACCACCTTGAAGTCATGAAACATATACTGATCACATTTATGCAATTTTGTCCTTGTCGTTTGAATTCTTCAGGTATAATAGCAGTTTGTAAAAGACTGGTTGTTAACATTACCCACAGCACTCACTTGCTTATCCAACTGCAAATGACAAAGACAGTAAGTAACTGACATCCTCTTTCTTATTTGCTCTTCACTTTCCCGTATATCAGTGATTCTTCTCAATCTTTGCACATTAGAATCAACTTCAGGGGCGAGGAGGCATCTTTTAAAAATATGGGTGCTTGAAAAAGACTTAATTTAACTTTTTTCCATAAAATATGTACAAATGGTCAACAAGCACATGAGAAGATATTCAACATCACTAGTAATTGGGGAAATACAAATCAAAACGATTGTGAGCCATCACTTCACACCCACTAAGATATCATAATTAAAAAAAATAGACAATAAATGTCACCAAGGATGTGGGGAAAGTGGAGCCCTTTTGTATTGCTGGTGGGAATGTAAGACAGTTCGGCACTGTGGAAAACCGTTTGCCAGTTCCTCAAAAAGTTAACCGTAGAATTATCAACTGAAGACTCAACAATTCCACTGCTAGGTATATGCTCAAGAGAATTAAAAACAGGTACTCAAACACATACATGTACAGACATGTTCATAGAAGCACTACTCACAATAGCCACAAGGTGGAAATAGCCCAAATGTTCATCAGCAGATGAATGGATAAATAAATTATGGTGTATCCATAGAATGGAATACTATTCAGCCATAAAAAAGAATGAAGTACTAATACATGATACCACATGATGAACCTCAAAAACATTATGTAAGTGAAAGAAGTTAGACACAAAAAGTCGCATATTATATGATTCCATTTATACAAAATATCCAGAATAGGTAAAACCACAGAGACAGAACACATATTAGAAGTTGCCAGGGGTTAGGGGAAGGAGGAGTATGGGGAACACCTGTTTAACACACTGACTGCCACACTAGAAAAAAAATTTTCCTTGGGGCCATGGTGTTTTATTATGAAAATAAGATAAAAACTTCAAAAACAAAGCAATCCCTTCTAATTTAATAAAAAATTTCTTATTTTTTATTGTTTTCTCTGCATGAGTTATATACAATTTGAAAAATAGTTCACTTGGCTCAAGGTAAAGAGACATGAGAGTTACATATGCTTCATGAGGCCCAGGCTCAAAACTAGCATGAGTTAAATACAACTCACATGGCAGTTAATGTGTTAATCAGTACAGGGTTTTCTTTGGGGGTGATGAAAATGTTTTAGAACTAAATGGAGGTGGTGGTTGATCAACATTATGAATGTACTATAATAAATGCCAACCTTCACTTCAAAATCATTGAGTTTATGTTGCGTGAATTTCACCTTAATAAAAACAAAGGAAGGGCATTAAGAAAACATACATGGCTTCCTGGTTCCTTCCCTGTTTACTTTCCTGGAGTAAACAAAAATTTTGTAGAGCTTAAGGTTCAGTAATTTTAAAAGTTCTCCTGGTGATTTTACTCAGCAAGGGTTGAATGGGGCCTCTGGTTGTATCTTTATTAAGATCATTTAGCTAGATATTTGAAGTCTTAATAATTTGGATTTTGAAAATTACTTTTCTATCATTTACTTAAAAAATAACTGAACATCTACAATGTGCATCTCACTGCCTGGTACTTTGCACAGGTATTTAAAAAGAAGGGAAGATGAAGAGAAAGCTACTTTTTATTGAAAACCCTTATTAAGCACAAGAGCTTTATGGAATATTATCTCAATGACTCTCACAACAGCTCTGAGAGGTAGATATTGGACTCTCTTTGCTGATCAGGAAAAGGAGATTCAAAGAAGTTGTGTGACTTTACTAGGGCCAACCACCTGTTAAAGGGCAACCCAGGGACCATATTCGGTTCCTAGTGTGTAACTAGCATCCTGAGGTTCCTGACATGGAGGGGGAATCAGACAAGTCCACATGAACTACAGATGAAAGCAGAAGCTCTGGAACAAGACAGGCCTGGATTAAAACCCAAGATCTGCCACTTATTCATCAGCCATATGACAGGAGCGAGGCCAAATAATCCAAGTTTCCTCGTCTGTACAATGGAATAATTCCTACCTACTTAGTCATTGTAAAGATTAGATGAGATAGTATCTGCAAAGTACTTGGCATAGTGCACACCACATATAAGCACTCAACAAATTGTACCTCCTATTAATTTTTTATTTAATTTTTAATAATAATGCTACCAGTACTATTGAAGGAAGGATGAACTCTGACCCACTAGATATCCCTTTTCATAATGAGCAGTAAATGTCGCCAGAACTGGACCCTTAACCATCCCATTTATTTTCCTCAGGGCAGCCTAATACTATTGTTCTGTCCTATTGTTCTATCCAAATGCTAATTTCTGAGAGACTTTTAAAAATCTAAACAGCAGAATTTACTGGCACAAGTTGATCATAAATTCAACAGACATAGGAACTACAGAAATGCGTCTATTTTAGGGATAAATAAGCTAATTCTAGCCTAATTTTGTTCATTCTTATAAGCACACTTTTTTGTAATGTGAACAGATGAATTTTACTGTAGGACTCAAATTTTATTTTCTTATTAAAGTTTTTTTTTTGAGATGTGCTAAAGGACACATTCCAAGAAGCAAGAGTGTAATTATAGATTTAGCATCTCCTGTATGGCCTGACAGAAGTCTACCATCACTTAGGAAGCCATTACAGCATATACTTAATGTCAGCTTGATAGAAAAAAACACTTTCATAGGTTCTCTTTGATTGACACATTTGAAATAACATCAGTTTCCAGCTTTAAAACCTACTGTTATTAGGTCTCTGTTGCTATTTATGTTAGAAATATGTGCACGTGTGTCAAAACAATATATCAACTTTGCTGATTGGCTGCATCTAGATTCTGTTGCCAAGGGTAACAGAACAATTGCTTTTAATCTCTCTTAAATTGCTTCGTTTTTTTTTTTTTTAATACTTGGGGTTTTCAGGGAATTTTTTTCACCCCAGAGCAAGAATAAAGAAATTTTGTCTAGGAAGCAAACAAATACATATTGTCTATGTGTGTTAAAAGAAAAATCAAACATAAAAGATACAGTTGGTATATGTATAAATGTGTATAACCATCTATCATAAGTATGTTAAGGCTGGATTGGTTAGGAAAAGACCATCTTCCCTTCTAAATGATGCAGCACCCAATGATTTGCCCTTCAGGTTCAAGGTCTTTTGTCTTTTGGTGGAAGGCCAACTTCACACAATTCTTCATTGAAAAGTAGGAATGTATATGAAAGAAAATATTGTGTCTTCAAAGCTTTGCACCATTTTTCCTGCCTCATTGACTGATCAGAGGGTCATGAGCAAGTCCTTATTGATTATGAATCCCAACTCCAGCCTCTGGATTTTTGAAATATTGAGAAAATTGATTTATATGTTCACATATGCACATAGTATCTTATAAATGAACCAGACAGCTTCCTTTGTATAATCTGTCTTGTTTTGTTATGTTAACAGCTCTCAAACTTCATTGGGGTACTTGTTAGAAATGTCCTGGAATCACCTACACTGATTTGGATTCCTTAGGCCTGTGGTGGGGCCCAGGAATGTGCATTTTAACCAATGATTCAGGTTGGTCAAGGTCCACACATTAAGAAATACTGTTTTGCTTTGTGCTTTCTAAACACCACATTCCTCCCCAACCAAGCACAGGTTCCTATTGTGGACAGTCCTGTGCTTAGGTGAAATAGGCAAGCACACATGCAGAAAGATTCTCCTGAAGGCAGTAGGTCCCCTAGGCCTGACAACTAACCCCATCCCTGCAAAGTAAATGAACTCAAACTAAATAACCCAGAACGTATTCTGCTTGATGGCCTCTTCCATCAGCCTTATCAAAATTTGAGACTTTAAGACAATGCAAGTATTCTTGAGATTTAACACCTCAAGCTAAGATCTATCATCCGCCCTTGAATGTATCAGAGGTTTTGGTGTGATGAGGAAGAAAGAGAAAAAAGTAAGAAAACTGGATATCCGCTGTTATGTGTTGAATTGTGTTTTCCAAAAATTCATATGTTGAAGTCCTAACCCCCAGTACTGAAGAATGGCACTTTATTTGAAAATAAGGTTATTGCAGATGTAATTAGTTAAGATGAAGTCATCAGGCTGGGCCCTAATCAGGGATAACTGGTGCCCTTATAAAAAGGAGAAATTTGAACAGAGCAGATCTGTAGGGAAGGACACATGAAGACACAGGAAGAACAAATGAAGGAGAGAGGCCTCAGATAGATCCTTCCTTATAGCCCTCAGAAGGAACTAACACTGCTGACATCTTGATTTTGGACTTCTAGCCTCTGAAATTGTGAGATGAGAAATTCTGTTGTTTAAGCCACCCAGTTTGTGCTGGAACTTTGGTACAGCAGTCCTAGGAAACCAATATACCTGAGATAAAGAGTCAGCAGAGGAAGGATGTGGCCAACGATTATCGTCTGTAAAAGTAAACTCTTCCAGTTTATGCTTTTGCTTCTGTCTGTAGCTGTCTTTCTTAATAGAAGAAAACAAAATCAGTATTCCTAGTCAAATGTGATCCTATAATTCTAGAAATGGGGAGATCCCTTATCTAGATGCAATCATAAGCTATGCGTTTTCTAGAGGGTGATAACTGCTCAGTAGTACCACCCAAGGCAGCATTCTAAGATATTGGTAACCAGAGTTTCATATAAAAATAAAATAAAACAAGGTGCTGTTTAACACACCGACTTCCACACTAGAAAAAAAATTTTTCCTTGGGGCCACATTGTATTATTATAAAAATAGAATAAAAACTTTGAAAACAAAATGATCCTTTCTAATTGAATGAAAAATTTGTCACTTTGTATTGTTTCCTGTTTTTTTCAATAAAAAAGTAATATAAAAACTTGAAAATTAGTAATGTAAAAAATAATGTGAAAACTTGAAAAATAGTTCATAGGAGTAAAGTGTTTTTCTTGACTTATCAGGCTTAAGTGTAATTTAAAGGTAAACACACATAGAAAAATGAAATTTATTGACTTCTATTCATTTAATCCATGTTTTTAGAATTAAGTTGTCAATATTAATTGTAACAATGAGAACATCAACAGTAAGATTTTCACTAGCCAACTGCAGGGTTTTGCCCAGGGGGCCACCCATCACATAACATGTATACTACAGCATGGTGGCCTATGTTGCTTGTGCACCACACGGCTCCCAAGGTAAAGAACCATGTGAGTTATATATGTTTCACAAGGCCCTGGACTCAAAACTAGTGTGAGTTAAATACAACTCACATGGCAGTTAATGTGTTAAAATTTGGTAAAGGGATGTACTTTGTAAAAAAGAAACAATTGCAACACTAGCTGTGGGAACCAGATTCTCATGGCAAATATTTCATTTCAGCAAACAGTGAAAGAAATCATTTGGAGCTTTCCAGGATAGCTTCACGGGAATCAAATTTCTCTGAAATTGTTGTTTGCATTGCCAAGTCTGTTTTTAATGTTGTCTCACCACTGCTTCTACTCCCTTCCCAAAGATGTCTGTTATGGTACAACACTTGGCCAAGAGCTGATATAATCTCAATCACCAAACTCAGGCTGTAATCTATCTGCATAAACCTGTAGACAGAAGGATTTCAGGAAAAGTTAACTGGGAGGGGGGAAAAAAAGCAAGAAAGAAAGGGATTGAGTTATAGACTTAAAAACAAAAGAGGGTGTAAGGTATGCTATCACCCATTTCACCAGTAAAGTAATGACTATGAAAAGCTGGAGAGAGAACTCTTTATCTATGACAAAACAAGGCAAAAGAACTACTGTAATAGACTTTGTTACCTAATAAAAAGAAGAAAACAATATAATGAGATCAACATGCAAAGGGTGATAATTAAAATGTAATAACAATGTGTTCTTCAATTATAATGTGAGTGGTTGAATGGAATAGAGGACCGATTATATATTCAATAGAGTAGTAAAAAATGTCAAGTGTGGAAAAAGAAGAGAATTTAATTCTCATTAAAAAAAGGAAGTGACGAAGAGTGAGAAATATACTGAAACATCTGTCCTATTTCACAACCTTAAAACAGTTCACAGCCTTTTTATTATACCTCCAGATGTAACTTTGGTGTTTGGGGCTCAGAGAAGCAAGTCAGTTTCAATGCTCAGCACATTTACACCATCAGCTTTTCATGTGGCATGGAGTCCATTCCAGCAAGAAAAATATAAAGCTAGGTATTTAATTTTTATGTCCACTACTGGAATGAAAACAAATAAAAAGAATTTACTTAACCCTTTCCCACTACAGAATTAATCCTAACCAATTGAATAGGAATCTTTTTCCCTTTTTTAGCAATTATGTTTAAAAAAAAACAACATACAAAACAAAAAAACAAACCCCTAACACCTGGAGACTCTTCCTTTTACAATCAATTTGATTTTGTTGCTCATTATGGCTTATTGTAGAACAAGATCCAAATTACATTTGGTTGAAACAAGAAGTCAGTTCCATTTTTCCAATTCTTTGACTTTATTCCCTTTCTCTGCCTGTCAGTCACTTTCTCTCTATTTCTCCCTCTTTCTCTCACTGTCTCCTTTGTTTGTTCACCCAATTCACTTTCAGATTTTAAACTTACCCACGCACTCATCGTCATGAAGGGTGTTTTACTCAACCTCTGGTTTTGTTGCTGAGGATTGTGGTGTCCAGTACAACATGGCACAAGGTTGTTGTGAGGATTGAAGTAAATGATGGGTACATTTGCAGCACAAAACCCCAACAGTAGTAAGCTCTCAAGAATCGTCATTATTATTTTGTTCTGTTCCCTCAATTTCTTTCCTTCAATTTCTGAGTTCATGTCTTCAGATCCAGGTTTTATTATGACTGCCTGAGGTATAGGGGGGCAGAGGGGAGAAGGAGAGACTCAGCAAAGACTCAGGCAGAAAGTAAGAACTATTCAGGTCAGCTATTAAGGCACAAAACAAAAGCTAACCAGAAGCAGGTGCAGTAAACAGGGGCAGAGAAGCGAATGAGGAGCCACCATCAGGACCTGCCACTCAGGAAGAGACCCCCGAGGGTACTATGGACTGCAATGTGAGCATCCACTGGAGGTGGGAGAGGTCAGGGTGGCAGCAGCAAGACTAAATTTTGAGGTAAAGGCTGAAGCACTTTTCAAGACAGGAGCTGTGCCCAAATGGATCTGTTGTCAATGCTACCTTTGAAAAAGGTAACCCAGGGCTTCTAGGGCCCTCTCCGCCCCTGCCCAGGGCATAAAGGTCTATGCTCATCTTTACCACCTAGTGGACATCTGCTTCTGTGGTTCAAAGGCTTGGTCATTTCTCAGTCTGATGTTTTTCAGCGTTGAAGGCGAGTGTCCCAAGTCCATCTACCTCCCCCATCCACACCCAGCCCAATGGGGCCTTGACCATAACCACTTTCCTCATTAAATGTTCACAGTTTCTGCTAATACTGGACTCATAGTGGGTGCTCAACTGCTGTTTGAATGAATGAATGAATGAATGAGTGAACATTCACATCCATGAGGCCCACTACACAAATCCCTTCTTTGTCCTATTCCTCTCTGTTTTTTGACAAAAGTCTAACACAACCTCCAAAACCCTCTAAGACTCAGCTTGGGGAAAGATAAGCTGTCTTTCCAGGCTCTGCTTCTGAGTCCTTGAGGAGAAGCTGGTGTAGTCCGATGGAACGAGCAGACTCTTTGGTGTTGGTCAAATCTGGATTCAAATTTCACATTTGGACCTCTCTAAGCTTCACACTTCTTCACTGACAAAATGGGAATAACAACTTCCAAGAGATCATTTTGAGGGCTAACTGAGATATGTTTAAATTCTTAATACAATGCCTGAAACATAATAAGTACTCAGTAAATATAACTCCCACTCCCTTAATATGTTCTAACATTTAATTTTTTCACCATCTCTCCAGTGTTAAAGATTGCCCTCATTTTTACATATTAGAAAATTCAAGAAAAAGGAGATTAATTGTTCAAATCCACACATTTCACAATAGAGCCTTTAGGGAGTAAAATGATAAGACTAATAAAATATATTAGTATAGTGAAGATTATATCACATTTTAAAAAATAGACTTGCTTAATCAGGGGAGAAATAGACTTGCACCAAAATATAGAATCAATATTACAAGGGCAATAAAACAAATAAAACAGCACAGACAATCAAAAAGGTTGTTTTAAAATGAATTTAGACACTGACCTTATACATTTCACAAAAATTCACTCAAAATGGATCTTAGACCTAAATGTAGAATGCAAAATGGTAAAATTGGACTTAATTAAAATCAAAAACTTCTGCTCTGCAAAAGACACTTAATAGTGAATGAAAGTGAATGAAAAGACAAACCACAGACCAGAAGAAAATATTTGCAAAACATATATGATAAAGGGCTTGTATCAAAAATATACAAATAGCTCTCAAAACTCAACAATATGAAAACAATAGAATAAAAATGGGCAAAAGATCAGAACAAACACCTCACCAAAGAAGATATGCAGATAGCAAATAAGTATATGAATAGATACTCAACAACACATTATGTTAGGAAAATGCACATTAAAACAATAATGAGATAGCACTACACGCCTATTAGAATAGCCAAAATCCGGAACACTGACAACACCACATGTTAGTGGAGCTGTGGAGCAACAGGAACTCTTATTCATTGCTGGAGGGAATGTAAAATGGCATAGCCACTTTGGAAGACAGTTTGGCAGTGTCTTACAAAATTAAGCACAGTCTTGCCATGTGATCTTGTAATCGCACTCCTAAGTATTTACCTAAATGAGTTGAAAACATATGTCTACACAAGAATCAAAATACAAATTTTATTGCAGCTTTATTCGTAATTGCCAAAAATTGGAAGAAACACAGATGTATTTTAATAGTGAACAAACAGACTGTGAAATACCCACACATTAGAAAATTATTCAGCAACAAAAAGAAATGTACTATCAAGCAACAAAAAGACATGGCAAAACCGTAAATGCACATTATTAAGTGAAAAAAAGCCAGTAAAAATCAATCGTTGCCTAGGACTGGGGGGAGAAGGAAGGTATAGATAGATGCAGCACAGGGGCATTTTTAGGGCAACAAAACTATTCTGTGTAATACTGTAATGGCAGATACATGACATTATGCTATTAGCAAAACCCATACAACTGTACAACACAAATAATGAGCCCCAATATAAACTATGTACTTTAGCTACTAATAACATATCTATGTTGGTTCATCACTTGTAACAAATGTACCAGGCCAATGCAAGACATTAATAATAGAAAAAATGGGCATGGGAAGAGAAAGAATATCTGGGAACTCTCTATTTTTTGTTCAATTTTTCTGTAAACCTAAAACTGCCCTAAAAAATAAAATCTATTAATTTTAAAGAGAGAGAGAGAAAAACCAATTTGAATCTATGAAGTCTAATTGCCCGTTTTTGCATAATTTCAACCCCAGATACATAATATGGTTTGCAATACTTGGAGGGAGTTACAGCTAATACAAGATTGTTATTCTGTAAATTACCCAAAAGACAGGCAGGCTGCCTAATCATTCCCCATGTTATATTAGAATAACATGATAACAGAAGAGGTGGATGCAGAGGCTCAGTACAAACCCAGAAGCAGACATTCCTATAGGTCTATCTAGAAGTGGTAAAGACAGCCCTGGGTGAGTCAGAGAGGAAATATGGAGAGCAGGGGGTTGGACTGTCTGTAAGTGTATGAGATTTCTGAAGCGGTCACTGCTGGACATACTTGCATGGTGGAAACCGTGGCCTGAGATGGGCAGAGGCTGGCTCTCCTGGCATCTGGGGTGTCTGCCTAGAGGTGCAGTGATCTTGACAGGTTGCTGGTGTCTTCCTGCCCTTGTTATCCCCATGGATGGAGAAGTGTCAATAAGGCAAAGGTTCATACCTGAGTTTCTATGAGCCCAAAACCCTTGCACTTTCTGCTCCACCTCAATGTCTCTCTCAACAATTTTTCCCCTTTGGTGCTCTGTCCTGAGCCCTCTGTGTTTCTCTCTGCATAATCACCCAACCAACACACGTGAGGCCGATACCACTCGGTACTTCTCCATTGTTGTTTTATTTCACACTCATTTGTTAAACATGTGTGCCAAGCACTGTGATAAGTGTTGAAGGTGCTGCAAGAGGAATAAGATTAGACTCAAGGATCTCATAGTCCTTGAGTATGATAGGAAAAGACATATTAATTATAGTGGAATGAGATATTAAGTGCCATAAATAAAGGGAGGAAATTTTTTGAAGCCACAATAACCCAGTACTTTGAACTCTACAAGGTATTATGAAATTGTTTTAAAAGTCCACATTTTCTACATTTTTTAATACTTCTCTACCTTACTTTTCACCAATGCCTCACATTTGAAATTTCTTTTAAACCTCTCCCTCCTCATATTTTTCAGCCTTTTGTTTCTTCCTCGAGATTGCTAACTCTTGCTGATTTTCCAGTTCAGTCAAACTGTTAGGCCAATGTAGGTACATTCATCCAACATAATCACTGTGATTCTTCCACCTGCGAAAAAGGAGAAATGAGCTTTACCTTGGGCACAGTGTCATTGAGCAGGGAATCACCAACATGCAACCTCAAGGCCATACTCCATAGGAGGGTGATGCAGCCAGAAGTGAAATAATGATATGGAGTCTGGATGAGGGAGCCAGCCAGTCCCTTCCCACTACACACCCCGTGTGTCAGGGCCAACCCCCAAGGTGGAATGAGGAGGATGGAGAAAGCCTTGAGCAGTGGACATCTGATTATAAGCTCCACATGCCAGGTCTTTTCTCTGGCAGTGGACAGGAGGAAGAATCAGGTGTGTCAGCTTCCTGTTTTCCACATTGCCATACGCAGGCCATATTAAACACTTCGGTTTTGGCATTAGGGACAATGTATCACCAAATGCCTTCCATGAGACCCCTACTTAATTCTCTACATTTATCTCTTGCCACTGTCCAGATTCCTACTTTGCATTCTAGTAAGACTATGGGAGGGGATTCTCCTTACAACCACACTGTGGTTTCCTGGCTTTATGCCCTCAACTCATGCTTTTCCTTCCCTCCTGGATTCCCCAAACTTTCTTCTTCACCTGCCTTAACTTCTAATTTCCTTCTGGCCAGGTTCCTATCTCCAGGGATGTTTCCTCAACATCTTCATTCCCATGTATCCTTCCTCCATATTCTTTTTGCATTGAATTGACCTGTTTTCAATTCTGATCCTTTACTAGATTGTGAGCAACTTAAAGTCAGGGGAATTTTGTCTTTCAATCCCTCATGCCTAGCACAGTGCCTGGAATTTTGTAGGCAACAATATGTTTATACCACAATGTCTACTCCCTATTTTATAAATATATGATACAACGTAGCATATGATTAAAAACACAAACTTTGGAGCTCTCCGCCTGGGTCTGAATCCTGATTCAGTCATATACTAGCCATTTACTCTGAATTTAGGGGCTGTATTTAATGTTATTGTTTCTCAGTGTCCTCAGATGTGAAATGGGAATAATATTTACCTTATAGCTTTGTTGTGAGATTTGAGTGAGTAGATGGAAGATAGATAGGTAGGTAGGTAGGTAGGAAGGTAAGTAGATAGATAGAGTTTTGAATGATACTTGACACATATTAACTGCTGGGTAACCAGGACTTAACCCTTAATTGTCATTGTTAGATTTATAGTACTGACAATAGGTTCTTAGTTCCCTACAATGCCTTTCTCGGGATTACCAAGATACTTGTTTAGATTTATCTGACTTCCAGGTTATTCAGATTAAATGGCTCATACTGACCCTTTGCGTTGAGGTCTGTTGACACAAGCTCTAATTCAGAGGGGGCTCTGGTGATTTAAATATGTAGAATAACTATTCAACAGTACCCCGAACAAAACCACAAATAGCATTTGTTATTAAAAAAAAAAAAAACTAGTTATTTATAAAGGGGAAAAAACACCAGAAAACAAAGACCAAAAAAAGGAGGAAAATAAAGAAAATTATGTTATTATTGGTAATGACCTCAGAAAGATAAGAAATGTTTCTTAAATGAAGAATTAGCAGGCTGTTAATTTTAGAATCATGTGTTCAAAATGCTGAATTTCTTTAGAATGATACATCTATTGAGAAGAAAAGTGCTAAAAGGAAGGAAAAAAATACTTTTAAAAAAAGCTAGCCAGGGAACTGCAAGAAACTCAAGCCAATATGTAGCTTGCATCTGCTGGCAATACCCTCATCAAAGAAGGAAATAAGATACAAAACTGAAATTGCTATTCAAAGAAACTTGATAAACAAAATAATCCATTCAATATAACAGATGTCTGTACAATAGTGTGTGCCATGACTGAAATATCTGACCCACCCACCTACCCACTGGCATTGCTACCAAAAACATCAATTTAAACTGGGCAACCTGAAAAGTACAAAATAAAACTGGCTGTAACTACAGTGTCAGCAGAATACATTCAGGCTGAAAAGAATGGAAATATTCAAAAGACATCATCTAAAAAGTGCTTTTCCAAATGCTATATTCTCTTTCCTTGGCCCAGGTATATATTCTGTCCTTGTGACATTTTTACCTTTAGTTCAGTTAACTAGTTCTGTAATTCTAATAAGATAATGGAAACTATCCTCAATCTAATTTGCCTCAAGAGATATTTATTACTTTTACTGTGTTCCAGGCCTAGTGGTAGTTGCTGGAGATAAAGGTGAATGAGACATGTCCCAGATCTTGAAGAATTTATACTCCAATGCTGTTTATATCTGCTTAGCTGTAAACCAAAGCATCACTTTGGATATGTTTGGGACTCTGCAAATTTGGAGCCACTAGATGAATGGTTCATGTTGATATTTCTGATGGAAAGTTATGGTCAGAACTTTCTGAACTATAATATTTCCATTAAGAACATGTATTCCACTTAGTTTAAGATTATCACTATGGACTTATATAAAAAAATTGGTATAAGGCAAGACAAACTTTTATCAATTTGCAGCCCAAATTTGATCAACAGGAAAGTTACTTATTATTTTTAATGCTTTTATATACAAAACTGAATGTTTGGACAATGGCTTTTTATATTCACTGTGCCTTTTCATGGATACTGTGAATATTACCAAGGTGAAGCAATTGTCATATTCCAGGAAAAAAAAAAGACAAAACGCAATACATAAATGAAAACTATAAAAAAAATAATCATCCCATTTCCCTGTTCCCTACTTTCTTCTTTAACTTCTAGTGGGCCTCTGAAACAATGAATAAAAATGCTCAAGCAAAAAAAGGCCTTAAAAGGAGGTGAACTTTCATTTGCACAGTATTTCTGACAGCTTGTTCCTGAGCAAAGCAACTGGCGTCCCTGGGGACTCATTCAACATTCATTCGAATCATGGAGAAAGAGACCCAGTTTGGAAGATGTTTTTCTGGAGTACAGAGGGGGACTTTGATCCTAGCTCAGATAACAGCTGCTCTCCCTGAGAGGATTTTCTGGTCGTTCTATCCCTCAGGCCAGGTAAGTCTCAAGGGAGGTGTCTAGTTGACCTCAAAGCTTAGCCAAGCAACTGATACCTGAGGGAGGGTCTTTGAGTGGGCAAGGGAGCCTGGCATCGAGTGTTATCGTTCTGTCAGTCTCTCTCCTCGCTGGAGACAGAGCACACAGGAAAGGAACTCCTAAAGCGAGTCAAGTCTCACCTTGATTTTCCCCACATTGTAAAATAAAAAGAAGGCAGGAAGCCAAAATACCATGATAGATTTTAGTCTCTGCCATTGTGTTTTCTCACTATTTTGGAATTGTAACAAAGTGTTTTCTTTTAAATCCCTGACCCTTGGCTTTTAAATATAGAAGCAAAGGTGAACATGCATGAGTAATCTCTTGGAAGAAAATAAAATGTGTTAATAAAGTAGGTATGAAAGAATATAACACTATATCACTTTGTAGGAAACTAAGAAACCATTTTTTTTTTTTTTTTTTTTTTTTTTTGGAGACAGGGTGTTGCTATGTTACCCAGGCTGGCCTCAAACTCCTGGGCTCAAATGATCTTCCTGCTTCAGACTCCCAAGTAGCTGGGACTACAAGCATGCACAACTGCACCTGACTCATTTTTTTTATTTTTTATTTTTTGGATTAGGTGGGTTTATAAAAAAAAAAATTGGAGTATCTTCTTTAAAATATACAAGGTTAACACTGAGAGGTAATATTATGTCTTTGTCATTTGTTGCTGTATCTGTGATATAGAACATCAAGGGAATCACTGAAGTTACCAAGATTTAAAAAATCACTTTAATGATAATTTGTCTGAAAAGATGACTATCAAATAGATGTCCAGCCATCAGAAAATCATACTGCCATTCATAATTTGATAGGCCTTTATTGTTCATTCGTGTACTCATTTAATAAATACTGATTAAAGGTTTATTATATGCAAGGCACTGTTTTAGATTCTGTAAGGAATGAAGATCTATCTCTATGACAATCTCCATATCTACTGGGGGAATTGAGATTTTGTATGGCAGGAAATAATAAATGGCATAGAGATGACATGAACTAGAGAACTTAACAAATCTCCCAATGACCTCCAATCCCATGAGCAGTTTTGGTTTCAACTATTAATTCAATTAAAAACTAATTTTAGGATATAGAGATATTTAGCCAATATCCTTCCCTGCCACAAAGGCAAAAATGGGCTGCTATTCGCCACAAGGAGAGGCTAGCACCCCTCTGCAAATTTATAAAGGCAAGTGAAGGCAAATTGCCTGTCTTTCTACCCTTTTCTCTCCTTCCAACCTTCATCCTTAGGTGTGAAGTGAGGCATTGGCTGCAGTAAAAATAGCTGAGAAGAGAAGAGAAAGAAAGGTGCTTCTCAGGTCTTCTTCAAGCCATCTTGCATTCTTGGGAAAAAACCTTCCTGGATCCCTTGGGAATATGTGTTCAATGACCTACAATCTGAAGCGAAGTCTGGCAATACCAGGGGCATCTTCAGCTTATGCTTTTTAACAAATCAAGAGACAGAGCCTTGAGGGAGAGGAGGTATTTTTCCTTTGTCTCATGGAAGCCATCTTCCTTTGAGTTCTTGGGGCTAAAAATAGTTGTTATTAATAAGAACTATTTACAAGCATTCAGCATGACAGGAATGAATGTAAAATATACAAATGTATAGAAAACACTAACTCCACATGTGTTGAGTTTTGTATTTTAACTTAATGAGTCGGTAGACATGTTGCAGTATGTGCTGGGCACCTGTTTGATATTTGTTTTCTTTGGGGGATGACATTTTTATCACTTATAATAATAAGAGCAATAGAGGAGACTCACATTCTTACTCTAGCATTAATATTAATTATGCCAAATATGTTAATTGTTTCTTCTTTTTCTTTCCTCTTTTTAACACTTCAAATTGCCAATGATAGAATTCAATTAGGAAACCTACTTTGTATCTTGACTTGTTCATTCCTGTGAATTAACTTGGATTCTTAACTATTTTACTTTTATCCTTTTATGAGATTTTATATTTTTTCCCACTTTCTGTTATTACTCTCCTTCTGGAGACTTTCAATGTGAATATGTTTTAAAATTCTCTCTACATCATAGTGCTTTCTCACATATGTCTACATCTATTTCTACCTATCTACATACCTATATCAATATACTTACCTACCTGACTATTACACTGAGGTTGCAGTATCAGCATTACCCTGTATTTCATGTGGACTCCTCTTGTTATATAGCCAACCAGAACATCCTCAATTGTTTTCAAGATGTACTCTTGTCTTGTTCTTGTTTTCCTTTCCTACTTTGCCTCGTTTAAAATTTTTTTCTTCTCTTCATTTTTACTCTTGTCAAGTTCAGCCAGCAGGGCCAGTAATACAACTTCACTGTCCTACTCAGAGCTGTATAAGCCCTCCAGCCAGCCTTATGTCATAAATTTTTTGCAGGGATCTTGATCACCTTTCCTTTCCATGAAATGTTGCACTGGTCCATTACATTGATGACATTATGCTGATTGGACTTAGTGAGCTTAGTAACTACTCTAGACTTATTGGTAAGACATTTGCATGTCAGAGGGTGGGAAATGAAATCTAAAATTCAGGGGCCATCTACCTCACTGAAATTTCTAGGGGTCTAGTGGTATGTGGAATGTTGATATATTCCTTCTAAGATGACAGATAAGTTGTTGTATCTGTCCTC
The DNA here is from genome assembly GCA_008086735.1 of Cheirogaleus medius. NCBI lineage: Eukaryota > Metazoa > Chordata > Mammalia > Primates > Cheirogaleidae > Cheirogaleus > Cheirogaleus medius. The sequence goes on from VBSM01000272.1 coordinate 36,409,948, forward strand.
TCCTATAACCAAGAAAGAGATAGAATGCCTACTGGGCCTCTTTGGATTTTGAAAGCAATATATTTGGTTTGGGTGTGCTATTCCAACCCATTTACTGAATACCCCCTAAAAAATGCTAGTTTTGAGTGGGACCCAGAACAAGAGAAGGCTCTCCAACAGGTCCAGGCTGCTATGCAAGCTGATCTGTCACTTGGACCATAGGATAAGCAGATGCAAACTTGCTTTGGCAGGCCCCATAAGTGAATCACAGTGCAGGCCTTAGAATTTTAGAACAAGATCCTGCCATCATTTGCAAGATAACTACTCTCCTTTCAAAATACAGTTCTTGGCCTGCTACGGGCTTTAGTAGAAACCAAACATATGACCATGGGCCACCAATTTATCATGTGACCTGAGCTGCCAATCATTAACTGGGTGTTATCTGATCCACCAAGCCATAAAGTTGGGCATGCACAGCAAATCTCCATCATCAAATGGAAGTGGTATCTGTGCTATCATGTCCAAGCAGGCCTGGCCCTGAAGGCACAAGTAAGTTACATGAAGAAGTAATTGGCCCAAATGCCCAGTGTCCCCCAGTCCTGCTATACTGCCTTCTCTTTCCCACCCTGCACCTATGGCCTCACGGTGCAGTTCCCTTCAGTCAGTTGACAGAGGAAGAGAAGACGCAGGCCTAGTTTATAGGTGTTTCTCCACAATTTACAAGCACCACCTGAAGGAAACCAGCTGCATCATTACAGTCCCTCTCTGGGTCATCCCTGAAAGACAATGGTGAAGTGACATCTTCCTGGTGGGTAGAACTTTAAGCAGTGTACCTGTTTGTTCATTTTCTATGTAAAGAGAAATGGCCAGGCATGTATTTATATACTAATTCATGGGCTGTGGCCAATGATTTGGCTGGATGATCAGGGACGTGGAAGGAACATGATTGGAGAATTGATGACAAAGAAATTTGGGAAAAAGGTATGTGAATAGACATCTCTGAAAGGGCAAAACATGTGGAGATATTTCTGTACCATGTGAATGCACCAAAGGGTGGCCTCAACAGAGAAGAACTATAATAATCTAGTGGATATAATGACTTGTTTTGTGGATATCAGCCAGGCTCTTTTCCCAGCCATCCCTGTCATTGCCCAATGGGCTCATGAACAAAGTGGTCATGGTGGCAGGAAAGGAGAGTATGCATGGGCTGGGCAACACAGACTCCCACTCACAAAGGCCAACCCGGCTACAGCCACCACTGAATGTCCAATCTGCCAGCAGCAGAGACTGACACTGAGCTCCCAATATGGAACCATTCCCTGGGGTGATCAGCCAGCTACCTGGGGGCAGGCTGATTACATTGGACTGTTTCCATCATGGAAGGAGTCACATTTCATCTTTACTGCAATAGACATTTCAGATACAGATTTCCCTCCTTTGCACACACGCTTCTTTCAAAACTATTATCCATGGACTTATGGAATGGCTTATCTATTGTCAAAGTATTCCATGCAGCATTGCTTCTGATCAAGGAACTCACTTTGCAGCAAAAGAAGTGTGGCAATGGATCCATGATCATGGAATTCACTGGTCTTACCATGTTCCCCACCATCCTGAAGCAGCTGGCTTGATAGAACAGTGGAATGGCCTTTTGAAGACTTGGTTAAACTGACACCTAAGTGACAATACCTTGCAGAACTGGTACAAGGTTCTCCACTTCTCCATAAGGTTGTATGTGCTATGAATCAGCATTCAATATGTAGTGCTGTTTCTCCAATAGTCAGAATTCCCAGGTCCAGAAATCAAAGAATGGAAATGGAAGAGGCAGCACTCACTATTAGTCCCAGTGACACACTAGAAAAATGTTCGCTTCCTAGTCCCATGATTTTATGCTCTGCTGGCCAAAAGATATTAGTTCCAGAGGAATGCTTCCACCAGGAAACATAATGATTCCATTGAACTGGAAGTTTAGACTTCCACCAGACACTTTGGTTTCCTTATGCCTCTGAGTCAACAGAAAATGAAGGAAATTACAGTGTTGGCTGGAGTGATTGATCCAGACTACGAAGGGGAAATTGGACTATTTCCCCGCAATGGTGGTAAAGAAGAGTATGCAATACAAGAGACCCCTTAGGGAGTCTCTTAGTATTACCATGCCCCATGGTTAAGGTCAATGAAAAACTACAAAAACTCGATCCAATCAGGACTACTAGTAGCCCACACCCTTCAGGAATGAAGGTTTGGGTCCCCTCATCAGGTAAAGAATCATGACCTGGCCAGCTGAGGTGCTTGCTGAAGGCAAAGGGAAAACCGAATGTGTAGCAGAAGGTAGTTAGAAATACCAGCTATGATCATGTGACCAGTTACAGACATGAAGACTGTAATTGTCATGAGTATTTCCTCCTTATTTTGTTATAAATACATTTGTGTGTGTGTATCAGCTATCTTTGTTTTCTTTCCTCTCTTATTTCCTTATCATGTAACATAAGATATATTGACTTTATATCAGTATTTAATTATTGTTAATTTTACATTATAGTATTTAAGTTATGGGATATCAGAGGAAGAGTAAACATCACTCAAGGATTTTTACCTCCTCTTCTGGGGAAGAGATTAGCACATTTTCAGTTGTATGCAGGATAATTGTATCATGTTAGGCAGAATTATGACCTTGTTGTTGTCTTTATTTGGATATTAAGTATAGTTAAGAGAATGCATGTGAGCACCAAGTTGACAAGGGGTGGACTTGCGATGGTTCATTTTATTTATCAACTTGACTGGGCTAAGAGATGTCCTGACAGCTGGCATGACATTTTTAAAAAGGCAGAGGAAAAGTAAATTTTCTCTCTCTGCTTGAGCTGGGATATTCTCCTGCCCTTGGACATCAACAGTGCTGGTTCTGAGGCTTCCACACTCAGACTGGGACTTATGCCATTGGCTCCCCTGGTTCTCAAGCCCTCGTGCTTGGACTAAAACTACACCACTGGCTTTCCTGGTTCTCCAGCTTGCAGAGGGAGACTGTGGTACTTCTTAGCCTCCATAATCATGTGAGCCAATTTCTCATAATAAATCTCTTTCTCTATATCTATATGTATATATACTATTGGTTCCGTTTCTCTGGAAAACTCTGACTAATGCATCTTTGGGCGCATTTTACTTTTTTTTTTTCTTTATTATATTTCCCTTTTTCTAGAGATTTTTCAGTGTAAATATCCTTAAAAATCATCCCTACATCATAGTGCTTTTTCACATATGTCCATCAACCTATAACTACATATCTACATTTTTATATATATACATACACACATATATGTGTATGTTTGTATGTATCTGTCCATCATGCTAGGGTTGCAATATCAGAATTACCCTGCATTCTGTGTGGACTCTTCTTGTTATGCAGCTAACCAGAACATCCTTGATTGTTTTCAAGATGTACCCTTGTCTATTCCTTGTCTTTCTTTCCTATTTTGCCTCATTTAAAATTTTTTCTTTTCTACTCTTTTTCCCATCAAAGTTAACAGTACTACTAGCTACACAGTCAGTTCCTCCAGCCCATGAACCTGGGAGTTGTCTGCACCTCTTTACTCCCCTGAGGTTTCCTCACAAGCTTCATCCCATGTATCCTCTGAAATCTAATCAGTCATCAAGTCCTGTTGAATGCAGCCTCCTAAATACCTCCCAAATCCACTCCACCCTCTTATTCCCACTTCCTGAGTTCAGGATTCCTGATTGCTTTCTTGGGCCATTGCCATAGCTTCATTATCTGTCATTCTGCTTCCATTTTTGCTTTCCTTTATTCCATCTGCCACACTACCATCAGAAGCATCTTTGGAAAATACAGATCTTAGTTCCCTGCTTAAACCCTTGTCATGACTGTCACTGCTTCAGAATAAAGTGAAAGCATCTAGGCACAGTATTTGAAGTCCTTCATGATAGATCTACATTTATGATCTCTCTGCTCCCACATCCCCAACATATACACCCACCTTCCCGCCATAGGATCACTTGTAATTCCCTTTGCTACTGGAACCATGGTTCAAGCTACCACATCAGCCTCAACCTGATCTGGCTCTAGAACAACAGTGCATCATTTAAGGCATATCTCACTTCCTCTGTTCTCCCCCTTCCTTGGGCCTACTAGTGTAGAATGGATCACTCTTGCCTTTGTGTCCCCAATTATATTTTAAACGTACTTGCATCATAGTTTAGATTGCACTTCATTCTACATATTTGTTTATGTCTCTGCCTCCTTTCCCTTAATCCTGCCATCACTAGGCTGACCTCTTTATAGATATGAAACATTTCTTATTCCTCTGATATTTATATTACACCACACATTGCCCGGCTCATAGCAGGAATTCCATAATAAATATGAATATTTTCTGAATAATTTGAATATAATGAATTCAGACAAAAGTTAAAATATATTAAGCATAATTTAAACTTGCTTTCTTGACTTGTGATTTTGTTAACCTTATTCTAGTTGTTTGAATTATAATAGTGTGTTTAAGTTTTGAATAAATGAAAATGTTCTGTGTTTCTTTTCTACTTGATATAATAACCAAATCTTTATACAATAAGCATCTTAGTGCTTCCGTGGAATAGCAGATTTGCAAGCCAATATAGTTACATTTCAAATGTCCAGAAGCCAGATATCTGGCAAAAATTGAAAGCCATTGCCCAGTAAATAACAAAATGTTGCAAAATTTTTGCCCTAAAATACTTACTTAGAAAAACTCATCTATTAGAACTTTGTATTCCAAATCTGCAACAAATTATAGATAGAAACTTAAAATGAGAGAGAGGAACTGCTACAGGTATACCTATAGAATACGGCAAGAAATGACAGCTGTTAGCCAGAAAAAAGATATAAAATTAAGAAAAGCAAATCTAAGACGTCAAAAAGGAAAATTATCCAGGGCCAGTAAAAGTAGGAATAAACAGCAGCTCCACCTTAATTAGTCTGTGAACATTGCTAAATAATTCTGTACAAGACATAGATAGCATATAACATACAGTTATTATTTACATTGATGACATTGGTGACCATACTTTTTCAATTAAAATTATGTTTGGTATACTGTGTATAAAAAGAAGAGAAATGATATAAAAAATTTAGGATTTTTTAAGGTTATTAATTTTTAAAAACTGTTGAAATCTTTTTACCTAAGATATCCAGAATTACACATCCTTAAGTCTTTAGTTAATATAAATAGATACTAAATAAAGGTACCGTTTATTCAATACCTAAACACTATACCTGCTACACTTTACACTAGAGCTTGTAGTGTAAGTAGTAGTATGTCCATTTTACAGATGAGGAAACCAAGGCTCAGAAAGTGTAAGTAAATCACCAGAGGTCGCACAGCTAATAAGCAGCTGAACAGAAATTCGATATAAGATACTTTTCATTCTTGTCATCATTTGAATTTGAATAACTGCAAGTTCATAAGATTATTGTTTATTAATAAATTGATCTGTAGAAGTTCAACTCCAGTGCTTCTTTTCAATTCACAAATATGTGCCACAGTTGAGTTTCCAACACAGTGAAAAAAACACTTAAAATAATTTTTTCACCAAGAAAACTTCAACAAAAGCAGACATCATCCAGGGTGAAATGTTTATTATATGCCATGCCTATTTGCAATAGGTGTATAAATATTATTATTTATTAAAGTTAATTGTTATGACAAAGCACATGAGGATATTGCTATTTCTCACAGGCAGTCAAGAGTTGAGCATATTTTCTAGTTAGGATCTAAAAAGTCAATTGTCTACAAACAACAAGGGTTCTTCTCAATGAAGACATACAAAATATAATGGCAAGAAACTTAAAAGCCAAAACAGCTGCTAGAACAGGTATCTTAAGGAAAAAAAATTGGGAGGGACATTTTAATTTTAAAAAATGATTGAAATTAAACTGTTAGTGTAATAGTTAAAACATTAGAAATGGCCCCAGGAGCTATTGATTTAAGGGCTTTGTTCTTGAAAGTCATTACATTATTCCAATAAAGATGAAAGAGGTTATTTTCTCTAAATTATTTAGGTGTAAGAGTTAGCCTTCAGACAGGTGTTCTATTTATGCAGATGGCAAAATAAATTATTCACAAATAGAGACAGGTAAAACAGATGGAAAAGCAGAGTAAACCAAGAAAGCTGTGAGCAGCTGCTTAACAGGCCCCCAGTAAAGCACCCAGGTCTATACCATGGTCCAAGTTACCTTGTTAGGAAGAGTTCTAGATACACACACTGTTGTCCACTTCTCAAAAACACCTTTGGGATGTTGCACCCACTTCAGTGATGTTGTATTTAAAGTATGTCATCTAAAATTTTCATGGAAATTTAATTTTAAATGTCTTCACCTACACTGTAAAATATTCCTAAGGGCACTTTTCCTACCAGATCTGAGAGTGAATTGCATTTCCAAATCAATGGAGACTGTTTAAAAAGTGATTCTTATCTGGGCACTATCCAAACTGAATTTGTCTGACATTACTCACCCAAAACATATTTTACTTTCACCACATGGCCAAGCATTTTTACAAGGACCATTACTTCCCTAGAAGAACTGCTGGTCTAACGGGGAAGACAAATTATGTAAGCAAATAATTACAACTTAATGGGATAGGTGATGATTGTTGTGCTGGCTTATCAATTGTGGCCTTAGCCCCATTTCACCTATACTGTCCTTTATTTAATATTCTTCCTGCATAAATAGAACACCTGTCTGAAGGCTAACTCCTACACCTAAACTTGCTATCATAACCTAATATGTTTATATCAAAAGCATATTTTATATCATTTCTACCTATGGAAAAACAGCAACACTTGCCAATAATGATAGCAACTCACAAAAATTAAATATATAACCACTGAAGCAAGGGCCCCCAAATCTCCTTGCACATCATTAGTGGAATGCATAGGATAGAGAGGGGGGGCTTATTGATGAGGCTAAGGATGCTTAAAGGATTCATTGTTTCATTTAAAGAATATGTACTAAGTGCCTATTAGGTGCCAGGAACTATTTTCTGATGGTGATAATAATCTGTTTAGGGACTTCAAGTGGCATAATGACAGAGATAGTTTTGCATTTAGAAAGTTTGGTTTCTAATTTGGTTTGGTAGGTTAACTGAAAGAGAGCTGAGACTAAGAGAGTAGGGGTTAGTTGTCTAATGCAAGTCCAGACAATAATGACCCAAATAATGACAGTAACAGTTGCCATAGATGGAGATAATCACTTTAGTGTATGAGGAGGGGATGATGTCAATAAGACTCTGGGACTATTGGTTTTGGGGAATAAGGGAGAGGAAGGTGTCAAGAGGATCACCAGGTTTCTGGCGCAGGTAAGTGAGTGCAGTTTGATATCATGTTCCTGATTCATCTGGTACCTGGAATGTTTAATGGATCATTAAAGGTTGTTATCTCCACCTTAGAGATTTACTGATGAGATATTGTGGTATTAAGTTCACAATGCACCACTGTAAGGGTAAGTTTATCAAAATAACTGTGTGAATTTTGGTGGGTTGGGGCAGAGAGATAAGTTGAATTAATTGCCTTAAGACTTGAAGTAGACCCCAAATTACATTCTGTCTTTCTGAAAATTGAAATCATTCAAAGACTTTGTACAGAGACAGTCTAAGATGGCTGCAGACTCAAGATTAAGCTCCCTCGACGGGCTATAAGAAAATAAAAATCCAAAACTCTGAAGAAATAATGTGGTCTTTGACTTGCTCATTCTTCTTTTAAAGAAAAAAATAAGAATTGTCACTAATGATGAAGAATGGATGGCAAAATCCTTGATACTCCAGATCAGGGGTCCTCAAACTTTTTAAACAGGGGGCCAGTTCACTGTCCCTCTGACCGTTGGAGGGCCGGACTATAGTTTTTAAAAAAAACTATGAACAAATTCCTATGCACACTGCACATATCTTATTTTGAAGTAAAAAACCAAAATAAGCAAAAACACCCGGCGGGCCAGATTAATGTCTTCGGAGGGCCGCATGTGGCCTGCGGGCCGTAGTTTGAGGATCCCTCTTCCAGATTATGTCACTGGAAGCATGTGCTCATCCTTCGGGTGTGACTTCCACTTCTGCTGCATCAGTCAACAATACATATTCCTGGTGAAGCAAGCAAAGGTATAAAGGTACCTAATTATTACTCAGAACAGAGATGTCAGTTAACACAGGACAGCCATGTTGACCTTCTGTCAACAGGAAGAGGATCCTGTTACAGTCACTCTTTGCTGTGTGATCCAACAGGTTATTATCTAGCCATTCTTTAGAGTAAAAGCAAACAAGTCAAATAAATAGCCACTTTCAATAAATTGACATATAAATTATGGGACACCCTATGCATACTCTTAAGGTAATTACTTTCGTCATTATAAAACCATCATTTAATCTTTTAGGTAGGACATATTGAAAGTTGGAGATTTATGCGTATGATCAATAGAGTGGAGAATTAGAAACCAGAAGACACTAAGACTGTTTAAATGTTTAGGATCTTGATATTTTTGAAATTTGTTTTCTGTAGAGATGAGATCGAGAGAGAACAAATGACAGGCATAACTTCCTAGAATGTGGCAAGAGTTGGGGAGAAGACTCAGACATGCTGATTTGCAACCCATTTCACACTAACAGAAAGCAGTCTTCCTGAATGTCTCCTAGGCATGCATCCAGCTTTAAGCAATTAAATTCAAACATATATCTGCTCTTTAGGAAGACCAGAGCCTATACCCACAGCCCCAGGCAGTCATCTTTCACACGTGGCTCCAATAGTATTGTTGGGAAAACAGCTCAAAGTGCCAAAGACATTTAGACAGATCCAAAGCATGACCTTTATATAGAAGGCACAATGCATCGAATTTTTAAAATGTATTAATTTCTACAGGGAATTCTTAGAATTTCATTGTAACAAAATCGACACTTCACCATTAATGAGAGAATGACTTTCAAGCAAATCTTTGATCCTGGGAAATCATTCTGGTTTTGTGAAAGAGTTAGTGTGCATACGTTTACAAAAAATGAACCTAACATTTAAACACTTCACAGAATCTCCCTTCAGAAAGGGGGGCTCAAAATGGCTAATCAGAAATTTTTTTCCTCTGAGAATTGCCTTTTAAAGAAAGCTAAACCAGATCCCACCAACTTTTTATTGCTAACATAATTCAGAAGCTTTTCTTTGCAGGACACTTAGAAGTCTATCTTTATAGAGCCTGGGGCTGAGGAGTAGGAGTTGGAAAATGAAATGTTATTTAGATATTTCCATGATCAAGAAAAGAAACACCTAAAGTACCTAACTGAATTTTTTTTTTAGTTCTTAAAAAAATGAATGGTATATACATGTAGCATAACCATATCAAAGTTAACATCACAGTCCTTAGACAACAACAAAAATTGGTGTCAATTTCATTTTGTTTAATGAAAGTATGAGAGCTTACTATGTGCCAAGCCCAATGCTGAGAAAATGATAGAGAAACAGATAAACACAATCACCAACTCCTAAAGACTTTATAACGTAATGCAAATGACAGACATAAAAATAAAAAATAGGAAGATGTACTGAACATGAAAGTATTAATGTTTACATTCTGTCCTGGAACTGTGTTAGTGAGTCCTATCTTGATCTGGAGAATAGAAGGAAGTATTAGAAATCCTCTCCGGGTGCATTAATCCATTTGTTCAATCAGTTAACCATTCATTCAGCAAATATTTATCGAGGATCAACTGCATGAACAAAACAAAGTCCCTGGCCCAATAAAGCTTCTTTCTAGTGAAAGAAGACAGAGAATAAGCAATAAATAAACAAATATGTGATTTTTTTCATTTGGCAACAGTACTGTGGAAAATAGTCAATAGGGTAAATAGCGTAAGTGTGCAAGATCATAAGAGCAGGCCCCACTGATGAGACCTGAGCTGAAAAGAGAAGGTATTGAGGAAATGAGCTATGTGAGTATCTGGGAAAAGAATATTCAAGACAGCAGGTACAAAGGTCCAGGAAGGCCTACTTGGCTGGAAGAATGAGCAGAGAGCACAGTTGTAGAAGATGAGGTTAGAAAAGTAATTTGGAAATAGGTGCAGATTTAGAACATCTTGACTAGTTAGAGTCACTAATTTGACTATTAGGTTATATATTGATATGGATCTCTATTATGTCTAATAGGCAAACAACAGACAGGTAAAATCACAAAGAATCTTCCTAAGAGGCTGCAGTGGAAAAATATATTAAAATTAATATTTCAGTCCCCGACAATCCTATCACATCATATAGAAGAGCTGACTATGGACAATGAATAAAAATCAAAAGAAAAAGAAAAAATGAATAAAATGTGATGCAAGCTTTCAAGAAACTCACAGTTCAGTAGATTTCTCTAACCCTTACAAAAACATAATGAATTAAGTATTATTACCCCCATTTTTAATTGAGGGAACTGATGTGAGTAGCATGCCCTAAATTATGTACATGGTAGACAAGCCAAAATTTAATACCAAATCTTTTAAGTATTGTGCATTTTCATTCTAAAATGGGCCTACTTAAAAATGTCACCTTTTCTGTTGGTCCTACCTTTGTAGAAATTGATTTAAGTCAATTCGCTTTGAAAGTCATATAAAATAGAACTATTTTACAACTGTGTGCTTTTTTTATAGTAGAGTAAGAATTAAAGGTAGAATGTGTTTAATTGTGTCTATGAGATCTTAATACGTTAGTTTGATATTATAGGAAAAAAGTCTCTGTGTTACATTCAAAAGTACCCATAATTTGTTGCAGAGAAATTCTATTTGATTTGTGATATAAGAAGAAATAAAAGTAGGAATTCCTATTGTCTAGCAATTTTTGTTGTTGGAGCAATTTATTTAGAACAAACACTTTTTAAAAAGAAGAAACATTTAAAAACTAGCATAAGTCTACTTTCTCAATAACTTTAAATAAATCTCTAAGATTTTTTAAATATAAAGAAAAATGCTTAATAACTCTTTCCTAATATTCTGCGCTGTCCCACAAAGAATATGGTGAGATTTCAGAGGGAAAGCAAAAACAATAAAATTATTAATGAAGGTAGATCTTAATAAGCTTATTTCTTATAATCAATATCATTACAACACTAAAATACATACAAAGTTAAAATTCACCTTCCTCTATGTGGATCTCCTTCTTGCACTTTGATGGAGCAGGGGTGTCTTGGGGAGAAGATAGTGAAAATGTTTTTAAAAAGTGTATGTGTTCATTCACAACTGTTATGTTACTAGCTCCTTCCTTGAAGAGCTAAAATTTCCCCTTTAGTTAGAAGATGTTCCTCTTCTTTATCATGCTTTGTAATCAGATAAGCGAAGGAGATCACACGTGTCCTGTCCCAGGCCGAGGGCTGTATCAGAAAAAAATCTTCTTTCTTTGCTTTAGCTTGCCATATACATTCATATTTTCATATCATGAGGTTCTTTGTTATTTGAAAAATTAGCACAAGTGAATCCCTTTAATTGGCCCTGACTGGTTGAACTCAGGAAAGGTCCAATTACACAATCTTTTTGACTTCCAGGATTTACAGAGTACACATTGTCTGAGACATGGGTCTGATTTACTTTTACAGATGTATATACATCGAAGCAATAAGACGTCTCAGAATATTTTCATTAGAGGATCCTTGACTCATTTAAGTGTTTATAGCTCAGAATGAAAAAATTTAAAAGAATATTAGCAGGAGTGGAAATGTAGAAGAAATACTGGCTAGAAAAGAGAAGAGCCAAATTCTGGCTCTCTCACTGTAAACTTGGCGATGGTGATAGTGGTGTTGAACGATTATCTTCTGTAAGCTCACTCCAGATCTAAGATTCTGAAAGATGTGCCAGCCAGTGGTAAACTTCTTGCTCCAATGTCCAGGCTTGCTGTTCATCTATAGCTTTGTCATTAAGCAAGGTTGAACTGTTTTACTGAATCTCTGTTCTAGCAATTCCAGAGAACACTCCAGTGAAGTGGCAGTGCCATTTATCAAAGAAAAAAGTGTTAAGTTGCTGTTATCTAGTTAGAGACTTTACTTTCATGGAAATTATTTCCTAAAATGGGTGTATGCTTCTCCATAACTTTAGGGAGGGAGATATATAAGAATAAGTCTTGTATTTTAATGTTTAATTCCTCCAAATGTAAATATAGATATATTTGTATCTGCCAGCGTTTTAAAAACCGTTCTCATTATTTCAACAATTTAATTTTGATATGTGTTTGGCTGCAACTGCTCCATATATGACAAAGTTTTCTATTATCTATCCTCTGACGAATCCTCCCCACAAATATACAGCCACAACAAAGATTTAAGTTTGGCAGTTATTCCTTGAAACTACAGTTTCTTGAACAAGCTTTTAACCCCCTTAGCTACACAATGAAATCAATCTTGCAATCCCAGTGAAAGTCAGATTTTTCCTATTCTTTTCATTGATTTTGAAGAATAGTTTATATTTTCTAGGTGGACAGTGACTTTTTATTAGTTTCTCATTTTATTGCTTTGTGATCAGAGAAGATGGTCTCTAATTTCTGCTTCCTGCAATTAGTTGAGATTTTCTTTACAGACTAATAATACATGGTTAATTTTCTATATATGTTTGACAAGACAGAGTATTCATTGTTTTTTGGGTACAAAGTTAAATATTAAACATGGTGATAGTGTTATTTAAAACTCTAGAGCCTTTCTTGGTTTTTTCTAATTGTTCTGTTATTTTTTTAGAGACCTGTTTCCCACTATAATAGAAAATTCATCATTTTTCTTTGTATTTTTAACTTTTTTGATTTACATACCTTAAAGCTATATTATTAGCTACATAATGTTTGTGATTGTTTTATATTCTTGTGGATTTTTCCTTTTCTCAAGGTGGAATACCACTCTTTGTTCTTCATATCTTTTGATGCTCTTTTTCTTGGATTCTGTTTTGTCTTACATTAATTTAACAATACTTGAACTTTATTTTTGTTAGTGTTAACCTAATATTTCTTGATTTTTGAATTTTTCTAAGTAATTTATTTTGAATATATCCCATAAATAAAGGATAGTTGGAGTTTTATTTTACCCAAATCAAGAGTCTTTTATTAGTAGGAATACATTTATTATAATTACTTTTATGCTTGGACTTCTTGCTGTTATAATTTAAATTTTCTATTTGTCTTGTTTTGTCATAGATTGTATTTTTATCCATATTCTTTTGTTGTATTGATTAAGGGTGGGGTAGGATTATTGTATTAATTTGGGAGTAGAAAGATCTGTTCTAATGGCCTTTCTATCTGGTTTAAAGGTTATGCATTCTATTTCAATTTTTCCAGTTTTTGCCTTTGTATTTCAAACACATATTTAATTTATATTTTCTATCAGTGTCAATATTTAATTAGAAATGAGATCTCCTGGCATGCTTTCATAATGCTATACAGCTTATCTATTGGATTGTGTGTGTATGTGATGCCAATTTTGAAAAACTATTGAATTTTTGAATTGGTAACATACACAGAAAAAATTCAAAAGATACAAAGAGAAATGCAGTCAAATATGTTCTTCTCAATCTCTGTCTCCCAGTCTTCCAGTTCACTACCATAAAAGTAATTGCCAGCACTAATTTCTTGTATATTCTCACTGAAATAGTTTGTGTATATGCAGCCTTGGAGTCAAACTTTAAAAAAAAACAAAAACAGTGGTATTATACTCCATACATTGTTCTGCATTTTGCATTTTGCTTATTTATTTTTTACTTAGCAATAATATACTTTGGACATCTTTAATATAAATACGTAGGGAGCCACTTTTTTTTTTTTTGGTCTGATTTTTGTCGCTTTGCTTTCAAAAACTCTTTTAAAAGATAATATATTGATTGAAGAATTCAGACATTTATATGGTTCAATTTTTTTTACAATTAAGACATACTGTGAAAATTCTGTAGTTTCTATTCTCTGTTTTCCCAGTTTCTAGCACCAAACCAGGGAACTGCTATTTTTATTTTCTTGCATTGTTCCAGAGTTTTTCAGTACAATACAAATATATATATTTTCCTCCTCCTTATTCACAAAAGAAAACATAATACAGTTGGCCTTTGAACAACACAGGTTTGAACTGTGTGGATCCACTTGTACATGGGTTTTTTCAATAAATATATTGGAAATTTTTTTGGAAATTTGTGACAATTTGAAAAACCTTGCAGATGAACCATGTAGCCTAGAAAAAGAGTGAAAAAATTAAGAAAAAGGTATGTCATGAATGCATAAAATATATGTAGACACTAACCTAGTTTATCATTTACTACCATAAAACATACACAAATCTATTATAAAAAGTTAAAATTTATCAAAACTTAACGCAAACACAGACCGTACACCAAGCCGTTTGCAGTCAAGAGAAATGTAAACATACGGTAAAGATGCAATGTTAAGTCATAACTGCATAAAGTTTATTATAGTACATTCTGTACTACTGTAATAATTTCATAGTCACCTCCTGTTGCTTTTTTGGCGAGCTCAAGTGTTGTATCTGCTTAAAATGCTGTGTGATGCTAATCATCTCCACATGAGCAGTTCATCTCTCCAGTAAATTGCATATGGCAGTGCAAAGTGATCTCTCTCAGTTCTCATGTATTTTTCGTCTTTAGTGCAGTACTAAAAACCTTAAATAATACCATGGCATCCACACACAGTGCTACTAGTGATGCTGAAAGTGCTCCCAAGAATGGAACTGGAGGCCACTACTCTAAGTGAAGTAACCCAGGAATGGAAACCCAAATACTGCATGTTTTCACTTGTGAGTGGGAGCCAAACTATGGGCATGCATGGTCATACAGAGCGACGTAACAAACATTGGAGACTCTGAAGGAGGAGGATGTGAGGGGGGCGAAGGATGAAACATTACCTATTGGGCACAACATTCACTATCTGGATGATGGATACACTAAAAGCCCAGACTTCTCCACTATACAGTATATTCATGTAACAAAAAACCACTTATACCCCCTTAAATTTATTGAAATAAAAACAAATTAAATAACTGGGGAAAAAAAGGGTTCCCAAGAAGCAGAGAAAAATCATGTTACAATAAAAAAAAAAGTGAGTATGTACTGCAGGTTTAGATGCACAGCTTCGGTTGCCCACCATTTCAGACAGATGATTCACCTTGTAAAAAGATTATGTAAATTTACAGTGTCAATAAATATAGTACAGTACTCTAAATGTGTTATCTCTTTCTTATAATTTTCTTAATATTTTCTTTTGTCTAGCTTACTTTATAAGACTACAGTATATAATACATGCAGCATACAAAATATGTGTTAATCAACTGTTTAAGTTATTGATAGGGCTTCTGGTCAACAGTGGGCTGTAGTAGCTAAGTTTGGGAGGAGTCTAAAGTTACATGTGGAGTTTCAACTATGTGAGGAGTTGGCGCCCCAACCCTTATATTGTTCAAGAGTCAGCTGTATATGCTTGCCTTCTCGCCTTTTTACTTAACAGTATGTTTGCAGGAAGCTTTCAATATCTTATCCATAGAGTTTCCACATTCAATTTTACAATGGAATAGTATTTCATAATTTGAATGTACCTTACTTTATTTAATCAGTCTGCTATTAATAGACATTTGGCTTATTTCTAACATTTTGCAATTACAAAAAATGCTTCAACAAATAGCCTTTTTCATATATTATTTTACTCTCTTTGCAAGTATATCTGTGCAAAAAAATCACTTATGTGCCAGAATTTCTGTAGGATAAATTTCCGTATGTAGAATTGTGCTTTATTTAAATGTATGTTTTCCCCTTTATGGATGTACTATATTTACTCAACTGGTTTCCTACTGGTAGATATTTTGGTTGTTTTCAATATTCTGTACTAATACAAAAAATATGCAATTATTTCTGTGAGCTAGATAGGATCTCCAGCTGTTCTTGGGACAAGGATTCCCTACTTTGGTGCTGTCTCAAGCAATTGCTCCACCTGGGAAGAAGGATGAGGGTGGGCACTTCATTTTGGTGTTGCACCCTTAATCCTATCCAAGGCAACTGCTACACTTGGGGAAGGAAGGAATGCCTTATCAATCTGGGAATTTCCCAGCCCAGGCATGATAGCATTTAGAAAATGACCTAGAGTAACCTAAGGGTAATTATTATGTCATTAGTTTGAATCTGCATTATGGTTCACCCTTCCCAGGTAGGCTTTCTTAGAAGGAGCTTGTATACGAAGATGGAATTTTGAGGACACTTGTCACTTTCTAAATCCTATCATGCCTGAGCTGGGAAATTCCCAGATTGATAAAGCATTTCCCTGCATTTTCTTTGTGTACGCACAAGTAAAGTTTCATTTGTGTGTGTGCATATTGGTAAGCTAGCTTCCTAGAAGTGTGATTGCTGAGTCAAGGTCGCTCTATAACCTGACATGTATTGCCAAACTTCTCCAACTGCTATTCATACAGATGTTACTGGTCTTACTCTCACCAGCACCATTTGGGAGCCCTATTTTCTGATTCGCTCACCAAATCAACATGCTATTAAAGCACTCAAACTTTACTAGTCTTATGGGTGAAAAATGTTATCTAATTGTACTTTTAGTTTGCATTTCTTATAACATGAATGGAGTTGGGCATATTTGTAAATATTTCAGAACCATTTATATCCTCTTATCCTTGCCCATTTTCCTATTATATTGTTGGTCTTTTATTGATTTATAAGAACTCTTCATATATTGAGGATTTTCATCTTTTGTGACAAATATTTAATCTCAAAAATCTCTCATTGTTTATTTTTGATGGATGCATAATCCCTTAGAAATCTCTAATATTAATTGCAGTTATTGAAATTTTTTTCTTCTGTTTATTCTATTACTCAAGAATGTGAACTAATCTTTAAAAATCTCCATACACCTACTTGCTGTGTTTACTTTAAGCCAGTCTCAGTGATTGTGGAGGAAAGACAGAATGTATTGCCAACAGACTGGCAGCATTTTATCTTCTGGAAGGCTCCCCAGCCTTCCTGGGTGGAGAGAAGTAAATGCTTTGGGCAATACTTGCCTTCTGGCCACAGAACACTCTTACTTGGCCAGCCAGCTCAGCTGCTGTCTACCTTAGCACAGGTAGGAAAGAAAAGAGGCAGGGACTGCCCTACAGCAACAGGGGGGGTTGCCAGTTACACATTCTGATGTGTGCCTGGTCCTTCCCTCTCCTTGTAACCACTTACTCTGAGCTTGGACTTCCCTAGAAATGTTCCTACCTGAGTATAGGCATACCTCATTTTATTGCACTTCACAGATACTGTGTTCTTTATAAATGGAAGGTTTGTAGCAACCCTGCATCAAGCAAATCTGTTAGTGCCATTTTTCCAACAGCACATGCTCACTTCATCTCTCTGTCACTTTTGATAATTCTAGCAATATTTCATACTTTCTCATTATTATTATATCTGGTATGGTGATCTGAGATCAGTGCTCTTTGATGTTACCATTGTAATTGTTTTGGGGTGCCACGACTGAGTTCATGTAAGACAGCAAACTTGATCAATAAATGTGTGTTCTGACTGCTCCACCAACTAACCTTTCCCTTGTCTCACTCCCTCTCCTCAGGCCTCCCTATTCCAAAACACAATAATATCTGAAATTAGGGCAGTGGCCTCTATGTGTTCAAGTGAAGGAAGAGTTGCACATCTCTCGCTTTAAATTGAAAGCAAAGAATAATTAAGCTTAGTGAGGAAGGCATGTCAAAAGCTGAAATAGGCTGAAAACAAGGCCTCTTGTGCCCAGTTAGCCAAGTTGTGAATGCAAAACGAAAGTTCTTGAAGGAAGTTAAAAGTGTTACTCCACTGAACACATGAATGATAAGAAAGTAAAACAGTCTTATTGCTGTTATAGAGCAAGTTTTAGTGGTCTGTATAGAGGAACAAACCAGCTACAATATTACCCACAACATTCCCTTAAGACAAAGCCTGGTCAAGAGTAAGGCTCTAACTCTCTTCAAAATTCAGTGAAGGCTAAAAGAGGTGAGGAAGCTGCAGAAGAAAAGTTTGAAGCTAGCAGGGGTTGTTTCATGAGGTTTAAGGATAAAAGCCAACTCTGTAACATAAAAGTGCAAGGTAAAGCAGCAAGTGTGGATTTATTAAATAGAAGCTGCAGCAAGTTATCCAGAAGATCTATCAAAGATGATTGATGAAGGTGACTATACTAAATGACAGATTTTCAATATACATGAAATAGTCTTCTATTGGAAAAAAATGCCATCTAGGATTTTCACAGCTAGAGAGAAGTCAATACCTGGCTTCAAGGGACAGGCTGACTCTTGTTAGGGGCTATTACAGCTGATGACTTTAAATTGAAGCAAGTGCTCATTTACCATTCTAAAAATCCTAGGACCTTTAAGAATTATGCTAAATTTACTGTGCCCTACAAATGGAACAACAAAGCCTGAATGACAGCACATAAGTTTATAGCATGGTTTACTGAATAATTTAAGCCCACTGTTGAGACCTACTACTCAGGAAAAAGGATTACTTTCAAAATGTTACTGTTCATTGACAGTGCACCTAGTCACCCAAGAGCTTTGATGGAGATGTACAAGAGATTAATGTTGCTTTCATGCCTGCTGACAAAACATCCATTCTGTAGCCCATGAATCAAGGAGTAATTTCAACTTTCAAGTCTTATTATTTAAGAAATACATTTCATAAGGATATAGCTCCATAGATAGTGAATTCTCTCATGGATCTGGGCAAAGTAAATTGAAAACCATCTGGAAAGCATTCCCCATTCTAGATGCCATTAAGGACCATTTGTGATTCATGAGACGAGGTCAAAAAATCCACATTAACAGAAATTTGGAAGAAGTTGATTCTCACCCTCATGGATGACTTTGAGAGGTTTGGGACTTCAGTGTAGAAAGTAATTACAGATGTGGTGAAAAAAGCAGAAAAACAAGAATTAGAAGTGGAGCCTGAAGATGTGACTGAATTGCTGCAATCTCATGATAAAACTTGAACAGATGAGGAGTTGCTTTGTATGGATGAACAAAGAAAGTGATTTCTTGAAATGGAATCTATTCCTGGTGAAGATGTTGTTCAAATTGTTGAAATTACAACAAAGTATTTAGAAGATTACATAAACTTAGTTGGTAAAGCAGTGGCATGGTTTGAGGGATTGACTCCAATTTTGAAAGAAATTCTGTGGGTAAAATGTTATCAAACAGCATTGCATACTATAGATAAAGCTTTTGTGAAAGGAAGAGTCAAGTGATGCAGCAAACTTCACTGTTGTCTTATTTTAAGAATTTGCCTCAGCCAGTTCAACCTTCAACAACCACCACCCTGATGAGTCAGCAGCCATCAACATCAAAGCAAGACTCTTCACCAGCAAAAAGATTAGGACTTGCTGAAGGGTCAGATGATCATTAGCATTTTTTTTTTTTACCAATAATGTATTTTTAAATTAAGGTATGTACTTTCTAGACACAATGCTATTGCACAATTAATAGACTACAGTATACTGTAAACATAACTTTTATATGCACTTGGAAAGAAAAAAGTTTTGTGTGACTTGCTTTGTTGCAATATTCACTTTATTGCAGTGGTCTGAAACCAAATTCACAATATCTCCAAAGTATACCTGTATTTTTGTGTATGTGTTATGGGCCATATTTTCTACATGTTATTTCACCCATGACATGATCCTATATAGTCATTTTGTTTGGTTGGTTTTGTTTTTGTTTTAATATTTAGGAATCCTCCAGATTTCTGGTCTGCTATTATCATTTCCTTGATTCTCAGTACAGTTACTGATTTTTCATTCTGAAATACTATTTCTATCACTTTGTGACATTTTGGGCAGCAAGAGAGGTGTGTGCTCAGGATACTATCTTAATGTCAGGTCCCCGAATTACTTTGAAAACCCAAAATGTAGGAACAGTACTAGCCTTTTCAACTGCATAGCTTTGCTCACTCTGGGCCTCTTGAGGTCAGAGATGATAAAATAAATAACTTGAGACTTACTTAGCATAGTGTCTGGCTCATAAGAGGAATCCAATAAATGTTTATTGCATGATGAAAGGAAGGAAAGAAGGAAGAAAAGAAGGAATTTTAAGAATTATTTCTATTAGGGTAAATTCAACATGTTTTTATTGAATATATTACTACATGCCAAGTGCCTCTAGGCACAAGTGTTATAAAGATGAATAAAACATTTTCCTTGCCCTCCTAAAGCATGTGTGTGTGTGCAGGGGAGGTAGAAAAGATTAGAAGCGTGCTTCCTAAAGTCTAAGGTTAATATCCTAAGGAAAAAAATCTAATAGAAATATGTCATAGCTAAATCTACAGGCTTTAGAGGAGAGCAAAGAAGGTAATTACTTGGTAATTTGGACAAATAGAGAAGCTTATTTCTAGGTAACTAAAACTAGAGGTAGAGGAGGGAAAGAATAGAGGTCTAAGCCACATGTTTTATTATATGCACAGAAAAGGTTTTGCAGATGTATCACCAGCTTTTCCATATACTCACAGTCATAAAAAGGAGCAATAACTGCATATGTTAAAAAGATGGCTTAAAAGTAAATTTTCTTGGAAATACAGATGACAGATAAACTATAGCAGGCAAAAATTGTTTCAAATATTAAAACAAATTAACTTTGGAATTTTGTTAATTTTAAAGTTAATTCTGCTTTTGAAGCACATGGTGCTTGTGCTTTTAGGTAGCCTGCTGATACACTGAAGTTATGCTGGCAAAGTGGTTCAATATTAGCAAGTGAGAGGTTTGCTTCTCTGGGGGTGCCCCATTCTGAAAAGCTCAGTCACTAACTTCTGTCCTCCAGTGTGAATGAATACTCTAGGGTGAACAGCTCCTGCCAGCTTGGCCTGATACAAAGAGTAGAGGCAGGATCCCTGCAACCAGGAACCTGGGAAACAGGGAAGGTGTCGGGGATAAAAGGAAAGCATGCAGCAGGGAGGCCAAGGGAAGAGAGATTCCTGTGTACCCATCTGAGGTTGATTCTATGATCTGAAAGGTAACATAAGGCGCTAAACTCTAAATGGATGTTTTCGAACATCCTCCAAATGTTGCCATCTCATATTCTATGGCATGTAAGTTTGGGTTGGTGACAAATAAGCCTACCACATTCTCTTCCAGATACTGTAAAGCACAGTGGTGAGGCAGCACTGCAGAGTTAGCCAGCATGTGGCAATAGTTTTGCAGGATAGGGTGGGATGAGAACAAAGAAGCACTGTAGGTGGGTAGTAGTCAAGAGAACCAGCGCTGGGGACAAACATCTGGAGAGTGCTATCAAGCCACTCAGCTTCTTTTTGCCTCAGCTTCCTCACCTATAAAATGGAGGAATTAGCCAGGCATGGTGGTGCATGCCTGTAGTCCCAGCTACTCAGGAGGCTGAGGCAGGAGGATCGCTTCAGCCCAGGAGTTTGAGGTTGCTGTGAGCTATGATGACACCAATACACTCTAGCCTGGGCAACAGAGCAAGACCCTGTCTCGAATCAATCGATCAATCAATTGGAGGAAATAAACGTAATTAGCTCTTATGGTTGTGATCAGGATTAAACAAAATCATATACTTAAAACTCTTAGCATATTTCTTGTCATAAAACAAAAATTCGACATTGTAATCTTTTTATTATGATTAATTTCTTCATATCACTTAGCTGCAATACCTTAAATTGGCTCTTTTTAAAGTATAGTCTGATGATCCCAGAAGGCTCTGAAACCCTCTGAAGGTGTCACAAGGTCAAAAAAAATCTGTATAAATATTATTTTCAAAATAATACTATTTTCATAATGACAATAAATACATGATTTGCCTTTTTACTCTCATTCTCTCATGAATGTACAGTGAAGTCTTCGAGTCTACACGGCATGTAGTACCATAATAAATTAAATGAAGAAGCAGATATGAGAATCTAGCTATCTTCTGTAAATCATGCATTAAAGAGATTTGCAAAAATGTAGAACAATGCAACTCTTCTGATTAAATGTTTTTGCTTTGAAAAAAATAGTTATTTTTCATAAAAATATGTTAGCATGCAATGAGTTTATCATTGTTATTTTAAATGAATTAATAAAAAACATTTTACAAATGCTTTGGTTTTAATTTCTAATATAAATAGTAAAGATAAATATATGAAACCTACATAAATACAACTTTTTTGGATTCCTAACTAATCTTTAAGACTGTAAAGGGGTTCTGAGACCAATAATTTTCAGCCCTTCTGCCTTAAATCACACAGGTAATCATTAGGATAAGGATAATTCCTTTTCTATTTGTAATGACTTTTAGTCTATATTTTTCATTTACAAAGTTCATAGGAAGATTTAGAGTATAAAATAAGCAAAGAGAAGGATTACATATCCTATAATCAAACTAGCTTGTGATAGTCATTATTAATATGTTGGCACAAGTATATAATATTGGTGTTTAGTACATGAATATATCATGCATATAGAATTAAAATGGAATGTGATACATAATATTTTGAAACTTTTTAAATTAAAATATATTATAAGATCAATCTATATCACTAAATGTTCTCCTACAAAATCTTTTATAATGACCTCATTATCATTTATTTAATTAAGCTACTAATTTTGGCCTCTTATGTTTCTTACTTTTTTTATGGTATACATAATATGATAGTAAATATCTTTTTCATATATACTTGATTATTTCTTAGAATAAATTCCTAGAAGTAACCTCAAAGGTATACATATTTTGAGGCTCCTAATATCTGCTGCCAAATTGCTCTTCAGAAGTATTATACCAGCACATTAGCAGTTTATACTTGACACCCTTGCATTATTTCATATCTTTGTCAATCTGATAGCTTTAAAGTGGTATCTCATTTTTGTAATTTACATTTCTTTGATTACTAACATGTTTGACTATTTTTTCATATGTATCTTGGCCTTTTATATTTCACTTTTTATAAAACGTCTATTAGAATAATGCATTTTTATTGAACTGATGCAAGTTCTAAAAGTTGCCCATTTGTCTAAAGTATTAATTTACATACTAGAAATACTAGCTTGTAAAACACCAGTGATTCTATAGTTAATATAGTTTTTATATCTTTATAAAGATATATGAAAATTCTACTGGGTAAATTTAGTTGCTGCAAACCCCACTGCTATGTTTTATCTCTACGAACATTTGAATTTCAAATAAACAGATGATACCCGTCCATATGACCTAACAATTAGGACTACTTTAACTGGAACCATGTAAATTACAAAGTGCTATTCAAAAGTAAATAATACTACCTTTTACTTCTAAAAATTACTTTTTAATATTTTTAAATATTCAAAAATAAGTAAGAATAAATATTATCATGTAAATGTTTTTGGTCACAACTAATTCCCAAGCCCATCATGATACTATCCAAGTCTGACAAAGCTCTCAGGAATGTCAACTAATGAGGAAAGGCACCAAGCGTAGGTAGCACAGGAAAGAGAGAGATATCTAAGCATGGAAATGGAAGTTTCACAAGATGGGATAGGGCAGGGTAGGGTAGGAAAGCACAGGATAGGATAGAGCCACCTGGCGCCCTGGCAAACAATGGTATCCAGAGTGCTGGGCCGGTGTGGGCTGAAGCAACAGAGTGTCAGGCAGTGGGTCAGTCTACAGTTGAGCTGGCTGCAGCCTCAGAGTTCCAGTATGCACGTCCTTCTCTCTCTCTCAGCCCCTCCCTATCCACTATCTGGGGCCAAAGTAAGCAAGATAGGACTGTTGGGGAAGAAGCTGGAAAGACATGAGCAGAGCAACAGCCCTCAGACCAGCAGATTGGGACTCAGCCCAGTGAAATGCTGTTGGAACAGGAAGAGAAACCCATGCAGATAATACAGCTCAGCCCACACAACAGGGGCAAAAGACTTTTGTGGAGCTGGGCTCATGCCTCACACAGAGTCAATAATAGCACGCTCCAAAGATCAGGGTTGGGGGGCAGGGGAGTAAACCCACAGCTAATGGAAACAGGGCACACTGTATTGATGAAGGACACGCTTGTAGCCCTGGCTTGGGCGAGGCAAACACATTTCATGTAACCAAAATGTTTGCACGCCCATAATATTGTGAATTAAAAAAAAAAAAAAAAAAAAAAAAAAAAGATCCTCCCTGTCCTTGTTAAGAAGTGCTAAGGAAGCAGTTTAGACCAAGGCTATAACTGCAAGAAGCTGGGGAAGGAACAGGCCAAATGAATACCAGCCGCTTCTAACTCTAATACCAATAATCTCATTCTGCTCCTGGAACTCCAGGCAGAATCCTGCACACAGTGGGGCCTGCGAATATTTGCTGAATGAAAAAAAGTAATAAATAAATGAATAGATGACATTTGCAAAGCCAAAGTAACAAACAATCAGTATTCTTAAGAATTTTTGCTAACTCTTCAAAACAAGGATTTTTTCAACTAAAAATAATGGGGAAGACAAAAGCTCTACCACCATTTGTGTCAATGGTCATTTCATCTATTTAAAGTTTCCTACTGGGAATCCTAGTACATATTTAAGCCGTTCCGATCTACCTTGCCAGTTGGTACTTAGGGAGACTTAAGCAGTGGATTACAAGAATGGTTTCTTCAGAAGCTTTGAAGTCTACAGTTTTAGGCTCTACGGTCATAGGAATGTCTCATCCACTTCCGTTTCTCCTTTCTTTTTTAATCTTTTGTTTTAAAAAAATATAGCTATAAACACACCAACCTATGTTGCTATAATGATTTTCTTAGTGAACACTGTAGTTAAGGTTACACACAGACTTTTATTATAATCCCTTATCTTCACTAGTTCCCAAGTTTTTAAACACATCCCTTCAGCCTAAAACTTTCCAGGCTTTGTTCCTTAGTCAGATAAACTTTAAACTCAGTCTGTTCAGCTGCTTCTAAGAAGAAAGAAAACAAGAGCATAATGTTTTGCCCACAAGTGCTGGAAAGACTAACTTATAAAAATTGACATATTTATCAAGGCCACTCATTAATTAAGAAAGATATCATCATTCAGGGAATTATCAAAGAGTCAAAAGAACAGGAGAGAGTAACCAGGTGATGTCTAAAATGCCAACAAATTTGGCTCTTTTGACTGAACCTACTTAGATATCATCATAATTTCAAAATGTCTGAAAACTAGACTATTCATAGGCCAGTTTTATATACCAGAATTTTCTACTCTAAGGTTGCAAATCATTAACTGTGAGTTTTTCATGCACTTGAGAGTAGTTTTTGTTCACAGAAAGTACTATTCAGTGATTTTCTTTAATGTAAAAATTAATATTCAATTCATCATGGTTAAAAATAAAAATCAAAACTTCTTTAAGCTTTTAAATTTACCACACAAAACTTATAAACATAATACATTTTTGTAAACATTCTAAGGACTTTATATTAATATTTGGTTCCATTTTAAAGACTTAATTCAATACCTTAAATATTCCTAACTATATCTATACATTCAATATTTTCAAATTCCCTTTAATTATTGTTTTTTGACTCAATAAATCCTTCCAAAGTGTTTAAGTAAATCATGTAAATGCAATAATTTAAACTGTAACTTAAAAATCTTAAGTCTAAACCAATTAATTCCCCATTTAAAATTTGAATCATAAATCTGACATTTACTATAAAAAAATTCTCTTAAACAAACTACAAGTGCTTAGAATACCAACCATGCACAGATTTTTTATGCAAAAGTATTAATACTATGGGTTTGAATTTTATTAAGATGAACACTATGTATTTAGGTCTGTACTGAGGGAGGTTAAAAGTTGTTTACCTGCTAATAAGTACTATGTCATCCCAAGCAAATTTGAAGGGTTACTTCTCAGTACCTCAAGACCTCTGAGTACTTCCCTTATGCTAATGATTCTTTTTTCCTGAGTCATTTTTCTTCATTTCTTTCTTCTTTTCTGAGTTCTAGTGTCTACCTGCTGCTGCTAGAAAATCCAGAATTATTGATAACTTCTTAATCCAGAGCAATTTAGTCATTCTGGCTAAATTTCTCCCATTTGAGTCTTATCATTCTCATCCCAATAGACCTATCAAACTTAAAGAAAAGAAATCCAGTGTTCTCTGAAATATCTGGTGCCTTAATGCTCCTCATCTAGAATTCAGAAGCAGAGTAAGGTATTTTATTTTAAATAGCATTTATCTTCCTTCCAAGGTATTAATAATTAGGTGTTAAGCATCCTCAGGACAAAGATCATAATATTTTACTCTATTTTCATTTACTTATTTATTTTAGAGATGGGGTATTGCCATGTTGCCCAAGCTGGAGTGCAATGGCTACTCACAGGTGCCATCATAGTGCACTATAGCCTCAAATTCCTGGGCTGAAGCAATCTTCCTGCCTCAGCCTTCCAAGTAGCTGGGATTACAGGCATTTATCACCATGACTGGCTTTACTCTGAAGTTGTGCTGGTCTCCTGTATGGTGGTATTTTTTGAGAACAGGTACAGCAAATTAAAGACAGCTAGGTACAAATTTTTTGCTATTCATCCCATTAAGAGGTGGAGTCTATTTCTCCTCCCCTTGAATCTGGGCTGGCTTTAGCCACTTATTTTATCAATAGCATATGATAGACTTAGAGCTGGGCCAGTTCCAAGCCCAGCCTTTAAGAGGATTGGTAGCTTCACTCTTGCTCTCTTGGAGCCCTGAGCCTCTGAGATGTTATGATATAATAAGAAATATATATTTGGTCTCTGACCCCAGTTCCTGACACAATTTCTAATCCCCTTTGCAATTTCACAGGTGCTAGGAGTGTCTTTTGTTCTAATAAAGTGATTCTTAGTGGACTCCTGGATGCAGGCTGGTCACTAGAAAGACCAAGCTATAATTAGAAGCTTGGAATTTTCAGCTCCACATTCCATGCTCCAGGGAGGGGTGAGGGGCTGGAGATTGAGTTAATAGTTGATAATGCCTACGTGATGAAGCCTCCATAAAAATCCCTGAACTAGAGGATTCAGAGACCTTCCAGGATGCTAACACATGAAGGTCTTGGGAGAGAGGTGCACTCTGAGGGCATGGGAGCTCTGCATTCCTTTCTATATACCTTCACCTGTGCATCTCTTCCATCTGGCTGTTCATATGTATCTTTTGTAATATCCCTTATAATAAACCAGTAAACATAAGTAAAGTACTTTCCTGAGTTCTGTGAGCTACTCTAGCAAATGATTAAACCTAAGAAGGGGGTTGTGGAATCTCCAATTTGCAACCATTTCAGACAGAAGGTGTGGGTAACCTGGAAACCTACTACTTACGGTTGGCATCTGAAGTAGGGAGCAGTCTTGTGGGATTGAGGCATTAATTTATGGTATCTAATGTTATCTCCAGGTAGAGAGTTTCAGAATTGAATTGAATTCTAGGATACCCACTTGGTGTCTGTTTGTATAATTGCTTGGTGTGGGGGGGGGGAAACCCACATTTTGGTGACCAGAAATGTGCTGCGTTGAGAGTACAGTAGGAGAAAACAGTTGGGTTTTTCCTATTATATATAGCCACCAACAAAGAAGTCTGACTTCCCTGGGGCTGCTATAAAGTGAGGAAGCTCAAGGCATGCGAAGAGGTCACACGTAAGTGCTCTGCCCAACAGTTGCCCTCACTGCCAGACATTTGAATGAATCGTCTTGTACATGCAGCTCAGTCAAGACTTCAGATGACTCTAGTTGGTCTCTGACTTTAACTACATGAAAGACCCCAAGCAAGAACTGTCCAGCTGAGCACAGCTTTTCTCCATTCAGTATGATGTTAGCTATGGGTTTGTCGTGTATGACCTTTATTGTTTTTTTATTGTGGTTTTTTTTTTTTTTTTTTTTTTTTTTGAGACAAGGTCTTACTCTTTTGTCCAGGCTGGAGTACAGTGGCATCATCATAGCTCACTGCAGTCTTGAACTCCTCGGCTCCAGTGATTCTCCTGCCTCAGCCTCCCAAGTAGCTGGGACTACAGGCATGTGCCACCGCATCTAGTTAATTTTTTTTCTTATTCTTTTAGAGAAAGAATCTCACTATGTTGCCCAGGCTGGTCTTGAACTCCTCGCTTCCAGTGATCTTCCTGCCTCAGCCTCCTGAGTCACAGGGATTATAGGCATGAGCTGCTATGCCCAGCTACTAGCCTTTATTATTTTGGGGTATGTTCCTTCTATATCTAATTTGTTGAGACTTTTTATCATGAAGAGATATTAATTTTTATCAAGTGCTTTTCTGCGTCTATTTAGATGTCCTTTATTCTGAAGGTTTTTGTCCTTAATTCTGGTGATGTGATACATCATTTTTATTGATTTATGAATGTTAAACCTACCTTGCATCCTGGAATGAATCTTGCTTGATCATGATGAATAATCTTTTTAATGTGTTGTTGAATTCAGTTTGCTAGTATTTTACTGAGGATTTTTGCTTCTCTGTTCATCAAATATATTGGCCTATTGTTTTCTTTTTTTGTTGAGTCCTTCTCTGGTTTTGATATCAGGTTAATACTGGCCTCATAAAATGAATTTGGAAGAATTCTCTCTCCTTCAATTTTTTGGAATAGTTTGAGAAGAATTGGTGTTAGTTCTTTAAAAGTGAGGTAGAATTCAGCAATAAAGCCATTCAATCCTGGACTATTCTTTGTTAAGAGATTTTTTATTACTAAATCAATATTGTTATTAATGGTCTGTCAAGTTTTCTATTTTTTCATGGTTCCATCTCAGTACATTGTATGTGTTCAGCAATTTGTCCATTTCTTCTAGGTTTTCTAATTTATTGGTATATAGTTGTTCATAATAGTCTTTAACAGTCCTTTATATTTCTGTGGTATCAGTTGTAATGTCTCCTTTTTCATCTTTGATTTTACTTATTTAAGTCTTCTCTCTTCTCAGTCTAGCTAAAGGTTTTTTATTTTGTTTATTTTTTTATTATAAAAACAGCTTTTGAATTTATTGATCTTCATTTTTTTCTTTCCCAATTTCATTTATTTCTGCTCTGATTTTTTTTAGAGAAAGAGAGAGATGGGGTCTCACTATGTTGTCCAGGCAGGAGTACAGTGGTTACTCATAGGTGCGCAATCACAATGCACTATAGCCTCAAACTCCTAGCCTCAAGCAATCCTCCTGCCTCAGTCTCCCAAGTACCTGGGACCAGAAGCATGTGCTACCACACCCACTACTATAATCTTTATTATTTCTTTCCTTCTAATAATTTTTGGTTTGGTTTGTTCTTGTATTTCTAGCTCCTTGAGATGCATTGTTAGGTTGTTTATTTGAAATCTTTAGTTTTTTGATTTAGGTGTTTATAAACTTTAGGTGCTATAAACTTTCCTCTTAGGACTTCTTTTTCTGTATCCCATAGGTTTTGGTATACTTTGTTTCCATTTTCATTTGTTTCAAGAAATTTCTAAATTTCCTTCTTAATTTTTTCATTTGTCATTTACAAGCATATTGTTTAATTTCCATGTATTTGTACAGTTTCCAAAGTTCCTCTGGTTATTGATTTCTAGTTTTATTCTATTGTGGTCAGAAACAATACTTAATATGATTTTTTTAATTTTTTTTAAATTTGTTAAGACTTGTTTTATGGCCTAACATATGGTCCATATTGGAGACTATTCCATGTGTTGATGAGAAGAATGTGTATTTTGCAGCTGTTAGATGAAATGTTCTATAAATATTAATATCAGGTTCATTTGGACTAGAGTATAGTTTCACTCTGATTTTTTTTGTCGTTGATTTTATGTCTGGATGATCTGTCCATTACTGAAAGTGGGTTGTTAAAGTTCCCCACTCTATTATATTGTAGTCTATCTCTACATTTAGATATATTAATATTTACTCTATATATTTGGGTGCTCAGTGTTGGCTGCATATATATTTACAAAGGTTATATTATCTTGCTAAATTGACCCCTTTATCATTACATTAATCTAATGACCATCTTATGTCTCTTTTTATAATTTTTGACTGCTGTAAGTGTAGCAACTCATGCTCTTTTGGTTTTCATTTGCATGGAATATGTTTTTCTGTCCCTTTACTTTGAGCCTATGCATGTTCTTACAGGTGAAATGAAGGTCTTGTAGGCAACATATAGTTGAGTCTTAGTTTTTTATCCCTCAGTCACTCTATAGTATGTAATTGGAGAATTTAATCCATTTACATTCACGGTTATTACTAATAGGTATGGACTTATTCTTGCCATTTTGTTAATTGTTCTCCAGTTGTTTGTAGATATTTTTTCCTTTCTTCCTCTCTTGCTTTCTTCCTTGGTAGGTTTGATGTCTTTCTGCAGTGGTATGCTTTGGTTATTTTCTTTTTATCTTTTATATCTCTATTATAGGCTTTTGCTTTGCTGTTATCCTGAAGCTTACATAAAACATCTTATAGTTGAAATAGGTTAAGTTGATAACAACTTGATTTTGATCAAATACACAAATGTTCCACTTTTACTTTCCCTCCTCCCATGTTTTATGTTTTTGATGTCACAATTTACATCTTTTAATAATATTTATCACATAGAAAATTATTATAGCTTTAGTTCTTTTTAATAATTTTTCTTTTTAAACTTTATACTAGAGATATAACTGATTTACCCACTGCCATTATAGTATTAGAACATTTTGGATTTGAAAATGACTGTCAAGTAGTCATGAGTAGTGTGTGTCATAAGCCCTTTCCAGAGGAAAATAGAGAGTTACATTGCTGCTCCTTTTCTGCACTGCTTCAAGGGCATGTAGTCCCTGGAAGTGTTTGGATGCCCATTTAAAACCACCTCTTTGTTCTGGGATTATAGGAGACTTGCATATACCTAGTCCCTTCTGTTCCCAGAACTACTAGGTTTAGGATGGAGTCCTTCAGGAGGTAGTTTTAATAATTGGCATTCTTGGTATGTGTCCTAAACTTCTTCTGGTGAGAAACAAGGAGTTCAATTTATTTAGGCCCCTTCTCTGTATCACCTCAGAGGGATGAAGTCCCTGGTGGTGCTTCCATCATTGTTAAAAGATGTCGGGGGGTTTTCCTGCTGTATGGAGAGACATGTGTATGCCAGTCCCTTCTGCTCCTAGAGCCATGAGATTTATGATGCAATCTCTTGGTGGATATTTTAAAAGTTAGGGTGCTTGGTGTGGGTGCAAACTCCTTCCAGACTGGTGGTAGGTTAATAATTTTCTCTCTTTTTAACTTCATAATGCAAGTTAGTTAAAAGCTAGGTCATTTATTGATGGGGCAGCCACTGATTAGGTGTTTTGTAAACTCCTTGGTGGGGGAACAGAGGGCTGTAGTTTTTTCAAGCTCCTTCTCTGCACTACTCCCAGGAGGATGAAGTACCTAGAAGTGCTTTTCAGTCCATGTAAGACCACTGCTTGATTTCCTAAAGTCTGGAGGGACACGTGTGTGTATCTAATCCCCTCTGTATAACAAACCATGGAGAAACTTGGGGTTAAGCCTCTATACATGAGGCCCAGACCCTCTTCTCCACAGGCAGAAACTGGGTTTTGGGATTCTTATCCCAACTTTATGGTACAGTGCCAGGGTGAGGGCACTTGGCTTGGTGTCTCCTACCTGTTTGATGTGGCTGTTTTCCCAGTGGATAGGAGTCTCTCGACTGGTCTCTGAATTTCTCTCAGAGGGAATTGATCCATGGATAGATATTTATTTGGTACACCTGTGGGTGGAGGGACAGTCAGAAGCTTCCTATTTGTCATTTTTGGTGGCATCACTCTCATGACTATGGTTTTAAACCAGAGCCTTTGACTTTACTTGAGTCAAAATTGTTGAACTACAATACAGCCTCATAGTACATCCAGAAAAATTTTGCTTTCATATGGCCTCTGGATGCACTGTACGTTTATTCATACCATACTTCTTCCACTAAGGAAAATAGTAAGAGTTCCATTGAGATGGAGGCTATGACAACTGCCTGTTTCCTTTGTGCTTCTCATGCAGTGACCTAACAGGCAAAGAAACGAGTTGCTATAATACCAGTGGAAAGTAATTGAATGTAATTATCTTGAGGAGTAGGGTTTCTTGCTATACAATGGGGGCAGAGAGAAGATGTTTCAAATAAAGGTGATTCACTGGGGGTCTCTGAGTACTTCTCTGCAAGGTGATATTGGTACATAGCCAATTGTGGCTAGGTATGGTGGCTCACGCCTGTAATCCTAGCACTCCGGGAGGCCAAGGCGGGAGGGTTGCTTGAGCCCAGGAGTTTGAAGATACAGTGAGCTATCATGATGCCTGGCAACAGTGCAAAACTCTGTATCAAAAAAAAAAAAAGAAAAGAAAAGAAAAAATAGCCAATTTTAGCAATCACAGTCCAACAAGGACAAGGAAACTAAGATCTCAGATCCCTCAAGGATAGGAATGTTGTTGTACCACCAAGCAAGCAATCTAGAGGAACTGAAGGGCTGGACAAAGGTAAGGGAAATCCAGAATAGGTGTTGGGGAAGTTAGATGATGAACACCAGTTATGACCTTAGATCCAGTTGCAGCAGTGGGGATTGCAGCTTGTTACACTAATCCTTTGTATTAAGTTCCTTTTTGGAGTGATCGCAGCTGCCAACACTTTGAAGACTCAGTGACAAATTGGTCTTAATGTATGGTACAAGCAGACAATGGATTGAATCAGATGCTTCTTGTGCTCTGGCTCACTTCCTCTCAGTCTTACTTCTGATGCGTTTGCAGTTGTGGCTCTGGTGATCAGTTAGACTGTAAACGGGTGAAGAGTTCCAATACTGACCACATCTTCCCTCAGCATGCCTTTGGTTTGCCATGGCATTTTTCTGATACTGAAGGAGTGGGATACCCACAGGAGTTACTAGGCATGGATGCATGCACAGCCCAAGTGCAGGAGAGTAAACACTGCTTGAGGCAACCCTCAACCAATGGGAGATGTGAGCCAATGGACAAGTGCTTCTACCTGTTGATTTCTGAGATCACTTCCCAAATGGACCACCTGAATGCAAGGTTTTTTTCTCAGTCTCTGCTTTCCAGGGTAATCCAGGCTAAGAAAGAAGCCAATGAGAGTCCACATAGCTCTTGCAAATAAGATATAAAATGATGCAGAACAATAAAAACTTGCATTCTGCAAACACACCAGTTTCAAGAGTAACAAAAAATATAATCTTTGACTCATTCTAGCCAATTTCTCCTCTTATTATAAGCCAAAAGTTAGGGTAAATATGTTCCTTTAAAAATTCTTTCCCTCCAAAAAATTACTAATAAGGAAACATTACTATAGGAAAGAATATATTTTGTATTTGTTTTCTATTGCTACTGCAACAAATTACCACACACTTAGTGGCTTAGAAAAACATAAATTTATCTTACAGTTCTATAGGTTAGAAGTTCAACACTGGTCTCACTGGGCTAAAATCAAGATATCAAGAGGGCTGAGTTCCCTTCTGCAGGATCTAGGGAAGAATCTGTTTTCTTATTTTTCCAGTTTCTAGAGGCTTCACATTTCTTGGCTTGCAGCCCTTTTTTCTATCCTCAACTCCAGCAACAGGGATTGAGTCCCTTTAATATCACACCACTCTGTCTTCCTCTTCAGCCCCTTCTTTTACTTTCAAAGACCCTTGCAATTACACTGAGATAATCCAGGATAATCTCCCTGTCATAAAATCACCAGATTAGCAACCTTAATCCCATCTGCAACCTTAATTTCCCTTTGCCAGGTAACATAACATGCTTATAGGTTCCAACCATTAAGCCATGGACATCTTTGGGGTGGGGCGGAGAACATTATTCTACCTACTAGAATATTGTAGTAACAAAAGAGAGGGCTTCTAACTTTTCTTTTAAGTCTACCCTCATATTTACTTTAGATCCAAACTCTTATCCATTTTAATCCAAGTTCAATTTCTTGGTTGTACTTATACTGACTCATAACATTTGATTCCATCAGCACAGTGAGTCCATTTTCATTTTATAGGTGAGCAGAATGGGATATAAAAAGCAAAAGCCAGAAATGACCAGAGAGAGAGAAGAAGAAGAGAGGGAGGCAGGAGTGGGGAGGGAGCAGAGAGGAGGGGATACAACTTCCATTTTATTTTTACATAAGGAAAGTACGCTTAGCTACTGAACCCTGAGATCATTGTATTGAAGGCTGTCCCAGGAGGAAGCACTGTCCGTGCGGGACAGGTTGGTGGCTCCATGACAAACGCCTGTCCTGTACATCCCCGGTTCTGCTTATGGTGCTGTGAGTTACATAAGCCGAGCCTTTGCTGTCTGTGGATCTGCTCTGAATTGTACAGCTGCCTATGGGAGAAGCCGACGCCTCCTGGACCCCGTCTGTCCTTCCTCACAGCGCTCTCGGCGCCGTAAGCCATCACTCCCAGCCACATTTTGGGAGAAAGATGGAGTCCAGGGTCTCAGAAGGTGGCCTGAACGTGACGCTGACGATCCGCCTGCTGATGCATGGAAAAGAAGTCGGAAGCATCATTGGGAAGAAAGGAGAGACAGAGTGAAGAAGATGCGTGAGGAGAGTGCCGCGAGGATCAACATCTCGGAGGGGAACTGCCCAGAGAGAATCGTGACCATCACGGGCCCCACAGACGCCATCTTCAAGGCCTTCGCCACCATCGCGTGCAAGTTTGAGGAGGACATCAGCAACTCCATGAGCAACAGCCCCGCCACCAGCAAGCCCCCCGTGACGCTGCGGCTGGTGGTGCCTGCGAGCCAGAGCGGGACCCTGATCGGCAAAGGTGGCTCCAGGATCAAGGAGACCAGGGAGTCCACAGGTGCCCAGGTCCAGGTGGCCGGGGACATGCTGCCCAACTCCACGGAGCGGGCAGTGACCATCTCGGGGACCCCAGACGCCATCATCCAGTGTGTCAAGCAGATCTGTGTGGTCATGCTGGAGGTCTGGACGCCAACCCCCCAGCCAGCACTCACGAGCTCACCATTCCCGATGATCTAATAGGCTGCATAATCGGACGCCAAGGGACCAAAATCAACGAAATTTGGCAGATGTCTGAAGCTCAGATCAAAATTGCCAACGCCACTGAAGGGTCGTCTGAGCGTCAGATCACCATCACGGGGACCCCGGCCAACATCAGCCTTGCCCAGTATCTCATCAACGCCAGGCTGACATCCGAGGTCACCGGGATGGCTCGCTCTAAGTCTGCCCAGCTTCCTCTGCTCTGGCTCACACACTCTATACAGACCACCAGCCCTTCCTGCAGATACAGAGGGGCTCCTTAACTGCAGAAAGGATGTGTGCCACGGATGCACGTGCACACTTGCAGAGGCCTATCTGTATGTCTGGGGGCTCCAGGCCCGGTCCCCAGCCACCTCTGTAAATGCTCATTTAGGCTCCACTCTGTCCATGTGTTGCATGCAGCCTTAGTTACTTTAAATGCTTTGGAGTGTTCCCATAGGAAAAAAAAAGTTAATAATCTATTTCAAATACTAAAAGTTCTGATGAGAGATCCTGGTTATCACAACTAGTCAAAACTCTGGTCAAATATGAACTTTTACTAGCACTATGTGTTAAAAATTATAAATTACTTTTACCTTGTTTTCCAGCTCAAATTTTCTTGAAGCAACTCATTCTTCTTGATTCTGATAATACAGACAATACTAAAGTGCAGATGGCAGACCATAACATCCTTTAGAAAAACAAAAGAGCATGAACTGATAAAATATATCTTATAGGCATCATCAGTAATTACCACTCATGGTTCTCATGTGAATCATTCATATTTTATAACCTCCCAAATCTGATCTGTAAGATTAAATGTGATGAAATGTTTCAATTGACAACATGTAATATTGTATTTTACTATTGATCTCAATCCATGTGATTAAGAGTGATTCTGTAAGACACATTTCTTTTGAACTAGTAAATCCAACAAAAGTGATAAAGAAATGGCAGGGAGGCGACATCCTGAATATGCATTTGGCACTTCAAAACAAATGGATTGTTAAAAAGTTATTTGAGATTAGTTGAGCATGAGTAGGTATTTATTGCTTTTTTTCTTGGCTAGAGAATTGTTAGAGAAATAAGGCTAACGGTAGAAATATTTCCTCTAGTAAAGCATTATCATCTTCTCTTGAGGAGATTGGCTGTAAAATGGCTGCATGCTTTCAGATATTGTATCTTTCTCGTTATGTCAAATATCAGTTCACTTTGGGAAATCAGTAATATAAACTGTGATGTTGTTAGTACAGAGAATTAAAGAGAAAACTAGAACTAGAAAGATGTTGCAGGCAGGGAAGTCAGTGCCTGAGTCTGTGTTAAACTATGAAATTCCCCCACCTAATTAGGTACTTTAATTCATTCTGAAACCATGAATTTCTATTCCAGAAAGCGTCTATTTCTAAAGATGCCTTCCCTCTGCCTCACTTTCAAATTGTTTCCTTTTTTGATTGTCCTGGTTTCTATTGACAAAAATATCTGTTGATATTCAAACAATATTAAGACAAAAGAATTATAAGCCAGATTTACAATTGTCTATACTTGTAAATGGGAGTTGAGAAAGACTCCCTGAAACAAAATGTATTTAAAATCAGTAATTTGGGTTTTATTTATGATTTGGGGGGTGAGGAAGCTCACTGTTGGGGAATTATATGCATGCATTGAATAAGTGGTCTTTGGAGCCTATATAGTTACTAATCCATTCTTAAAGGACATTATTAAATTTAAAAAGCAAGCAGATCTACTTCTTATTTACTCAAGGGTTAAGTTCTTGACAAGTGGAAGGATATTAAACCATAATTAATTTTTGCAGAAAAAATTAAGGTAAAAGAGGTAACATTTTTCAGTAAGTAGAAAACAATGTGAGTTGTCCCTTTGTTCCAGGCTTCCTTAACATAAGCAGTAATAAAAAGGTTCTGGAGAAAATAAAGTGAATCCACGAAAAAAATCAATCATAAATTACATTTTTAAAGTTACTGACAATGTCTAGTCAATCCGCAGACAACAACAGCCTCTTTAGCTTCTTCATTTTTTTTCCTATCCATTAAAGAAACTCTCACACACTAAGCCTTTGACATATATTTGTTCACCAAGTTCTGGTGAGTATCCCTAGGCACAACAATTAGGATACTACAATGAGGAATTTTGTTTTACCCAGGAGGAAGGCAATTTAAGTAAATTCCTTATATCTGTATAGTGTCCTGTCCACACAACCCTTTGATATCCACAATTTCATTTGACAAACTCTCTATGAACCTGATATCGCCAGGGAGGCATTTCCATCCATATTTACAGAAGAAGCAAGTGAACTTAAGAAGTCTTAGTTACTCACCAAATAAGTTCATATTTAAATGTGAAACTCTTGTGTTTTGTCCAACTCACTAAGTATGGTAATTACTCAGAGAACTCATTATTTAAAGATACAGTAGGACTTAAAGCATAAATACACCTTAAAAATTATTAGATAAAATTCATATATAACAAACCTCTAATGGGTTATAAAGTATTGTTTTGTATGTAGCCATTTAATTCCCTCTTTAAGAAAAATAATTTCCTTTATGAGATACTTTTTATGTTCCATAGCTTTGTCTGGTAAAAACCACTATATCTGTCATGTTATATCTAGCATACATTTTAACAGGAGAGTTCTTTAAACATAAGTGATATAGACATACTACTGTATATTCCTGGTCTACTTACTTGAATTAATCATAGCTTATTACTAATGTGAACATGAAGCATATCCTAATACCAATACTGACATCTATCATAACATCTGCGTTGTATATAGGGGCTTGTCTGTATGTACACATTTAATATAACCATCTTTATATATTCCCATTTCCAGTAGAATTGTCAGATTAGGAGGTTGGCTGATTTCTATTTCCAAACATCTCCATGTTAAAAAATATTTGCACATTATGATTGGTGCCTGTTGTGGTTGTGAAAGTTTTTCATTCAGAATAATATCACCAAATCCCAGCCAGTCAAAACATAAGCACTGCTCTCTGGGACTAATAATAATAAATTCCGTCTAATAAGCATCTGTCTTCTACCAGGTGCATACACTAATCAATTTACTTCCTTTCATTCTCACCTTCCCAAACGAACTCTATAAATATGTACCATTATCCCATTTTACAGATGAAAAACATAAGACTTAGAGAACACATGTAACTTGCCCAAGAATATACAGCTAATAAGTGGTGGAATTGGCATTTGACCAGGGTCAGATATAACTCAAAATTTTTGGACTAATAGTTTAAATGATAAAAGATTATCATCTCAAAATTTATCCGAGAAGCTTTAATAAGAAAGATTATTTTATTTACCATGAGTTTAAAATGCCATTAGTGTAACAACCCAGTTACATTGAATTTCTCTGCAAGTATCTTTTACACACTTTGAAATTATCCTCTCTTCTTAGAAGATAGCCTTTCCTGTCAATATTTTGCTTAAATGACAAACCACAAAAGAATTTTCAAACATTGTGTTCAAAACTGTATAACAAGAGGCAAGAGATATTTTGGCACACATCTGTATACACAATATTGGCAGATAACATGAAACTGCATCTTGTAGTGAATCACATAGATATTAAATAGGATTATCAGTTGAAAAGAGACACAACTCCTCTTTCAAATCATGGTAGACCAATCAAATGACTGCATGAAATTCCATAGCAATTTACTCTAAGCAAGCTAAAACATGACTCGTGCACAGAACCATCAAATTAAATTTCAAAATCAAAATAATCTCAAAGTATACATTTGTCAAAGACAGGGACAAAATTCACAGTTTAGCAGAATGAGCAACCCGAAGTCTTGCCATTCAAAGGTATCTTTTTTTTCAGATTTAGAAAGAATAATGAAATCAGCAATGGGCTTTTGACTCACTGTGAACTGTAGGCCCAATATTGTGGCTGGCAGTGTTCCCATGATGGGACATGTAGGCGCAACAGCCCCACCCACAAACAGCCACCCCGCACCTGTCCTTTTCCTCCTGGTGGGCATGAGTATCTTCCCTCTTGAATATCCCTGAAGATGAGTTCCAGTTACCTGGCCTAGCCTTGAGCTCCTCATTGGGAGCACCCTGACACCTCCCACCGATTTAACTCTGGCCTTGATTTAGTCAAAACAGAACCCCAAAGTCACCTAGCAGTGGTAAAGGGAAAGTCTGGGGCAGGTTACCCACAGTCAGATTCTGTTTCTCTCCTTGCTAGTATGCATCTCTGGAGAAATTGCCCATCTCTTTGGAGTATCTGTTTGCCACTCTATAAATTTACAATGAAATAATAAAATTATAAATGCCATTGTGAGGATGATAGAATGCCAAAAGCCATGGTATAGTAGATATCAATAATTTTTCTTTCCTTCCTTCCTTCCTTCCTTTCCTCCTTCTTTCCTTCCTTCCTTCCTTCTCTCTGTACTCCTTTCCTCCCTTCCTTCTTTTCTTCCCACATATCCAGCATTATATCCAGGGTGCTTTTCCTACCTCCTGGGGGGTAGACCCAGAAGCTTTAGGGAAAGCACTTCTCTGTCATTTAAAGCTTGCATTCTTCAACCTATTCGTTTGGCTCCATGTCCACATTTGCAGTTTACCTTAAGAAAGTGTTCTAAATAAGGAAGTGAAAACTGGTAACCCTCCTTCTCAGTCTTTTTTTGCAAAACCCTAGGGTCATTGTGAGCAGGCCTGGGGACTTTTTTTCACTAATACTGAACTAAATGAAGCCTTAAATTGGGTGAGGGCTGCCTTCAGGTGAAGATGAAAAACACCCTGGCTGTCCTAGGAGAGAATGTTTCCTCCAGGATGTTTTCAGCTGCACTTTTCCCTACCCCTTTAAATAGCACAGGTGATAAGGACTTTATGTGCATCACCCTCTGAACCAGCCCAGCCAGACTGGTGTCACCTTCTACTACAGAAAAAGAGGGAAGGGAAGGTTGTGCAAGAAGAGATGCTTTAGTTTTTCTTTCAATTTTTTTTTTCCTCACTCCCCGGGTGGAAGGAAAGGAAATACAAGCACAAAGACAATACCATTTATTTTACCAAAACTTCAAAAGACACCAAATCCAGGTCTCCAGGTAAATATCTGGAGCAATCCAGTTACCTTTGATTATAGTTCCAATTAAGATAAGTTTTACTAAAATGAGTTAGGTCTTTCTCTGTCTGCCATGGTCATATAATAGAGACAATCAGTCATTTACTGTACACATCAGTGGAGGACCGAGGGAAGACTTTTAGAAGATGTGGGACTCAGTCTCTCCAAAGGGTCAAAGGGCAGATAATTTCACAATAAAGGGCAGAGAGATTTGGACCTCAAGGTTATGGGAGAAAACCTGCTATCTGATCAGAGTGCAAATTGCTCTAAGGGTTGACTGTCAATCACAGCAGAATAAGTAGACCATTATATTTTACTGTCTGCTGCTTGCATAGACTAAATTAGAGCAGTTTGTATACTTTTTATCACTTTCTTTGTACTTTGTGCTGTTAAAAAGTGAATATGGTATATATACAGTTTTGTCATAAGAGCTTCAAATAGAAAGAATAATGACAGGACATTTTTTTAAAATAGTTTTTAAAAAATCTTTCCTAGCTATATAAGAGATAAAGCAGTTTTTTGAACCATACAAATATGGAATACGGAAATTAGCCATACAGATATGGATACTGCCTACTTATAAGCTTACATATTTCTATAAATAAATGGTAGAACAGCATTTAAATGTAGGTCTGTCTAAATTCCTACTTCATAGAGCTGTTGTGAAAATGAAATGTAACAAACTCTAAAAACTAAATTAGAGCAGTGCCTGGCATAAAATAAGCACTCTATAGAGGACATGCGTGTACACAGTTCATTTATACATTTGTCCACAGTGCCCCACTCCATACTCCACACTCTGTAGACATTAAGCAGAGCTAGCTGAGTGACAAAGGAGGCCAGAGCTGGTTCACCATCACTGAGTAGAAATGACAGAAGAATGGACAAAAAAGAGGTTACAGAGAAAGGAAGAAATAGTTTTAAAGATGTGATATATGTAAAAAAAAATATATAGCCTAGATGAAGATAAGTGCTTGAAAAAAGATACCAGGTAAGGGAAATGGTACTGGCTTAGTAGCAGGTAGGGAGGTCATAGGATGCAGTATTCAACTGAGTTCTGGCAGATGCAACACCTTGATAACAACCTGTCTCTGAGTCCCTGTTTCTGCAGATGGAGGTCACAGGTGAAAAGAATATAAGTCAAAACCCTGAGTGGGTGTATGATGAGAATAGAAACAAGGTTTCCTCTTTGTTTGCCCGGGGCTGTAGCCATGTTTCCTTATGCTCATATTCCTTGTCTGGCTTGCAGACTACTACTGTACATATTAATAGTTTTCTTATTTCTCCAGGAATGACTCAGATGCTATATACTATTTTACCCTACACAAATTGCTTTCCATAAACCCAGAAAAAAAGCGCTTGGAGCCATATTTTGAACATGACACATCTGTTTTTAATAAGTAAAGAAATAAAATAAAACCTTTACTTTGGGGGAATATCCAGAGATTTATCCTGAGGAAAAAATTGTATCCATCTGGTCCCATGAGAGCTGGTTTCTGCATTAAGGGATATTTGTTGGTTGGGTGATTGGAGAGTGGGAGTAGGGAAAAGGGGGAAGTTGTTAGATCCAACACTTATCGTTAAGTGGAGTTAGTTTCTAAAAATGTAGCATCCAGAAACTGGTGAGTAATCCTTCTTCGTAGTGCAATATTATGTCACCAGATCTGCTGAGCCAATGCACAATAAAATTAATCCTCCATTCTGCAAATGCTGGTGATATGGCAATCACAGATGTGCTGAAATAGAAGTGTTCATGCCAGGCAGAGTTCACGAGCCACAGACCTAGCCAGTTGTCAAATTTCCGGTCCACATTTCACGCCAAGCCTACGCTATCTGAAGAGAGGAGGAAGTGGCTGAAGAGTCACTGAATGGCTTTCCAACTCTATTTTGTCTCTTTCCCCAGAGTTGTTATTGCACATTATTTTAAAATTTCCATCCAATCTGGCAACATACTAATTATGAAGAAAATATGAGGTAGGGTGGGCAAAGGAAGTAGAACTATATGAGGGAAAAGAACTGACACGTGGCATGTGCACTAAATGGGGCCCTCCAGATTTAAACCTCCCAACAACCTCATGGAGCTGGTGTTACACATCTAATTTTAGACTTGGGGAAATTGCTCAATAAGCACACAACCACCAAGTGACAAAGCTTTATAGGGGCCCCAAATCCGTGGCACTCCCACGCCTTTTCCATCATACCATGCTGATCCAATCATCCTATGTCTATGCTTAAATCCTTCTTCTTAATGACCCCTTCTGAGTTCCAAAATGGAGGCACCAGGTGAAGGAATTTAGGGTCAGTGCAGTTTAATAGCTCAGCTGTAACAATGGCAAAGTAAAGCAAGAGTTACCCTGAACTCATTGATTCAGTCCAATATGGTTGTTTGTGACTATTTTTTTTTTCATGCCATACTGTTTCGAAGACATGTTCATGACTATTATGTGATATCAAAGGTGGTCTTCTTTTCAGAATCTGGCCACACACTCATGGACCAACACCTGGCCTCCCAAAACTCCAGGAAAGAGATCCTGATTGGTCAAGCTGACATCACAAACCCACTTCTTAGGTAGGGAAAAGGGGAATCCTTTGACCAATATAAGACCATACGCCAAGGAAAATTCTATTGCTGTTACCAAAAAACAAACGTATCCACTGGAATGGTATTCACAGAAACCTGCAATTATCTTTGCTATTGTTTGAATTTTTTATCTGTCCCTTTTCAACAAGAATATAAACTCCAAGAGGGCAGGGGTGTTTTCTGTTTTGTTCCTCTCTGTAAACCAAACAGGTAGCACAAAGTCTAATACACAGTCTGTTATATGAATGGACCAGGCAAGATCTACATGTTGCCTGAAAATCTCATCAAGAGAAACTAAATGAATAGAGCTTGATGCTGACTTAAAACCCAGTGATTCAGAGAGCCCCCATTAAAACTTATTCTTCTATAAGTTGAATCTCAAAAATTGAACATAAATCGTAGCAGGCCCAGCAACAGGAGGGGAAAACTGCTCAGCTGTAGCTTTCGCCTTTTCACAGAAACAATATACTTACCAATTTTTAGTGCTCATACAGCCAACGACCTCAGTCGGTTGAGCTTTAGCATTTCTTATTTTGCTGAAAATCATCAAACATCTTTGTCTTTAAATAGCTCAAGAATCTTAGCTACCATATACAATGCTCTATCTCCACTTCATGTATTTATGACTGCTTTAGCTTCTGTCTGAATGCCACAGAGGAAAATCTCTTTTAATTAGGAGGTTGATGCATTTTTAAAAATGTAAATCGGGAATCAGGGAGTTTCTCTACCTCATTTTTACCAGCCCCCTACACCTTGCAAATGTCATTTTTGAGTTTCTCCTTATTGCCGTTCTTTGAACTTCTTTTGAGTGCAGGGGGGAATGTCTATCTCGTTACCTGTAATATCCCTAGCATCTAGTTCAGTGCCCAGGCAGAGCTGATAATAAATAGTTGTTGCACTTGATGAATAAATATATCAACGTGCTTTTTCTTTAAATCACTTTCAATTAAATACAACTCAGTAGGCTCTAGAGTGAGAAAACAATAGTAAGGAAAAGAGGTGGTCTAGTAAAGTCAGGTAACTTACCTAGCACTCCCGACCCAGTCCCAATTTGGTAAGTACCCTCTTTGGGGCAGGACCACGCAATGACTTTCATGGGCCCCGAACATTTTGCCGTCATCCCTTCTTCCAAGAAATAGTTAAAAGTTATACTTTACAACTGCACTGGTAAAAAGATAAATATAAAGCAGGCTGGATTCATTATCATATATTCATTATTATTAGATTTATTT
This sequence comes from Cheirogaleus medius, assembly GCA_008086735.1. Lineage (NCBI taxonomy): Eukaryota > Metazoa > Chordata > Mammalia > Primates > Cheirogaleidae > Cheirogaleus > Cheirogaleus medius. The sequence continues at coordinate 36,453,676 of VBSM01000272.1, forward strand.
TTTCTTCTAGTTTTAAATGTAATTAAAATTAAAACATTAATAGTACCATGGATTCCATAGACACTGTGCCTGCTGTGCCCAAAGGATGTCAGCCCTGTTTTGGAGGCCACTTGAACAGGACTGTTGTCCAGCCAGATCAAGGTCCCCTCCTCCCTCCTTTTCTGATGGGATGAAGTTTCAGATGCAGGAGCTGATCCGGGCTTTCTAGCTGGAATCCCAACTCAGGAGACCTCTCCTTTTCTTGTCTGACATAAGAATAATACACTGACATCTAAGGGGGAAAAATCCCTACCTGCATTAACCTTCCACCAATTCTGACTCATGCTGACTCTCATCTTTTCTATTGCTAAGCTGTGGGACAATTATGCCTCCCCAACACTACGGAGCCCTCCTCTTGTTTATGTAAAGACCCCAATTAAGCCAGAAATAGAATTTAGCACTGCAAATGTTGTTTAAAAAATGTTAAGACATTCAGGCCAGCGCTCCTGTTCATTATTCTCTGCTGAAACCTAATATTAGTAACAGCATGTACCGAGGACCTGGACCATGAATTAATAATGAAGCACTTGTACTGGAAAATATGTGAGCACCTAGTTACTTTATTTGGCAGGCACCCGTGGGGACGGGAGTTTGCTCTGTCTTACACAGCACTTTCAGTGATAGTTTTGTAGAATAAAACTAGAAATCAGTTATTTCCAAGGGATTACCTGCCGGGGAAAAGATAAGCCAACATTCATCTACCACCCACTCTCTTCCTCTCTGCTGCCACAGACACAGCGTTCCTCAGAAGTGTTCTGGCCCAAATCATTTCTTCCCTGAAACTTTGACTTTCCTGAAGTACTTAGTCCTGTCAGTGTTTTAACATGCGTAATTTCAATTATTTCTTCATCTGGTACACTCCACCATGGGATTAAAAACTCCTTCAGAGCAAAAAAAGACTATTATCTCTATACAATCTCTAGAAAATGTGGGAGAACAGTTAAGAACAGAGGTCCCAGATTAAATCAGATGTAGATTGAAATCTTACCTCCATGACCGCCACATAACAGTTGCATGATCTTCAGCAAATCATTTAACTTCTCTGATTCTCAGTTTCTCCTTCCATAAAACAGGATAATAATAATTACCTTTCTGAATTGTTGCAACGATCAGGAAAAATGTACAGTGTCTAGTACAGTGTGGTATACAGCGAACATTACATAAATGCCAGCTGTTACCATCATCATCATTTCCTATCAGCTTCTTTGTCTCTCTACCACATAGCATAATAATGAGCATATCCTAATGTTTGTTGTATAAATCATGGACTATATTTTACATGTAATCCTTTTATCCAAGAAGAGGAGCAATTTGTTTTGTTAGGCTTGGTTGTTGACAAAATTAATTTACATCTGAGTTTCCTTCTTCTTTAGTACATCATCCTTTCTTTCTGAAGGTGACTTTGAATAACTGATCACAATTTACCAAGGATATTTTCCACTTCTGATGGATTTTGCTTCAAGAGATTTTGGAACAAATTCTCAGCCAGAAATTATCACAGCGCCTGTTGTAACAATCAAGAGAAATGCAAACCTAAACATGAAAATAGATTTGTGTACAGAGGTGTCAAGGTTTTGGCTCTGTGTATGTTACTACAACTTTAAGGATTATTTGGTCTATTTCTTGCAAGGCAACTCACTCACCTGTCCCCTAAGACCAGGTTTTTTGTTGCTCCCTGCACATGTAAATAAATGCCTTTCTACATCTGCAGAAAACAAGTAGTTGTTGTCATCACTATACTTGCCCTGTGAAACCTTAGGAAGGTGATAGAGTTACACATTCCGTTCCTTTTGAGAGGAGCACAGCATTTCAGCTCCATCATTGGGGAGTTGCATCCAGTGGACCTAATAAACTTGACTTTCGAGTTTTGTGGATTTAAACATTAAATTGTTTTTTTAAATAAAATAAAATCCAAAACACTTTTAAAACAAACAAAAAAAGATTAAAAGGAAGGGGTTAGAATTCTCTTTGCTAATAAAAACCAACTCATAGAGAAAGGTCTAGTTTTTGTTTTTTGTTTTTTTAAGCTGTTACATAACTGTCTTTAGTATGTGCTATAGGAAATAAATTTACCCATGCACCTGCACAGAAAAACCCACATCAACGGGTTTCCTTCGACCGTCAATCTGTGAGACCAAAAGCTAAGCCTGAAAGCAAAGGCGAAACAAAATACGAAAATTGCACAGCCGCCACAGAGGAGTCAGCTATCCAGAGGCCCCTGCTGAAACCCCATCTTTAGGGTAGAGTTTCGGACACATTTTGATGTTTTGGTCACCTGACCCAAGCTCTACAGCCCAATTGGCCTCCAAATTTACAGGCTAAGTAATGATGTAACTAGAGTGTGTGGGAACCAGAAGGATGGGACAGATACAATTTTTCCCAGTCGTTTATTAGACTTGGCTACTAATTCTGCTTGTTCCTCGGTTTGACTACTGGTTATCAGGAAATTCGAACTACTTAAAGGACATAATGAGTTTATCTCTACTCAGGGCAGAATTTAGTCACATTCATGTAAAATTAAACCACAGTAACAGAAAATAGTAATTTTTAAAATTCAACTATTTATATGTGAATTTGATAGCAGATACATTTTAATGCATCTGTATTTTGTTTTTCTGTACTCTTTTTTTTAACTAAACATTATTTACAGTATCACTTAAAATGTCATTCTTATGTTGCCTAAAAAAATCCAACAAAATAAATGTTTTGGTTTATCCATGATTTTTCTAATTCTTTTCTTAATCTTACAGAGTTTTTGTCCAAACAGAATAAATGTTTATTCTCAAGTAATTTGTCACTATGGTAACTTTTGGCCTTCAAAATGCTGACACTATATCAGAGACAACTGAGAGAAGAAATTATCCTTGTTTGACAAGAATAAGCAGAACCAGTTTGGCAAACTTCAGGCATAACCAAACATAGCAGGGCAAAGGGTGCCTAGGGATAAAAAGCATTTGTTGTTCCACCAATATGACTTTATGTCAGGAAAACAAGAGCATATTCAGGTTTCACTACAAAAACAGGAGCTCTAATAACGATGGAAAAACTTCAAGGGAATTTTTTTCTCTAAATTTCCCATATTCCCTCCCCTGCCCAAGAAATCATTTAAGTAATTTCCAACACTCACACAATATTATCTTTCTGATGTGTTGGCATGAGTTTGTAAAAAGTTTTCTGACTCATAATTCCAAATATCTATAAGATAGTCTTACAGCTGTACCTCCTCAGGAGACCTATCGACAGTTTTACAACAGACAGAAAAGGTAAAAGGTCTCCAAAATGATATTCCTGTTTATAATAAACATCCTACAGGATTTTTAAAAAATTAATTGATGTTATATTTTAGTGGCTTTCACACTCACAGAAAGTATTTCATATTCTCAAAATACTTAAACTAGTTAGCAAGCCTGTGTTTAGGAAAAAAACTCCTAAAAACCTTTCTTTATCATTCTTCTTGTTTAGGTGTATATCACACCCAACACACACACAATAGATATGGTGTCTAACATCTTCTTAAACCTGTTGGGGTCTATATCAAACATTAATGGGGATTAGTGTTAGAACTGGTGTAAACATAGCAAACAATCTGCTGAAAGTGCATACTCACATTTCCATATGTTATGCGGTAAGCAGAGTCATTTAAGAAGTGAGATACTCAGGGAGTTGGTGTTCAGGTAGTAAGTACTTGGCTGGTGAGAAGTAAACACATCCTAGATATATTTACTTCATAACACCAGCGTATATATAACTCTAGTCCTTAAGCTTCTCCTCTAGAGACAAGTCAAGTTCAAGATATGCAATTTCACTACAAAAACCTTCTAAAACATAGATAAAAATGATTTAGTACTTCCAGGTGCACTGTAATTCTTGGCAGAAAAAGTTAATTCCAGGTGTATAATCTCCCAAAGAAATCTATTGTCAAAGCTGGATAAAACCATCACATTAGAAAAATAGAAGTTCACCTATGAACAAAGTATAAGGTATGGGGAGGAAAACTCTGCTCCATGCAGAAATTATAGCATAAAAGTGAAACTCCCTTTTACTTATGTAAACATTGCTGGGTTTTGGGCATCATTTCAAAAGAGGTAGAGCTGAACATGCACGAGCATATAGAAATATGACATACTCTTGGTGGGAGGTTTGGGGTGGAGTTCTAGTGCCAAGCCAGACTCTAATACTCAGACAAAGGAAGAAAGAAGATGCATTTTATAGCTTACAGATTTTTTTTCTTTTTTTTTAAAGCTGCCGAGCCGACCAAATAACTCAATCAACAATAACAAAACCGAAATGTGCCACACAGTGGAAAATGTTATAGCAGCTTGAATAATAAGGGGGCCCTGGTAAGGATGGGAATGTGGGTGGAGGGGGTGGGAGAGAGATCCCATATTATAGAATATTTAAAGTTTGTAACTCAATGCATATTTATTAATTGGTTTCTTTTTAAGAAACATTTATTTATGACAGGTTTATGAGCAATATAGTATGTACAGAGCACTGAAGTTCTCCCATGGCTTATTTTTATTTCCATATGTTCAGATGAAATGAACATCACATTTAATAGTAGTAATAGCTGCTCTTGAAGTGTTTGCCAGTGCTACATCCCTTGGGAGTTGTTACCACCAGATTAATATCCTGTGGGTCACTTAATTTAAAAAACTACATTATAGAGGCATTATGTGATTAGATGTACTGCTTTCATAAGCCAGTTAGGGTGTGTACTTTGCATCTGGTTCAGAAAGGCTGGTGAGGATAACTTATGTAGACCTCCAACCCGGAGTCTCTGAGCAGCCAATGAATGTACAGACACATGGACAAGCTGAGAAAAATGTATCCTCCGTCTCCCGTTAGAAACTGCCTTGAAAACAAGATCTAAAAGGAACCACTTGCTTAGTCAGAAACAGGCCTGAATAGCTGGTAGGAACTGGCTGCTTCAGAGAGTGAAGGGAGGTGCTCTCGTGCCCCTCGTCAGGCCCATTTGTCACAAAATGCTCATAGTAAATAGAAAACCACGCTATGTCCCCGCAGTGCTATCAAACCTAAGTCTACCAGTCAGAGAATATTTTCCTTATGATTTAAAATATGCTCTTTATTCACTTTGTGAAACTTTTTAATTTGTGTATTGGGCAGACCACCCAAAACAACAGGAGCAGGAGTTTTGCGTGAACAAGAGGAATTTACCATTGGCTCCATGAACACCTTGCAATAGGATGCCCCGCACTGCCTGCAGGAGTTTCAGTGGCATCAGGTGCAGTGGCTCCAGGCAACGTAGAAGCATCCATCATTGTTTTGTTTTTTGGGTTTTTTTGTTGTTTTTTTTTGAGACAGAGTCCTGCTCTGTTGCCCAGACTAGAGTGCCCTGGCATCAGCCCTAGCTCACTGCAACCTCAAAGTCCTGGGCTCAATCGATCCTCCTGCCTCAGCCTCCCGAGTAGCTGGGACTACAGGCATGTGAAACCATGCCTGGCTAATTTTTTCTATATATACTTTTAGTTGTCCAGCTAATTTCTTTCTTTCTTTTTTTTTTTATTAGAGACAGGGTCTTACTCGTGCTGAGGCTGGTCTTGAACTCCTGACCTCGAGCGATCCTCCTGCCTTTGCCTCCCAGAATTCGAGGATTACAGGCGTGAGCCACCGCCAAGAAGCATCCATCATTGTTTATGGTTCACTATTGATTTTCTGTAAGGAGATAATTCACAAGGCTTCCTCCAGGCCAGGCCCAAAGGGGCCCCAGGCTAGTATCAGGAGAAAAATAAAGCCTGAAAGGCATCCAGGTGGCGCATTGTGAGCTGGAGAATCTGTGTATGAGGTAGATTTTGGGTGTCTCTGGGTACATCCACAATCAAATCAAAACTATGTTTTCCTTCGTTAGAAAAAATTGACAATATTCATTTGCCTTTTTAACTATCCCAGACCTTTACAAATAGTATGGCCTGAAATGTTTGTTTTAAAAATTTTCAGTCCTTCAAGATATTGATGGGCATGTTCTTGTTGGAAGGGTTTTTTTTCCCATCAAATATAAATTGCACAGGTTAAATGTGAACTACATTTCACTATCTAAAGGAAAGAAAATTTATTAGAAGTCTACCCTTTAGGAGATAAATTAGGCTGCAGAAGTGGTACACACTTGGGTTTACCAAAGCAGAAAAAAAGATTCTTGACGGTCTCCCTGAAAGTAGAACCAAGTTCTCATTCAGAAGAGGAAGGTGAGACCTTAGAAAGGAGAAGCATCTGTAGAGACTACTTTTTAAGCCCTGCTCTCAGGTTTAAGCAGTTAGTGTCACAAGTCCTTCTGCACAACCACAACCATCAGGGTTTGCTCATTATTTTTTAACCTGACACAACAGGAAAAATGTGGAGGTAAGAAAGGGGAGGGTGAAGAGATAAGGCATATTCTTTGTATCCTGTTCTGCCACTTGCCACATTTCTAAAATACCAAAATTCCCAAGTGCAAGAGGATGTGTAAATCTTTTGCTGTTTTCATTTTTTTTTTACTAAGTACTAATAATTACCAAGAGCTGAATAATTACTGAAATAATTTCCAGCTTCTTGCATTTGCATCTTCAAACTGATAACAGATGGAGACCACTCCCAATTCGAATTGACTTAGACACTTGGATACTGTTCCAGACTGCACCACCCCAAGTGGGTCACAGAGCTTCTCTTCTTCTGTTTCCTTATTTGCAAAATCACAATATTATCTCACTTGTCAAATTCACAGGATTGTTGAGAAGAATTAAGTGAGTTCATGACTCTGAAAGGCTTTCAAAAATATGAAGCACTACAACAAATTCAGGGGATGGTGATGATTATGATGATGATGATGATTCTGGCAATGAGAGAGAATACAGGTAGAAATTCTGTACACTTATGAGATTATGTATTAATATTTATCATTTGGGAATTTTGATATTTCTGGATATCCAGGACTGGAACAATAATAAAAATTCATATGCTTAATGGTGATTCTCAGATAAAGCCAGTTTTAAATATACAATGTACATTTTTCAAAAGAAAATTCATGATATGCATATTTCTATATTTCCTAGCACTATCAAAAGGTAACAAAGATGTTAACACAAGGTGCTAAACATCTACATACTTCTGGAAGTATTTTGTCTACTTTGCCTATAGAAATCACGTCCCTTGGTAGTCCCAGCTACTTGGGAGGCTGAGGCAGAAGGATCGCTTGAGCCCAGGAGTTTGAGGTTGCTGTGAGCTAGGCTGACGCCACGGCACTCTAGCCCGGGCAAGAGTGAGACTCTGTCTCAAAAAAAAAAAAAAGAAATCACCTCCCTTGAATGATGTTTGGGATGGCCTGGTCATGATCATCTTTAGACCTTTAGTCTGGCTGAGATAATGTCCTGCCTTATCCCAGCGCTGTGGTTTCTGATAAAAGGTAAAATAAAAATTTTCCTAAAAGTCATCACCCAAGACTTTATTTTTGACCCTCTGGATCTGCCTCAAGTGGCTACTAGGTGGTGGAAGAATGGAAAAGAGGAAGAGTGTGTGAAACCTGCAGTGAGAACACAAAGCATGCCCTGAAAGAAACCGTGGTTTTCTTAGGGTGAAGATAAAGGTACAGTTTTTCAATATTAATTGCTGCCTTATTACACAAGCAACTGCCACTATGAAAACTTTATCTTTCTAGATATGTGTACATGTTTCTGTCCATAGTACCCTCCTGCCACTCTCTAAGGCAAAGGAAAAGCATATTGATTGTTCTGCAAGCCCCCATACCTTTCTTTAAGTTGACTGGCTGGAAATCCACTATTAAAATTGGAAACTATGTCCTGTTTAAGCAGCTGAAGTTGCCAGCAGAACTTTAATGAATAAGGCATTCAAGAACTAAAGCTCTGGGCCCAAATCAGATGCAGGAGGCATCTGCTTGGGGCTCCTCTGAAAAGAACAGCAGTCACTTACACTCCACCTTGGCACTCAGGCACAAGAAATACGGCTAGCGCAAGAAGAGCAGTGCTATCCACTGCTAGCATCCAGTGCTATCCAATGCTAGATTCTAGCATTCTGGATGGAGAGCACTGTGCCATCCTGCTTTCAGATGAGTAAACGGAGAACCAGTGTGCGTGGATTATTCTGCAAATGGAAGGAGAAAGCCTGTGCCCTGATCCCTTGTCCACCTTCAACATCCTGAGCTTCTTGAAATCCTCTTGCTTTCCTCCTTTTGCCCATTATACTTCTTGTCTACAGTGGGCATTTTTAATTCTGTCAACAGTATCTATGAATCTGTGCTCTAAATGTCAGGACCCTGCCAAGGTTTGTTAATTATCCTAACTCCCCCTGCTGGTGGATTTAACTACAACCCAAACTCAAAACTCCCTTGCACACAGTAACAGTGAAAAATGTTTTTGAAGTTAAGTCACATCATACAAGAGTAGGTCAGAAGAAGGAAGAAAACTTTAAAAGAAGGTGAATTTTAGTTGAGCATGTAACTCACTATAGTATGAATCAACTGGAGGTTTAATATTATTTTTAAGTCTAGCCTTCGGAACTAGATTTGTGAAATATAAAATAGATACATTGCTATACTTTTCCCCCTATTCCCTTTTTGTTCCCACACTCCTTCTCATTTTTGTGGCTTGTGATATTTCCCTTTGTCTCTAAGCTCTAGACTTCTACTTAATAAGTACCAATAAAGATTGTATGTTATCCTTAAACAGTGGTAGCATTCCCCACCTGCTAATTGCTTTATTTGTACTTACTGTTTCCGCCCTCTCATCAACAGGGGCTTTAGTATAAAGGGCAATGAAGTAGAACATGATGAGGCGAACAGGAGCCAGCCGAGTGAATGCTTCTATAATTACACACTAGCCTGGAGTAGCTCTTCTCAAATCAAATTATGAGCCTGGATTACCTAAAACTCTCAGGACACAGCCTGGGTTTTCATTTGTCTGTAGGTTACTGTTGACAAGCAGCCTTCTTTTCTCTTGCCATTATTCTTCACAGAGATTATCAAAGCTCCAGTTCCAATTCAATATTCCCAAAGCAATGAGACGCTGAGGAGAAGGCCATTTTCCTAAACAGCTTGCCTGACCTCATGTGTTTTACCACTTATTTAAAAAATGTAAAAAGAAACTTTTTTCATGTTTATAACCACCTCTGTCATTTGCATATCAAAGTTTATTCCCAGCTGAGCTTATTCACGATTCTTTGGCAAATATTTATGCCTTGTCAGTGTCCCAACCACCCATAAGGCAACTGGAACAAGAGTCAATAGGCCTCAACAGTGTTTGGATCTTTGTTTGAACACCTGACCGTCCCCTCGAAAATGTACACTGCGCTGGAAATCACATAGTAATAAGAGGACCAGACTAGAGGTCAGGCCATCTGGAATAGAGGCACGGATCTGATGCTGACTAGCTGTGTGGCCCTGCAACACTCGTTTACTGCTCATTTTCTCCACCTGAAAGCCAAGGAGATTGAACTAGATAATCTCTAAGCTCCCTTCTAGTTCTACGCTTCCGTATATTCATAGAACAGTATTGCATGGATAATGTACACAGGAGACAGTAAATATTTGATTGTAGTAGCTAAGCAAAGCAGGAAAGCAATCTATTTCTCAGCCGGCTTACATGTGTATTGAATCAAGGTTTGGTGTGTCCAAGATCAGGTCAGAAAGCGAATAAAATGTGGCGAGGCATGGTTGGTGGATGGCTCCTGGAGAGAGAGAACTCGGGTTGAAGTCTTAGTTCTGGCAGGCTCTGGCAGTGTAGGGTCCGTCTACCAAAGCTTCTGAGAAGGACAGGCTAGATGGTTTTTACAGTTGTTTCCAACATCGAAATTACAGCTCAAACAGAAAAAATTCAAATCACTACATTCCTATATGTAATAGTCAATGCATTTTACTCTATCTTCTTGAAGAAAAATGGATATTGGTGTGAATAATTATAAAACAAATATTATCTCTTCAATAATACTTTACACTGAAAACTTTTTATTTGGTTTAAAAATAAGTGTCTAAAGTAGGTATAGTGATGAGGAATACAGGTAAGACTATAATCGTTCCAAAATTAGGAGAATTTTTTTTTTTTTTTTTTTTTTAGAGACGGGGTCTCGCTCTTGGTCAGGCTGGTTTCGAACTCCTGACCTTGAGCTATCCACCCGCCTCGGCCTCCCAGAGTGCTAGGATTACAGGCGTGAGCCACCGCGCCCGGCCTAGGAGAATTTTTCAGATACGGTTATGGTGATGTGTTCTGATATCACATACCGATTTGTTAAGGTGACAGATATCAAAAGATAATGAGACTTTTCTCTTCATAGCTAATATCTTAATTTAGAAAATCATACCAAACTAAACCTAAAATACTAGTTATATTTTCATCTTTAAAAAAACAGCCATAAGTTTCTTCTTATACTAATGCCTTTTTTAAAACCACTCATTAAAATGTTACAAAATAAACTGTGTTTTAAATTGTTTCCACTTGAGAACTAAAGGATTTTGTTAATGATGCAAATTTAATTTAGTTTTCCATACTATTTTTCTTATTAAAAAATCATAAACATAAGTGCTAGCACCTTCTAAGAACTTCTGTATTTACTTAAAACACAAGCTATATCCACAAGACTAAACCACACCACCCAACCAGTAAGATATCAATAGATAAGGCATGAAATGGCCTTGGCCCTAACACAGACATGGTTCTTGATTCGGACCACTATTATCCTTTGTGAGGTTAACTGGGATGGATGGACAAAAGAACATCATTTGGGAATGCATTAGATAGAAGATAACAAAAGAATTTTTATCTTCCAAGTACACAAATTATACATAGATAGGGTAACAGGAATTTGATTTCTGGTCATTAAAATCAAACCTGAAGTCCTTGTCCCAGAATTTTCCTGAAACATCTGTAGAACTTTTAAATCTTAAATTTGCAAACTTGAAAATTTACAGAAACATTAAGGTTAGCCCATTTGGGGTTTACTTTTAACAGATGTTTCTCTCCTTTACTTGTGAGATTCAAGCAGGTAGGGAAAATAAATTGTACCAAGAATGAGCCATATAATAGTTGTCATTTTCCAATTAAAACATCTTCTCCTTCCTATCTCATTTACTTGCCATTAACAACACTATATCTGACTTGTTGGTCTCATAAACTGATATATACGCACACATACATTTTGTATGTATGTGTATGTATGGACATATAATATGTATTTTATACATCTATAATTACATATATTATGTATTTTACATACATACATGCACACACATGCACACAACATATAAAAGGGAGTATTGCTTGGTTTACTTCTGTTCTTCAAAGATAATGTTTTGCTTTTTACGTCTCCATTCTAATCAGCAACCTACTCTCAAAACTTTCTCTTAAGTAAGCCTATAAAATATTCTTGTGTGAAATAATGGTTATGCACTCAATAACTGAAGCCAGAGTATCTGGATCACAATTCTTGTTCACTTTTCTTTATCTAGATAACATTAGGAAGTTGCTTAATCTAGTTTGCTTCAGTTTCCTCATCCATGAAATGGAGATAATAATGGTGTCTACTTCACAGGATTGTTGTGAGGATTAAATGAGTTTATCTATATATGTGTAACAAATTTAGAGTAGTACCTACCACATGAGAAGCAGTGAACAGATATTGTTATTATTATTATTGGTTTAATTAATCCTACAGAAGTATGTCTACAATTAAACTATTTTCTTTGTTAAAGATTGTCTGAGTACATACATCTTTCCCTTTACCTCACCACTTTCTACTAAAGTTTATTACTGTTATTGTCCACAAATACTTATGCCAAGAAAAATTCTCAACTTGGTTATAAGGGGTCACCATCCAATAGAACTTTCTTTGATTATAGAAATATTCTATGTCTGCATTGTCCAATACAGTATCACCAGGCATGTACATTTAATGAGCACTTAAAATGTGGCTAGTTTGATGAGGAATTGAATATTTAGTCACATTTCCTTTTAATTTCAATTGAAAGAGCTATAATGGCTAACAGTTACCATATTGAACAGCACCAGTATAGAGGATTTTGCAGTTACATTTAGACTTGGATGTGTGTCTCTACCTTACCACCTCTGTGGCATTTAATTTCTAAGAACCTCAGTTTTTTAATATGCAAAACAGAAAAAGTCATACCTATCACCCAGGAAAAAAAATGCAGTAATATTTTTAAAAGAGCTTGGTGCAGTGCAATTTGTATTACCACCTCTCTACCTTCCTTTACATTGGTATTATTTTGGCAGAATGGCCCTTCGAAGGACCAGATGCAGGGGAGAAGGAATCTTTTAGCTCTTGTTAGATTTCAAAATTAAAAACACCAGCCCCTCAATATTTTCACTTGCTCCACTGTAACTTTCGGTCTTGAGTGGAAACATGATGTTACTTTTTGTCAGAGACCCCTGAAAATGTCTAAGCATCCCTCAAATAGCACGAATCTAAGAGAATCCTCAGGACTCTCTCATGCTCATAGAGTGGCATGTAGGATCCCCAGCAGGTCATGGTCATGGAGAGTTCATTTGTACATGCTCCCCTGGATGGTGCACTACAATCCAGGCAGCCTCTCATTGCTTCCTTGTCAAAAAACAATCACTGAGAGCCAATGTTCTAATGACCTTGTGATCTGGCGTCAATATCTTCATTATAGAACTGATCTCAAATAGGCAGGGGCTCCCAGGAAAACCTCCTTATATTGAAAACCCCTCACAATTACATTTCTAAAATGTGGTGGCAGAAATTTTTATGTATCATGGAAATAGAAGTGCAGTCTCTTTCAATATCTTCAAGGACATGGTCATATGGGTTTGGGAGACACAACCTCAGGACAAATCTGGGCAGAAAATCACAACCCTAAGTCTACCATGAAGATATCTAGGAACACAGATTGAAGTATGAGCACTCCTAAAATTGGGACTTGACTTCAGAAGGGCAGGATGGAGCCCAAGACACTTTGTCAGCAGCCTGCCTCAGCCTTTTGCTGGAGGCATTCTCTCTGGTGAGAAAACATTTTACTATCAATCCTTCACTTTGATGTTTTAAAAATTTTAGCCAAATTGCCTCTTTTTGGGGGGGACTTATAGTTTTTATTTTAGATGGTCCCTGACTAATAACACTTTACTAACACATTCATATTTCCCTAGTAATTGTCTCTGAACAAAATATATGCAGCATATATGCAGCATCTTCACACAACTCAAAATTTAAGCCAAATGTAATACATATACTAGACTATATAAATTTACCAGGAGACATATAATATCCACATTTTAAAATTGCTCCAGTTAAATCAATAAATATGTACAGATAATTTTGTTCAGTTTTGACACTGTAATAACTAGGATTTTTTTAAATTTTGCATTGAAATATACATATTAGAGAAGTGCACATATATTAACATTCATCAGGTGTCAGGCAGATGGGGGGAGGCAGGGATGGGTATATACACACCTAATGGGTGTGGTGCGTACCGTCTGGGGGATGGGCACACTTGAATCTCTGACTTTGGTGGGGCAAAGGCAATATATGTAACATAAACAACATTTTTACCCCTGTAATATGCTGAAATAAAAAAAATTAAAAAATAAATAAATTAATTAAAAAACGTGGTTATTAGGGCATACTCAGTGTGTGAAAAATGTGTTGTCCTGTATATTTAATATATGTGCACTTATCTATATGTATATTTCAATGCCAAATTGCCTCTTTAGCAGGTTCTGAACATAAAGACTTTCTGGACATCCACAGCTTTATCATAATAATGTGTTATTATTAAAATGTAAAAATAGGAATGACCACACACCTACTCTACCATTATAACCTGTATGCCAGAAAAATTGAGGTGGGGGATGTATACAGATGAGAAATATTGATTTCACTCAACTCTGGGACAATATATCCCTAAAGGGAAAAGAACCAAAAAAAAAAAAAAAGCCCATATTATGTGAGGCAGCATGGTGTCATTGGCAAAGTGGCTTGGTGTCATAAGATCCACTCCTTATCACTCGGTAACTGTGTTTGGGATTTGGGTCCAGTTACTTGACTTTTTAAGCCTTTGTGTCTGTAATATGTGGATAATACTACTTTATTTTGAGGATTATAAGGATTAATTGGACAATGCATAGAGTGCTTAGCACAATAACTATCATGGGTTGATAGACAACAAAGATTTCTTTTCTTCACTCTTTAGATATTTCAAAATAATATTATGACCGTTCCACTTAGGTTCCACAGTTAGTACAATCTATCTAAAAGTATTCACTTTACCTACCTTTCATAAATGGATTAATCATATATTAAGCCAAGATATCAATGTCAGTAAACTTTGATTAAGATTTGGGACTTAGTACTCCTAAGCATCAAATAAAGTTCAGGTAATAAGGATTTTGTTTTTCCCTGATACATGTATTAGAGGAACAAAACAGCCAAAATATGGGCATTGGGCATCATTTTGCTGGATTAATACAATTTCTTCTTTACTGAATGCCAGTCTTTTATTGTTGTTGCTGAAGAGATCTTCTCCACCATGGGTTTTGACTACATAAACCCTATTCTGCTCTAGGGCTTCTTACTGATCTATAGATAAAAAACGAGAGCCTTTTGAACAGCTTTGGAGACCTCTTCTGGTCACAAGGAAGGCCTCACGTCCTTGTGTCCTTCCAAGTCCCTTCTTTGCTCTTCTTGCCAAATTGGTCATCATCTTATTCTCCACAAAACAAACCTCTGAGTTCACCTCTACGTTTTAGATGGAATTAAACGTAGCGTGAGAAGGATTGAAAAAGTGATTTTCAGGTCCATTCCAACTCTGCAATGTGGTGATTTTAGAGTTTTAAAATCTAACTTCTAAACCATCATTTGTTCCCCCTCCACCATAACCATTTTATTTTTTTCAACAAGTACTGAAATGGGGACACAAGCCCTCCTCCCATCCCCTACCCTGGCCTCCATAAAGCCTTATCCAGAATAGAAAGTAAACTTCTTTAGTTTCTCAACTTAAAAACTGCAATTTATAAAAAAATTCTTCTTGATCTTTAGCTACTTCACTTGGAGAGCACCCAAACCAAGTATTGAGCATGTAATTAGCACACCATAAATACCTGTTAATTGATTAGCAATGTTAATATTATTCATTCTTTTCATTTCACATACTTGTTCAGTGTTTTACCTGTTGTCTATTTATCCTCTGTGCCTACCTCCATTGTTGTTTTCTCTTAAACTACAAGCTGCAAAGTATAGAAGCCACGTTTCTTTGACTCAATGTGGATAATGGGCTGTAGAGAGATGCTTAAACAGGCTTTTCAACTGATTGATTAATACAACGATTGATGGATGGACGGAGGAAAGGGTGAATGCATTACAGCATTCTCCATTTGCTATTCCAACAGGCTAAATTTACCAAAGGGGTCCCGCTCTTCCTCTGCCCCCTGAACAAAGCGCCAGAGGTAGGTGAGTGAGAGGGGTCAAGGAACAGCCATCCCTACCGCACACAATAGAGGAGGGCGTCTTGCAGAGGAGACTGCTTCTTCTTTGCCTAATTGCTACACAACCTCTTTTGAGGCAAGGTGGTTATTTTCTATTATTTCTTGGTCATTTTCTTGGGGTAACTTATAATTTTTAAGTTAAAAAAAGGCCCTACATTTTTTTAACCTCACACTTCCCAACTTTGAGTCTCATTAAGTGCAACTGATTCTCATGCTGTTGATAACTTATTCATTTGCTAAGCCAGTATACATTCAGTCTACACATGAACTCTGTTTCATCAACCTAAGAAAAGGAAAGAAAAAGATATATAATATATTTAATTCTTTAAATTGCCATATTTCATTTAGAATGCATGTTAATTTCAAGTTTAAATTTAAAATCTTGGGGCTCGACAAGTTTTAAATTTTCTTTTCTCTTTTGGCCAGATTGTTTTGACCAATTAAAGGAGTGAGCAAGACTGAACACATGGAAACAAGTGACAGATCTCAGAGTTTCATGAATTCTGGCTAGAAATAGAGAGCCATATCTCTGCTCATGTTTATTACAGCCAGTGCAACGTGCAACATGCAACATGCAAGAGAATGTGCTCCCTCAGGAGATAAGTCCCTGTGAGCATTTCCAAGGCACTAACTAAAAATCCATTACTCTCTCTGCCATTCAAGAAACTATAACCTAGCATAAGTCAAATTTATTTTTTAATTGTTCATCCATTCATTCATTCAACAAATATGTATTGAGTATCTGCTATGTGTCAGGTATGGTTTTAGGCACTGTAGATACACAGGTGAGAAGATATACAAACTCTCTGCTCTTGTGAAGCTTATATTCACATCTTTAGGCCTTTGCTAATAATTGATGGGGCACAGTGCATCTTCAGTACACTTATTGCTTCCCTTTGGCTCATTGGCACTGTTCTGTGGGCTATAGAGAGAAGATACAGAAAAAGGATCTAAGCTAATGGAGGTATATAATTCAATCCTCAACAAATCTTCAAGGTCACTGTGCAGGAGGGACTTGCCAGGATAGTGCCTGTGCCCTTCCCTTTAGCTTTGGAACCATGTTAGTAATATGACTCTGTAAACACTCTAGAAATCTTTATTAACCATTCATGGTTAAAGGAGACTCGTGGCTCTAAGTAGAACCGTCAAAATATGCTGTTGTAGAAGAATACTTCACAATAAATTAAGGTTAGATTGTTAATTTCAAAAAGCAGTTTATAAAGCATTATATGCAGTATGATACAATTTCAGCCAAAAGAAAAAGAGTATCTGTGCACCAAATATGATGGCTAGAATATATAGCAACATGTTGACAATGGATAGTTCTGATTAGGATTGTGGGTGCTGTGTATGTGTGAATGGATATGAATACATGTACATATGCTTTCAATATTTTCTAAATTTTCTGCAATGAAAGTGTACTAAATTCTCTAATCATGGGGGGGAAAACTGTATCGTATATCAAACATTGCTGCAACAGAAAATGGGCTCCAGTGAAAGAAGAGCAGACTCCTGTCTAGGCAGCCTCCTTTTGTAGTTTAGGAGGTGACATTGTTTGTCCTTATCCACACTTGGAAGCAAAGCTCTGAAGTTTTTCTTGTCAAATTTCACTAGGACCTATTAGCCAGAGCAACCTAGTGACCGTAATTGTTAAAACCCTGCTATTAAGTGCAGTGTATGGGTGGTATTTCATTACCTATGAATAGTTTGTAATTTTTACAATAGCACTTATTCTACTGAAATAAACTATACATGCTTCAAAAATGTCATTAAAAGAAACTTATTACAATGCTATCAAACCTAAGACCCTTTAACAAGTAAGACTTACACATATATGTATATACACACACATACACACCCACACACATATACAGGATTTTTAGATCAGCCAAGATGCTATCCTAACCTGAGACATATATATTAAAGAGA
Source organism: Cheirogaleus medius (assembly GCA_008086735.1). Lineage (NCBI taxonomy): Eukaryota > Metazoa > Chordata > Mammalia > Primates > Cheirogaleidae > Cheirogaleus > Cheirogaleus medius. The sequence continues at coordinate 36,471,105 of VBSM01000272.1, forward strand.
AAGAGCGTGCTAAAACAAAACAATGACATTGGCATACTTTCTTTCATTTTCCGTCTGTTTCTTCCAAACTGAATCCCCACTCCCACCCCTTGGAAAAAGTACAAGGCTATTCTCCAGTGGGGGGGAAATAAATGATTGTGTAAACTCATAGAATCAGCTTGTCACAAATTGGCAAATACAGTTAATGGTTAATTATCTGCAAAGACTTCAGTCGTGTCACTTTTCAATTTTCTGGTCAGCATTCAAAAAAGGGAACCAACTTTAATTAGTAAAATAATTTTTCAGGTCTTTTATAGAGCTGATTTTCTATAAAGCTCTGGAATAAGCTTTTGTTTTGTTGTTTTGTTTTAAAAGTTAATATAAGTCCCTTACTTTGATATGAGACCTAAGAGCGCTTGCATACTTAACCCACCTTCTAACCAGGAAAATTTCTTTTTAAAGATTACTATAATATTAGCTTTTTCAGCATAGCTCTAGGTGCACTGAGTTTCTGCTGCCATCCAGTAATCTGTGCCAAATGGTAAAAAGAGAACTTAAACCTCACAGATAGAAAGTTGTTATGTGAATTATATTGGGATAATAAAAGAATCTGACCGAGAAGATGATATGTATAGCTAATATACATTCAAAATTGTAGATGTACATGTAGATGGTTAAAATTAATTACTGGTTCCATTTATAAAAGAATCTCCTCCAGACAAAAAAGGGTTTGAGTACATCTCCCCGTTCTTCACTCCTTTACCTTTGAGCTTTTTGGGGGACCAGAAATGCTAACCTTAATTAATGGAAGACCCACTAGACCCCAGGCAAGGGTTTGGGTCCCAGGCCGGGGTCTCCTCCTGTGCCTCTCCCTGGAGTAACGAGCAAGCAGGCTTCATTACTGGCAGCTGAGGGGAAGGGTCACTGGGAATGGATTTGCAGGGCCCTCATTGAGCGATCACTCCATGCTGAGAGGAGCTGGCCGTACTCTCGGACACCTGGTCATTAACATTGCTAATTAGCAGCCATTAATCAGGGCGCTTGCTTTTTTTTGTTGTTGTTGTATGTCACCGGCTCAGAGGAACCAAGTGAATAAGAAGATTGTTTCATTACCTCCACAAGAGGTAGAATGAAAGCAGTTCCCATCAGCTCAAGATGAGATGGATTAAGGGAAAGGTTAGACAACAGTTTGAGATGAGCTGGGGAGGGCAGCGGATGGAGGGGGCCAGGAGACCTGAGCTGTCTGCTCAGGGAAAATCAGTCACCTATAATTAATGAAATCTTCTGCAACCTAATTCTAATCACCGTGTGAGCGGTCCTCCAACGACCAAATTTTTGTATTTTAAGAGCTTTATTTTCTTTCTGTTAGTGCAGGGAATTATCTTTTAAGTTATTTTAATTTTATCTGATATTCAGTAGGTTTTAAGTTTGGTATTTTCTGCTTTCTCATTCTAAATTCATTTTTTCCTTCCAAAAGATTATGAAATCATTTAAAATTTTAAGTAGTTATAATGGAAACACTTTTAAAATATCTTCACTGTTCTATCCAAATGGCTACTTTCCACCCAATAGCCAAAAGATAATCATAAAAAGTAATTCTACAGTTTTTAGAATGGGAACAATAAAAATCAGCAGTTTATTTTTACTCCTAACTTTGCCTAAAAAGCCAGAGGGAATAAAAAGACTCCGTACTGATTTCTATATAATGATACTAAGAAGAATAACATGTCATTAAGAAGGGCTAAAGAGAGACAGTGTGTGTGTGTGTGTGTGAGAGAGAGAGAGAGAGAGAATAAATGGTTTTTTTCCTGTTAATTCATATGTAATGTGATAAACATGCTTTAATGGAACATTTTCTCTTCTGGAATGTGGGGTGTCATGTGTATATAGCAAATTATACTTATCTTAATTTCCAAAAAATAGAAATCTTGGTAACAGTTTGCACATATCAGACTTATTGTAGTCATCATTTTTTATCTAGAAAAAATATTATGAGAATACTTTTTTAATTAGCAGCTAGTTAGCTGCTATGAATTCATTCTTTTATTTATTAAAATGTGTTCACCCAAGAACTGCAAAGCAGATCATGACTTATATGGGAAGCTCTCTTTATTAAAGAAACAGTGAGCATTTATCCAGCTTTTTGCTATGTTTCTGCTCTGAGTTTTTCTGTGGTGGGTTACAAAATGTGGTTTGCAGTGGCACTAAATGACTAGGAAGCAGAGATTGCCTAAGAAATTATTAGTGTTGTGGCCTCCTTTGGACATGTGTAATAAATATACATTCTCACATATAATATGTACCCCTGCACTTTCAAAACAAAATTATTCATTTAATTTGCCCTACATTTCAAAACAATAAAAGGCTAAACCTGTTCTTTATGTACTAATTTGCTCTGTTTACGAAGAACTATGAAGTTGTTGGGGGAAGGAAGCAAGTATGTAAAACTAATCTGTGGGGCATTTCAATTGGGTTGGAAATCCGTAATATGATTTCTAGGACTTCATGGGAAAGTTGAACGCTCAAGGGGAAATTACACAAAGAACAGCTGAGAAAAAGTTGCATTCTGGCACAGAATCATGCAAATGGGGCACATTCTTCAGTTTTCTCATGACGGATTGCCTCTGAAACCACTGAGCCAAGCTGCAGCAATGCTAATGAGGGAGATGCATCAATGAACAGTGTCATCCCAGGGGCTTCTAAAGGGGACAGGGGACAAGGGGGAGTGGGGGTGACAAGAGGGAGTTGGAGGAGGAGGAAGGAAGAAAGGAAGAAGGAAAAGAGACAGAGAGAGAGAGAGAAAGAAAGAAAGAAAGAAAGAAAGAAAGAAAGAAAAAGAGAGAAAGAAAGAGGGAGGGGGGAGAGAGAGAGAGAGAGGAGGGAGCAATTGGATTTTTAATTATTAGGCCTAAGTCATTAAAAAACAAAACCAGTATAGCAGGTAGAAATGGAAGGTGCAAAATGAACAGTACTATAATTATGTCCCTTTAAGATATGGAGGATTTTAACAAACAAAATAGGATGAGAGAGAAAAACTTTTAAAGCTGTCTCCCTGTTGAACTAAAAATGAAATTAAAGTTGGAAGCTAAAATGCTTCTGCCCAGCTTGTGTGTGGTTTCTTTATTAAGGACTCCAGACTATAGTGGAAAAGACTAGGGGATCATTTATGCCAGAAAAAAAGTAGCACTATTTCAGTCTAAACTTCTTTGTGGTTGCAGATTTCTCATTTAAATATTTTTTAAAAGCTGTAAATGCATACATTTGTGGCTCATTTACCAGAAATGAAAGACGATTTGCTTGTCATTCCAATTGTGCTTTGAAAGATTGTTTTATATTTAAATGCATACACACAAAGATTAGTTTTTTAAAAAGAATATTTCTCTTGAGATAACAAATGATTACTTTTTTAGAGATCTACGAGCAGATTTATCTTTCTCAAATTGCCAAAACCATACATACCACTTGCTTCCACTCCCATCTAGTAAATGTAAAATTTTCAACTTACTTTGCATTTTTCTTCTATTCTGGTCTTCTAATGAAGTATGTTTCTTGTGGAAACCATATCAATAGCTACTTATTGAGTGTTTATTACATTTAAAGCACTTAACAAGTATTTTTATAAAGAAACTTTTAGATATATAACTCTTACATTTCAGACCTTTTAAAGTGACAGTAAGTCTCCAAACATAATGAATTAACTCCCTTTATAGCAACACCACAGTGAGCATACCCAATTTGGTATTGATGTGAATTGTGTGGTTCACTTCCAAATGTCCCAAATAAACTTATTCAGTGCTGACTCAATCAAAAGTATCATTAAAATGCATTATTGTTTTCCTTTCAGTATTTGATTTTATGAGCATCTGGTTTTAAAAATGTAAACAATCAACTGCGTCGTCCCCTGTTTGCTAGCACTGCCATTTTAGCTCCTTTAGCTAGGTAAACAAACAACTTAAATACAAAAATATGACTATGGCAAATTTAAATTCTTTAATTAATAGAATATATAAGGAACTCTTCTCTAACACATCAATATAGGTTGATGCTAGAATCAGGTCCTTTTTATTATTTTGCTCAATTTCCACCAATAGGAGTTGCACGATTCAGAATTAAAGTTGAAAAAAATCCGCAACTCACTCTATTGTGTATTACAGTTCATATGTTATAGTTTCCAAGACCACCCACAGTTCTGAGACTGCCTAACAGAAGACTGTATCAGCTGCTGTGCCTAATGACAGCTAGATGAGTGAAGAATGAAGTGTTAGCATTCATAGTACTTGTGGGCATAAAACAGATTACTCACATCATTTCAAAGATAACCTTGGTAGCAAAAGGCATTCATTCGTGTGACATATTTCTAATCAAGTACATTATCTATTAAAATTTGCTCAAAAAAATTTAAATTCCTAAGATAAAAAAATTAAAATTCATTGTATTAAAGGATCTGTTAACGTGTATTTAGACTATTTTAAATTACATATGAATGGCAACTGCAAAGCATGCCTGGCATCTCACAAAGTTATTCACCAGCATAATCACGAACAATTGCAAGTTCACTACTGTCCATCACACATCTAAGAGATCCCAGAGTGTCTCAAAAAAAAAAAAAAAACTTTCCCTCTGGAAAATTTCTAAGGAAGAGAGAATACATTTGAACCACAAGACATGTGTGATAAAGTCTGAGGCAGACCCTCTTCTTGCTCTCCTGTCTTCTTTCCAAGAAAGGACATTTCTTTGAAGTCTCCTGTTTTGTTTATCAAATTCCTACGATTTACTCCATAATATGGCCACGTTCGTTTTAATATAAGAATGATTTAAATTACTAACTATGTGATTTGCTTGCTTGCTTTTAAATCTTAGAGTAAAACTGTTACTCTAGGAAGACGTGCCAAGTTAATTCCGCCAGGAACACTGTTACCCCGGGTGAGTGAGGGTGGCAACCGGTGAGCTTCCCCCTGTCAGAGGGACTCTGGGTAAGCCCTGCTGCAGACTCACAGTGTGGCTTTGGGCAAGTAAGTCCCTTATCTGCTTCAGTCCTCAGCTTCCTCATGTGTGCAGTAAGGAGGGTAGATTAGGTGTTTAATCTTTAAACTCTTTTCACTATTAGATTGCTATAATAATTCTGGTGGCACATTTTGTTTTTTCAGTGAGAGGCTTGGCTACTAACAGATTAGTGTAGATTAACCCTGTGAATCTTTTCCAATTTAAGGATTGTGAAAGTACGTGGCCTTCATATGTGAATTGTAAAAATAAAAGCCTACTTACTGTTTTGGCAAACTGAATCCTTTAAAAGTTTAAATATCAAAACTTAGAAAAGATGTCCTGCTTGTGTTTCTTTTTGTTTTTGCATATTCAGTAAATCCATGTTTCACTTGAAAAAAGTAGTCATAACCCTTTATTAATCAAAAAAGTTTTTGGAGCACAATTCCAAGAGAAAGATGCAAAAAGAAACCAAAAAGCTTTTTAACAAGTATAAGGGGTCTTTTTTTCCATTTAAAACATCTAATTTTGTACACAGTTTATCTCTGGACTGAGTGTCTAACACATTCTACATCCTTAACAATGTCATTTTGGTTTCAAGCTCAGGCTCTGGAATCAATCCTGGGTTGAAATCCTACCCCTACCATGTAGTTATGGTGTTATTTATCCTTTCTCAGCTTCCGTACTCTCATCTGTAAAATACAGATAATGATAATGATAGTTTGGAGGATGATTAAATGAGATAATACATGGCAAGTGTTTAGCACAGTGCTTGGCCCAAGGTAGGTACCTCATTAATGTTATCTCTTATTACTACCATTACCAGATGGTGGGAATTGATGTTTCCCTTAACATAAAAGGCTCGCTGTCAAGTTACGACAGGTGCACAAAGCATATTGGACATACTACAATAGGAAAGTAACACTGCACACTTAGCCAAATGTTGTCCAAATGATCTTCAAAAAACACTGCCTTTGCTCAAGACCAAAAAGCTTCCATACTTCCTGTCCCACTCTCTAGCCTGGTCTCACCCATAAGCCACCATCATGGAGCTCAGCCCGTGTGACAGTCCTCTCTGCTGGGATGGTGACTACCTGCACGTTGGGAATCAGATCCATCACGAGGTTACCGCCTGTCCCCACTGGCCAGGTGCCACCACCCCATAAGCACCCTCAGGCTCAGTCTGGCCAGATTCCCCACCATGCTCACCCTCACGTCTGCGCCAGCACTTGTATTCCCACTCCCTCACTCCATTCCAGGGCAGCCTTTCTTCCCAGATGTCACTTTGGCTCTCTTACCACTTTCATTAGCTCTCTATTTCATTCAGTACCAGGTCTAACTTCTTCATGTGGCCTTCAAGGCCTTTCTTTACGTCCCCAGCTTCAGTGTTTCTGCCTCTGCCCTCCATCCACCAACCAATCTCCAACCACGTTGAACTACTTAAAGTTCTCACAACTTCCCATACTTGTCTTCACCTCCAGGCCTGCAGGGTTTTCTTTTTTCTAGAATACTCTTTCTCTCCTTCCCTGAACTCTTCCCCCTTTAAACTGCCCCTAACTAATTTCTGTTTGTCCTTAAGTTCTCAGCTTGTATGGAAGCTTTCCCTGACTGCAGAAGATTTGGTTAGGGGTCTGCTCGTGTGTTCTATGAAGTTCCAGTTCTTACTCTAATTTATCAGAGTTTATATCACATATCATTGCAGTAGGCTCAGTGCATTCACATATGAAGTCTGCAGTAAATGTTTTTTACAGTAGATTTCTTTTGTATCTATCATAGCACTTAGCACGATGTTGGGATCATCTTCAGTGCCTAACATAAACCAGACATATTGATTATAAAAGTCATCTTTACTAAATTGCATCCACCTTGCAAACTGTCATCAACTAGCCAGCTGCAGAACAGATATGGACCTAATGAAACACAGTAACACTCGCCATCCCACCATACTGTCCTGGAGAATAAACACAAACATGTTGCAACTACTAAAACATGTAGTTTTAAACACAAACATGTTGCAGAGCTACTAAATTTCTACAGAAGAGACATTTGCTGGCCTAAGTACATACCTCCAGGCTTCCATGCTGAAGGATGAAGAACGTGGTGGGAAGAGTGTCATGGGGAGATAAGGACCATATAACCATTAGGAATAACTGGAATGATTAACACAGTGAAGTCATAATTGGTTGCATGGAAGAGTTTGGGACATAAGTCTTTAAAAAATGTTTTGCTTATGATTAAGAAAAACTGTGAGGCTTACCCACCCTTGCACCTCTGTGGTGTGGGCATGTGGAAGTGAGATGGGCAGTCCTCGCCATTGTGTTTTATGATACGTGCTCATGAGCTAATAGGTGTTTTTCTTTCTCTACTCTGACTTTACCCAGTGTTTTACCCAGTCAGACCCTCCTGCACTTCACAGGCTACTGATTGAAAATCTCAAATGCTTCCGCTCTGATCACAAACACTTTTTTCGGGTATACTCCTCTCATTCCATTTTTTACCTTGTTTCACCTTCTCCAGACCTTCAATTCCATTTTGGTTGCCATTATTGCCATTTGGATCCTGGAACTTGATTTTTCTTGACTTTCTCCTTGATGTTCTTTTAGAACTTTGGTTCCTGTGCCCAGTATTTGACTACTCCACTATTAGACCCTAATTCTCCTGAAAGAGTGGTTGTTTTTGTCTCTCTTTTACAAGAAATGCACATTTCATACATGTCATGAGCCAACTTAAAAAATAAATAGCCATTCTAGGACCAAACATCCATGGTGGACTTTGAACCACTTGAGCCACAAGCAACACAATGGGCTGGTATTTCCCAAAGTGTAGGACACGTGCCACACATGGACATGCCACAAGAGTGGGTGGTACACAGAGGTACGCTGGCATGGCAATGTGAGAAAGTTATTCTCATTTCAGTTCTCTTTCAATCCTTCTGATCACAGTAAGAACAAAATCTCAGGGCTAATCTTGATCACCTTTCCTATGGGAGACCTCTAACACAAAATAATTTAATAGCAATTATTTCCATTTCTTGACTTTCTATAGTTATTTTCTCTTTATGATAAATATCATTTGTCCACCATGTACAGAAGTGATATGTTCATAGCAATTAGTTTCCTTTGCAAGTAAATTATATTTAAAAGCTAAGTCCATATAAAGAAAATAGTATTTAGCCTGTAATCCCAGCACTCTGGGAGGCCGAGGCGGGCAGATTATTTGAGCTCAGGAGTTCGAGACCAGCCTGAGCAAGAGCGAGACCCCATCTCTACTAAAAATAGAAAGAAATTAATTGGCCAACTATAAAAATCAGCTGGGCAAGGTGGTGCGTGCCTGTAGTCCCAGCTACTCGGGAGGCTGAGGCAGGAGGATCGCTTGAGCCCAGGAGTTGGAGGTTGCTGTGAGCGAGGCTGATGCCACGGCACTCTAGCCCGGGCAACAGAGTGAGACTGTGTCTCAAAAAAAAAAAAAAAAAAGAAGAAGAAGAAATAGTATTTAAAGAACAGCACAAGTACAGATAGTATGTGGCTGTAATAAAAATCATGACAGTGGTTATGAATTGCTGAATTTTGGTAAATAATAAAAAAGAGGCCAAAGTTTTAGACCAAAATTAGAAATTAGGCATAGGTATCAGTAATAGTTCAGATATTTTTTGACTCTCAAAATATCAAGGTTTCTTTAAATCAGCAATAAAAATATTTTCATTAATTCTCTAAGCATTTTTAATGGCATTTTTAAAAAAAGAATCTCCCCATACTTTTATCCCTGTGCTTTTCTTCCCCAAAACCATGAAATGATTGTTCCATAGAGTATAGCACTCATGGGTAAACCAAAGAAAAGAAAAAAAAAAGGATTTTTTAGCCCCATAATTACCAAAGGAATAAGCAGAACCTTGAGAAAACAAGCTGGTGTTCAAGAAAATAATTTTGATTGCCAGCACCTAACCACGGGCCTTTTTCTTAAGAAGAGGATGAGGCCCACGGGGTAATAAAAGGCCCTATAGAACCACATAAAAGTTCCACATGTGCTCCTCCCTGAGTGGCCTTCAAGGGGGTAAGGGCTAGCAGGGGCCAGGGGGGCAGGGCTCAAAGCGAGACAAAAAAAATCTTGCTTCTGGAGAAGCAGCTCATCTTACACAAAAAACTAATTAACATGACTGGTTCCTGTTCGCAGAAGATCTTGTTATCAGTGAAAAACAACAACAATAATAATCGTAATAATAATAATATGAGCCCTAGCAGTTGGGATTTCTGCAATTACAGTGTGAATTGCATGAGAGGATTATATGAAGTGCTCTTGGCTTGGAGGGGGAAGTAAGACGCCTCAGCCTGCAAGTCGCAAGCAGCTGCTTGGGGGCCGTGCACCTGCCGGTTCCAAGGCTGTTTTCACCTCGAGAGGAAAACAGGCCCCTTCTCTTTCCCTTTCACAACCTCCAATCCAAAAAAAACCACCACTAAGAAGCGGGGAGAAATCAAGAGAAAAATGGAGAGGAAAGAAAGGCTGGGAAAAAAAGTTTGCCCATAGCAAGCAAGAGAGTCTTCCCCACTTACTGAGAAAATCGTGAGGCTGGAGAGGAAGGGAAGGGTAGGGGGTGGGAGGAGGGAAGCAAGTGGGAGGGAATGACTTCATTTTAATGCAGCAACAGACAGGGTGCGATCTGATATTGGCAAAGTTTCAACGAAAATGGGGGGCAAGGGGGCGGGAGGAGAAGAAAGGACTCTTTTACTGTTTCATGCTTCTAAGTCTTCCCGAGGAGCATAAGCTCCGCTCGACATTCTGGGAATAGCAATGAGGCACACACAACAATCAAAACGCACTAAATCTGTTTGATGATTCAAACACATCATGCATCTGCACCCACAAAATAGGACTTCAATTAAATAACCTTGCAGATTTGAACAGGAAAAGAAGGGAGAGCACGAGGATTTTTAATTAGTAACTCTGATTCAAGCAGTTTTGTAAAAATTAGGTGTTTGCACTACACTTCATTCCTAAGTGAGTTGTAAGCGTGTGCTGTGAGTGAGCACGAGCAGTTCCTCCCTCACATTTGCGTGAAGTCGTGCTTTCTTTCCTTATCAAGAAGATTATAGGAAGTTGCTCCAGCCAGGCCTATACCATCGAGGTGAGAAGAAACTAAATGAGGCTTTTTTACCTAGGTGCACACAAATACATGCATATACACAGACCTTTCCCAGTATTACAGTAAGACTCTATATGGTTTACTAAAACAAAACACACACCCACACATACACAACAAACAGGAGAATAAAAGCTCCATGTCTCAATCTCAAATCAGGTCATGTACAAACCACAATTTCCAATTCCAAGAATTTTTGCTTACAGGGACTTCTATGTCTGTGGAAGGGATAAATTATTTCACTGCATAAATATTATTTGGTCTTCGAGCATATGACCTATTGTATATGTTTGTATCCATACCGGACAATAGCACACAGTCCACTGTGAATGATGTGCTTGAGTGCCCCAGAAAAGGCCATTTTTGTTGTTAGAGAGATCCAGATTCACCTGTTTTTTAGGTTGACCTCCAAACAAGGTTGGCTTGGTCTCTGCTTGCTCTGAAAAAATCAAAAGGAAATAATTCATATTGAAAAGTGGGAAAGTGTTTGTAAAGTTCTCTCTTTGGACTCACAGAAATACTTCTCTTTTATATTGAAAATTTATTCTACCTAGAAACCTAACCCAAAATTTGGAGGAATAAAAACAAGATTTAAAAACTCTCTAGACTATACCCCTCTGCGCAAAAAAGGCTCCAAATGTAATAGTTATCTGAAAAAATCTAAATAAAATCTATTTCAAATATAAGCACTTTTGCCAGCTTGAATCTCTGAGATTAATACAAAGACTAATTAGTAAAACAAGAAAGCCAAGTCATGAATTAGTGAGACATGAAAATTAACTAAATCAGTCTTTAAGGTCTGAAAATATAAATGAATCACAGAAAGGGAGGCAAGAGTTCAGAAGTGGGAGCACAATGCTGAGATGCCTCACCACACTATGATTTTCAAGGAGTTATTTGAGGGATTGGGGAATGTGAACTATGGTAGAGGTAATACTTTTTAGAAAGCATACAGTTTGGGTCAAAAACAGAATTCAAAGGGAACCCAAGCCAGAGACATTAGACATGCCCATCCCAGTGAAAATATGCCCATTTTAAAAGCCGGCAAGCCTTAGGGAAACTATGAAATAAAAGATGGATCATTTTGTTAATCATGGAAGTGGAACTGGAGGTAAATTGTGGAGGTAGCAAAGTGTAGAGACTGTTCAGAACATCCCTCAGCCAGTTTTTTTACCTCTGAATGGGTGAATGCATGATGTTTTTCTTCCACTGCAGAATGAGGCCAGATTCCAGGCAAATTCTCCCCTAAAAGAAATGAGGAAGAGACCTTAAACCTAAGAGGCAGGAATTCCAGATTCCAATCCTAAATCAGTGTGGCCTTGAGGAAATAACTTGCTCTCTCTGGGCCTTGTGTTTTCATTTAAGAAACGAGGGTGTTGAATCATTAGATAGTCTCAAAGATGTCATCTGGTTCCAAAATCCCATGATTCTGTAGGTGGAATCAGACAAGACCGATACCATATTTTTTGCACCAAGTGGTAGACAAAGAGAAAAGCTAAACAACATATTCCTCTCCCTCTGCCATGATTAAAATTCCCAAAGAGGTGAATCCCCAATAACTCACAGCTTCAGTAGAAGCTCCTTAGAAAATAAAGGGCACGTTTTTAATCTACTCATAACTTCTTATCCCAATTCAAAATGCAAACTTGAAAGTAGAATGATGGTTACCAGAGACTGGGAAGGGCAGTAGAGAGGTGGGTATAAAGTGGAGATGGTTAATGGGTACAAAAATACAGTTAGGTATAGATAGAATGAACAATATTTTAGAAAAAATTAGCTGGGCATGGTGGTACATGCCTGCAGTCCCAGCTACTCGGGAGGCTGAGATGGAGGATCATTTGAGCCCAGGAGTTTGAGTCTAGCCTGAGCAACATAGCAAGACCCTGTCTAAAAATAATTTTAAAAAATGGAATCTAGTACAGCTGGATTAAACAAAATTGAACAAATTTTACAGCAAAATATTTCAGAGCAATTAGTTAATAAACTGGCATGCACTGTGACACTCCAAGTGGTATAGATAGTACTGGTCTTCCCAAACTTTTTTTAAAGCCTTTATCAGAAAAGATTGTCCAATCTCTATAACAGGATTTCACTTAAAAATTAAGATACAAAAGTTCACTTATTCATTTGATCATTAATGCCACAAATATTTACTTTGACATAGTAACAGCTAGTCATAATAAATTGTGACAAGCATAGGGACTGCAATATGCACAGGATAATATGAATGTCAATGGAGAAGTGCCCACCTGGTGGGAGCAGAATGATCACAAAGTTAGAAAATGGTTTCTCCAAGGGGTGACATCCAGAAATGAGAATGGAAGGGGGCCATCCAATTCCTGACATATGTATAACAATTAACAATTTGTAAAGTTTTTCTTATCATAATACCTGCTTTTTCATATCTCCTTGAGCACTTGAAATACGTTAGATATCTTGAATTTATTTGTGTTTTAATTTGCCTTTCTGAGAAGGTGCATTTCCTTTAGAGTTTTCCCTTATATTTTTTCTTTCTGTGAAATGCTTCTATCTGAACTTCAGCCTCCAACCTCAGGAGATAGTAAAAGACAAATTAAGTTGGGGTTTCCAATATATGTCATTTTTTCATATATTCCTTAGGATGACAGTCTTTAAGCAGCACGTATTAAATTTTAGAGAAAAGAATACGGTAATTTTTTTCAAAATGTGAGATTTAAACATTGAAACTTTGTGAGCAATTCAAACCACATGGAGAAACTTTTTGTTTGTTCCTGGTGAAGGTTTGATTTGGAATTCCTCAGCTAAGTACCAAAGGAGAGATTTTGGACCCTGGCAGGAGGCTACCTTGACAAGGTAGTTGTGTGGGACGACAGCCCTTGAAGACTGTCACTGCAGGTGGGACCAAGGCTCCCCCCACTGACTAGTGGGTGCTGTTAGCATGGTAAGATCATTGACAGCACACATTTTTCACCATAGATCATTTAATTTTATTATTGATTTGATAATTACCTGAGGTTAATTGGCATTCTTCTTTCTATCAGAATAACTTACGAGAAAGAATAGAAGGTAGGTCTTTCCCATCCCTCCCAGGTGTAGGAAAGAAGAGCTCCTTCCCGCTCCCCCATTCCTACCTGTCTGTGAAGAGAAATTTTCTATAGATTCTAAAAATCAGTTACAGGAAACTTGATGACAGGAGCACAGAGTGGGAGAAGGCAGGGCGGTGTGTGGGTCTGTGCATGTGGCAGACTCTCCATTCATCCTGCAGCGAAGGGGGCACTAACCCAGAAGTCAAACAGCCCGAGTCCCGGCCCAGCTCTCCCTCTCGCTAACTGCGACTTTTCTGCTCTAAAGCTTCATTTTCCTTGTCTTCAAAAGGAGTGATCATGCCCTGCCAGTGTCATCCCCAGGGTGCTTAAGAGGTTCAAATGAGTCCAAATAGGTGAAAGCACTGTGAAAAGTCTAAAGTGCCAAGTGCCATACCCGAGGCCTCTCTTGATTATGTGCACTATTTGGGCAAGAGCTTGGGTCCCAAAGTCAGACCCATCTGAGTTAGAGCCCTAGCTCTGCCTCGTGCCAGCTACATGACCCTGCACAAGTTTCACTCTCTAAGCTTCATGTTCTTCATCTATAACATGAAGAGCACTCACCCTCAAAGAGTTGTGAGGATTTAATGAGATCATAAATGTAGCACCCTGGCAGTGTCTGGAATAGAGGTTTCCCGGTGGATGCTGGCTCGTATCATTAGTGAAGAGCCGCTGCCGTGCGGCTCAGATCACCCTGTTGTTACAGCGTGGGAGAATGAGACTCGTCAAGTGTGCTTGGCAGCCCCCTCAGATACCAAATTCATAAGTCACTTCCTTGTCGGAAGTTTTTCTCACTCCCCTACCCCTGCCCAGGTTCCTTATTCTCCCTCTCATACTACTTCTGTTTTAATACTCTATTGTACTTATTAGCCACCACTTTGTAATTTATTGACTTACATGTGTCCTCTACTAGATTATAACAAAATTGATGCCAGTACTACTCTGTCCTATTAATCTCAGAATCGTCTGGGCCTAAGACAGTGCACACCTTACAGTAGGCACTTAATAAATACTTTGGAATTGGATACATGAATATATACTGTTCTGTTGCAAATCAGCCCTCAAATAAATGATGGAGACATAAATGCAGAGGTGACATAACAGAGGGGAAAGAGCGATGTCCTCAGGGTCTTGGGTAGCCTTAACTCTGGCATTTTCTCCTACTCTCTGTAGTGTGGACTGACACAGATCTGTGCCTCTGCTATGCAGTCCAAGCAAACATTCACAGCTCAGCTATTTTACTTGCCTTATAAAGCCAATAAAAATGAAGCAAAGCAAGGCTGCGAATAAAATTTTAAATTTCAGTTAACTCTGTATGTCTCCAGATTTCACATCCCTGATATAACATCACAGAAGCCCGAACTCTAGACCAAAGAGAACAAATATGAACTGTCTCAGAATCAAGAACATTAAACCAGGGGCTAGTACTAGATGAAGCAGATGGCTTTCCACCCAGCATGATTTCTAGATATAACCACAAGACCCTGCCCTCTCAATAATTTTTCCCCATAAATCTTTCCCTCCCTTCCTAACTGGCCTGAAATTCATGCCATTGTAAGTTCATGTGTGTGTGTGCATTTGAGGTGGGCTGGACATGGCATCTTCAGAAAACCCTCACAGAAATGCCTGCTTTCTTTCCACTTGCCTTTTCTTATTAGCATATTAGCATCATCCATGGGAATGGGCCCTGTAAATTATAAATATTACTACTATTAACAAATAATAATTTATCAGATCAGGTTTTGGTCCCACAGAAGACAGCTTGGCCATGAGGGAAAGGGACTTAGAAAGGACAGATAGATTTTCATCATGGACATCAGATTGCTCTGGAACTGGAACTAGGTGCAAACTGCAGAAGGTGGACCACGGAGAGGTGACTTAAATAGAGCCTAGGCCCTGGGCAGCTGGAAAGGAAGCATAACAATGGAAGTAAATATCAGTATTGGATCCCATCGTCCCTTAAGTCTACTCATTTTTCTTTTTTGTCATTGTTGTTTTCAAGTAAGGTTTGTTGAATAACCGAGCACATGTTTGTGCTAGGACGAGACTTGGTATACAGTTGAGTGAATGTTTCTCTTCTTTTAGGGAACTGACCCTACCACTATTTTAACCATACAATTTAAATAGAAAGTGACAACCACAGTTCTTCCTCCCAATTCCCAAACTCAATCGATAGGTTTGGCAAAGAGTACATGGCCCATTTGGACCAATCCAAATCCTACCCCCACAATTTTCTAGCTGGAGCTCAGAGGGGATTTGCCCCATCTTTAGTGGTAGAGATGGGAGATATGGGCCTGAGAACAATATAGAGTCATGTTTCAAGCCAAATGAAAGTTGGGCTGAGAAAATAAAGCCAGGGATCTGGGAGAAGAGCAGACAAGAAAGATGAAGAGTGTCCTGGTGACTGTCCCCCAGACAGTCTCATTTCTAGGCATCCCTGAGACCAAGCTACTACCCTTTCAGCCCTTCATGCTGATTGGCTAGGTGAAACAGTAAATCCCCCTCTTGCCTAAGTTAGTTCAAGTGCTATGTTTGCTATGTGGAACCAAATAATCCCCAATATGCTAAATTTGAATGCCTCCTGCGGATCTTTAATCAAGTATAAGCCACCGTGTTGGATTCGGGATTGCTAATAAAGAAGAAAGGAACAAGAACCAGCACATACTGAATGCCTACTACGTTTGGGGTATTATACATTAATTACAATATTCTCCTTTACAGCAACTCTAGGAAGCAGGCATTGCTTTTAGGAAATTGAGTCTGAGTATGGTTGGTAACTTGCCCAAGTTCTTACAGGAAGTAACAGAGACAAAGTTTGAACTTAGATCTGACTCCATATCCATATCCCATTCTTATTCCTCTGCTACATATTGCCCTTATGGGGTCTTATAACACAATTCACAAAAGAGGTATTTATTTAAAAGAAAATAATGGGATATGAGGTGATACGAACAAGAAGAGAGGAAGCATTGAATATGGACTGACCCACTGCCCAAAGGACCACCCAAATTCTAGGTACCAAATGGAATCTTGAAGCCCTATTACTGCTTTAAACCATGTCCTTGCCATAAAACTAAAAATGTCAGTGTTACTAGATAAGGGCTTTAGTCGAGGCTCTTCACTTAAACATGTTCAGATCTGTAAGTTGGAGGTGGAAAATAAAATCTTCAAAGACAGGCAATTTTATTGGAGAGGAGTAATGTTTAACCAAGTCTATAATAAAATGTGGAAGGATCAGCAAAATACAGCCAACCAAAGACAGAGAGAGGGCAGGGAAAATGGGTCTAAACACAGCAGAAATTACTTAAGTTCTTTATATGAGAAAACCGTTGGCTGATAGTGAGGGCTGTTAAACAATGAAATGGGTTACCAGGGCAAGCTAAGGAATCTTCTCATCCAGAGGCCTTTAAAATAGTAAAATTTTCTTGGCCTGAATGGCTTTACGTGTGGTCTTCCTTGAGGCGGGGTGGGGTCAGAAAGCTGTGGAGGGAGGGATGACCCCTCCAAATCCCTTCCCAAAGCCTGGGATTCTCCCTACCTGACTGTCATCACCTTTGGGAAAGGGTTCTGTGCCATTCGTCAACCTGCCCCCTTTTCTAGTCCTTGCCTACCTTAGTAATGCACTAATTCACAACTGCTGCAGAAATGATTGAAATATTTAGACATAATGGAGGAAGTTTAATAGGGTCCAGTGGGAAACCCAGGTGTTTAGATCAGCTTAAAAATAATAACTACCTCCCCTGCCGGGGGGCTTTCTATTCACAATCAGCTCTGCTTTTATTCTTAACCATAAAGGCTACCTCAGACAGGAAATTATTCACGTGATTGGTCTTTACAAGTGCTGTTGGGTTTAAACTGAGGGCTGTAGAGGTCATTAGTGGGCAGCCATGTGATTAACCTTTGCTAGCCTGTTGCTTTTCACACTTTGTTAACAGCTTCCATTATTGCCCTTCTGAGTCCTGAGGAAGCTGTTTATTGACAGTATTAAAAATACATCGCTACAAATTCGTAAGAGGCTGTGTTAAAGAAAAAAAAAAAAAAACCTCCCAACATCTTATAGCCAGCCGACTGGGGAAATGGGAAACCTCTAATTTGCCATAAAGGTTTATCTAGAATTGCATTAAGTAACACTGCATTTAACTCAACAGTAGTGCCTGACATCGCTCCTTTCCTTTCATATTTATATGTTATGGTGACACCAGAGAATTTGAGGAGGGAGCTATAAAACCTCTGGACGTATTTGAGGTGTGGACTCTGTTATTTCTGAGGAAATTAGGTTGTACGTAAGTTTGAGAAGGAGGGAGGGAAAGAGGTTGATAAGAAAAATGTTCCTCTTGAGGAAAAAAAGCCCTCGCCCACATAAAATGACCAAGAGTTTCAGGAAGAATGCGTATGTCTGACTCGGTACTTAATCTGATGTGAATAAATGATGGTGGTTGTAGTTTTCACCCTACTCCCACCCCTACCCTGGGATATAAAATGTTTTGGGAGCTATTTCCTAGAGTTGTTTGTGCAAGAAAGACCATATTAATGTTTCCCGGCCAGGGATGTGCCTAAAACCTACTTAAAGGATGGCATTCTTCAAATGCTCCTTGGTCCATGCTCCCCACCCCCCACCCACTGCCACATGACCTCCCTGCAAGAATTGAATGGCCTTTCTGTGACCCCCACCTCAGCATAAGATTTTTTCCCAAGCACTTGCCTTTTACTTTCTGAATTCCAGTGGAGAATTTAATTCCCTGCTTCAGAAGTATCTAAAGCTTTCCCCCTCCTATGACAGAATCCAAATTCAGCTTGGGGTGGAGGAAATGATTCTTCAAGCGATTTATCCCCGGCTGTTACATATATATTAATGCATATATATGTATGTGTATGTATCTCTATGTACATATAGATAAAAGGAATGCGTGAGAGAGGCAAACACTAGAATTCCATGTGAAATTTCTGTGCTTAAAAGGTTAAAATATTTGTGCAGTGTACAAAAAGAGAGGTGGCTGATTCTTCTTCAACTTCCTTGACTCTGTGTTTGTTTGTTGTTTATTTTCTATTTTGATGCTTTTGCTCTCACCTACTCATATGCTGTTTAAAATGTCTGGCTATAGACCCAAATTCTCTTACTGGGAATAATGTCAGGACAAGGATTATTTCTCTCAAACAAAATATTAATTAATTAATTAATGTTCTTCTTAAAAGAAGAGGAGCATAGTAAGTGGAGCTACTACCTTCTCTCGAGACTGCCTGCTGTATGTCACAATGACCTCTGCTGTTTGTGTGAATTGTACTGCAGATGGACTTTAGTTCCCACGTAGACACTCTGGTGAATAAAACAAACAAACAAAAAAAGGTTCAATTCCTTTTTTAAAATACCTTTATAGCTTTTAAAACTGACAAGCCACATATTCCTAAGTTTTATGATGGAAGAGTGGAGGAGAAATTGTTGCCAGGATAAGACTTTGTATTTTATGTCAAATTTTACCTGGAAGCTCATTTTAAAAGTGGAATTATAACCCGCCCACCCCCCAAAAGCTGGGATTTGAGATGAAAATGCCAAAATAACTTTAATTATAGGTTTGTAGGGGGGGTGTGACATTAAAATATCAGTCAGTGGAAAACTTCACATTATTAATGTGTCACTCAAAAAAGTTGAAATTTGTGTTATACCATTACTATTTATTTGTACATTCTTGGTCTCCAATACACACGCTTGCTAGATAAGAGCCCAAATCATTATAACAAGTGGTCCAACATTTTCAAATTTCTTTTAAAATCAGAGTTAAATATAAATCGGTGTAGGATTGTTCATGTAAAACCTTGATTCTACTTACCGCAGATTTTTTTCATTGGGCTGAATCATATATGATTTTTTAAATATAAAAAAATAACAAATTTCAATTTGACCTACAATCTTTCTATTTTCTCTACAAAATTTAAAGTAATATTGTGTCACTGGGGGAAAAATATATAGCAGCCTCTAACATCTAGCTAGTATTTCTTACCCTAGACTTATTGTAGACAATAATTGGTTTTCTCTGCTCCCTCTCCCAAACTGCATAAGAAAGGAAACCATGGAAACTGGGCCACCATAAAGCAATGCTTTCTAACCTCAGCTGAGCTCTCACTGATCCTCAGAAATGGTTTTACACATCCCTTGTTGACTAATTATTACAGGGGGCCACAGTGGCTGTTTTAAATATTCTTCAACCTCAAAGGCCCATCCCTTGACTTCCTTCAACTTAACCTCACTCACAGAAGACGACATTATGGCCGACTTCGCTGAGGAAGGTCAGTCAGCGTGAGCTTAACCAAACTAGACCCGAACCCTGCGTTGGCCTAGCCGGGTCCAGCACTACTGCTGGCTTCAGTTCTCCTGCCTGTGTTCCCCGCCCTCACCAGGCAGCCCCACCTTGACAGCTCATCTTTCCAAAGGCCTATACTATGTTGCTGCCTGGTCCCAGCTAACCTCTATCTTAAATTCCTCACACCATTTTTTTAAACTGACACATAATAATTGTACATATTTAAGGGGTATGGTATAATGTTTGGATAGATATACACATTGTGTAAAAAATCAAATCAGGGTATTTAGTATATCCATCACCTCAAACATTTATTTCTTTGTGATGAGAACATTAAAAATTCTCTCTTCTAGCTATTTTGAAATAGACAACACAATATCGTTAACCACAGTCATCCTACTGTGCACTTCTACTAGCATTTCCCATCTCTTCTGACGGTGGGCCCATCCCTCCTGTGTCGAGAATATGGCCAGCGCTTCCCTGTGCTTACACGTTCCTTTGAGGACCCTTTCGGTGCCATCATTTCCACTTCTCCAGGGCTTTACCTTTGGCCTTCTTCCTTAGTTCTCTCTTTTAGAATCTCTGTCTTCACTCTCTTTCTTGGCAAGCTCATCAAATCTAGAGCTTCTACTCTGATCTTTAAGCAACCAATTCCTCAGTCCCTAAACTCACATCTCTAACTTTCAGAGCCATTAATTAATTCCTCAAACTAAAATTCTCTTTCCTCACCAAACTAGCACTTATTCTCAACTTCCTCATTTTGATAAATATTGTCATTAACGTCCCAGAGCCATGGGTATGGGTGTTTTCTTCTCTACTATGGCCAGTAAATTGCCATCATGCTTAGAATGAAAACCAAACTACTTTGCCTGGTCTAGAGCTCATTGTGTGAGCTCTGACCTCATACCTCTCTGCTTTTTCCTAAGTTACCATCATTTAACCACACCGGCCTTGTTTCTGCTTCTCAAACCCAACAAAATTGTCCTCTGCTTGGGGTTTTATGCCTTCTCCTCTCTCCCCCAGGATGGTTTCTTGTCATCTGGCCAAACTGTTACCCCATCAGAGAGAGGGTACCAGAAACCCTGCCACACCACACTGTTCATATTAACATTTTCCCCAAAGCAACTTTCATGACTGATACTAACTTATTTCTTGTTTATTTTTTAACCTGTTTATTGTTTGTCTCTCCTCTCTATAATAGAAGCTCCTTGAAAGTGAGAACTTTTTGCTTACTACTGTAACTTTGTGGGCAAGAATTGTGCTCTACAGAATCTCAGTAACTATTCTGTGAAAGAATGAATAAGTGCAGTCTGATAGATTCAATTGTCACAGTATCTCTCAAATCCATCCCTCCTTTGTCTTCCCATTGCTATCACTATAGATCATGCCCTCATTATGGAATACCTTGACACTGCCTGAGACCTTTTATATCCCACCAACGCTTCACACGGCCCCTAGATTAATCTGCGTATCAGTTCTGATCCTATTATTATCATGTTGAAAATGTTTAGTATACTGAAAATTTCATAACCAAATTAAGTATAAACTCATCACCATAACTTTTAATATCCATCCATTTATTCAACAATCATACTGGGTTCAATTATACATAGGAGAGACTATGTAGAATGTTGCAAAACATGACTAAGTAGACCACACTAGAGAGTTCTATTGTAGATGTGTGCCCCAGATTTAAAGGTGAACAAAGAAAAAACCTTTACTTAGTCTGTAGGAAGTGATACTTCAGCTGAATCTTGAAGGATAAATAGGAGTTTACCAGCCAAGCAAAATGTATGCGTGCATGTGTGAAAAGTGGGTGACTGTTTTCTAGGAAGAGAGAATAGCATCTGCAAAAATACACATAGCATGGTGAGCTATTGATGATTATGACAAGCGGTCCAGTTTGGCAGGATAATTGGGGTGGGGGGTTGTGGGTAGAGCAAGAAATGAAGCAGAGTGATCAGCAGACAACCAATCAGTAAGGACCTTGAATTCTATTCTAACAACAAAAAGGCAGAATACAGTGGCAGTTGAGAGCATGCACTCTGGACTCAGATTCTCTGGGTTAAATTCCTGCCCTGACTGGGCAAGTTACCCTTTCTATGTATGTCCTTGTTTCCTCATCAATGAAGTGGAGATGAAAATATAATAACAGCAACCTATCTCATAGAATTACTATGAGAACTAAATGAGTTAATATACATAAAGCAATTAGTAAATATGCAATTAGTAATTACTAAAAATAGCAATTAGTAATTACTATGGCACATAGTAAATACACTAATATTTTCAATTGTTATCCTATAGATAATGGGAAGCTATTAAAGAATTATAAGCAGAAAAGTGACCTAAAACTAATATCTCTTAAAGATAATTCTTATAGTAGTATATAAAATAGAACATAAAGAGAAAGAGAATGGAAGTCAAAACATCAGTTAGGATTAAAAAATGATGAGTAGCCAAACTACGGTAGTGAAAATGGACAGGCAAAGGAAAATATAGACTTGAGAATCATTTAAGAACCAAAGTCAAGAGAATTTGGTGACAGTTATGTGAGTAGCAAAGGTGAGAGTGTTATGGACAATTCCCAAATTTCTGACACAAGGCATCAGTGTATGGTAGAGCTATTAAGTAGAATCAGAAATATAAGACAAAACACTGATTTTGGAGAAGAGACTAAATTCAACACATCAGTGACATACTGAGGTTGTGGTATCTACAGTGCAGACATGAAAGACTGCCAACAGGCAATTGGAAATACAGGTCCAGAGCTCTGAAGAAATCATTTGAAACTGTATGAGCAGAAGACACACATTATGAAGAGGAAAAGCAGATGCGGAGCCCCAAGACCACTGGAGGACGCCAGCAAGGAAGGGGAGACTCTCATGAAGTAGGAGGACAGCAAGGTAAGAAGGGAATTGTGGAAACCAAGGAGTCTTAAGAATAAGGGGGAGATCCACAATGGCCAATCTTAGGTATGCTGCCTAAAGGAAGAACTTTAGCATGCCCACTAGGTTTGCAATTGTGTCAGTAATAAATCCAGAGAAAGCATTACAGAAGCAAGGTGGGAGCAGAAGTCAGGCCACAGTAGGTCGAACAGTTTAGAAGCCAATGTGAAGGGAAGAAAGAGACTCTTGGGAAGCTGAGGTAGGAAGGGGGAAAGAGAAGAAGGCAATAAAAAGGAATATAGGACGGAGGTGGGTTCTTTCTTTTTGATGATTAGAGAGACTTAGATGTTGGTAGGATAAGAAAAAGAATGGAGCACTGAGAGAAAAAGAGTCTTTCAAGGTCTCGACTGACCATCCTGATGTTTCCAGTCTTATCTCTCACTTTTCTCTACCTCACTCCAAATGCTCCCCCAACTGGAGCTGTGAAATTAGAGGAGGTAGACAAGAAATGCAGGATCCCTGCCTCATCATGATGCCTCCGGCCAGCTCCAAATACCTGAACTGCAACTGACAGGTGATTCAGCTATTTCTCCAGGTGTGGCATCACATGTTTACTCCACCCAGACTGAGTGTTCTTGGGGATTCAGAGGGTGTGTTAGGAAAAGTACATGTGCCTTGGAAGAGAAAATGCTTCAAGTGTGTTAAACTTAAAATGATGAAGCTTAATCCACCCCCCCAAAAGACCTCTCTGTTCTAAACAAACATTTATCTATACAATTAAGATTCTTCATACACTGTGAATAAATTTCGAACTTTCAGATACAAAATTATTTAATGCCAATGAGTATCATTCCCAATTAGGGAAGAATAAAGAGGAAAGGAAAACGAGTCTTTACAAAGAATTCAACGTTCTTTTTGCTCTCATGATGCCCAAATTTTCCATAAAAGCATTGTGTCTTATAATTCTCTTCTACCTTGAGCCTTCTGGATCTTAGCCTGCTTAATTAGCTCTCCAATAATAGCTACCGATATAGCACCTGAAGCAGGTTACCTGGCTGTGTGACCTTGAACAAGTCATTTTACTTCCTAGAGCATACATTGTCTATCTGATCTACTTTCAATTCAGTTACATCTGAGGTCAAATCTCACATTATATCTTTATCACCTGCTCTACTGCAGGTGAGACATACCGCAAATCTACTGAAAAAATATTTTGGATAGGTAAGAAAATTCCCATTTCAATTTCAAAGTTACAGCAGAAAGTTGAAACTTGCAGCTTCCAGGGAGCTTACCAGGTCATTCTAAATAATGGAAAGATCAAATAATGCTACTGCAAACTGCTATTGTAATTCATTCTTCCATAAAGATTACCTCTGTTATACTAGCAAGTTCAGCAAGACCTTGGGTTATCAGCCAAATAAATGCCACTTCAGTAAGTTATTGCTGCCTGGGGCCAGCTTTAACTTGCATCGTCAACTTTTTTCTGTCTGAAGTTCTACTGTAAGTTTTTCATTCATAAACCATGTTCCCCCTTGGCTTTATTGCTTGCCCTGGTGACTTTTCCCCTCCTCTTGGTTGCTAAAGAGAGCCCCATTGTATTCACTAACACCCGAGAACTTCTCCCAGTGATGTAAAAAAGTCACATTTAAATGGGTTTTTTTGGGATAGAACAAAATGCAAAAGCCCACTGAACATTTTCTTACTATGTGACAATTGCTGCCTGCCTCTTTGCACCACAGTTCTGGGAATTCAATTCAAAAGAGATGTGTTCAAAAAGTATATGACTTTGGCTCCCATGTATGATCATGAAACAATAGAGAAAGAGTAAACTTTGTGACAATTTTTCAAATTTGTGGGATTCAAAATTCATGCAAAATTTTACCAACTCTCCATTACTTTAACTGAATTCAAAAATGCATTCAGAAAATGTGGTACTTGTATAAATGAAAATAAATGATAAATGTTTCAACAGTCTTTTTTCCTCATTTAAGTTGATGGTTAAGTGTATAACAAAAGGAGAAGACAATAAACAACATATACATACTTGTCTGAAAAGGCCTAAAAAATGCCACCCACATGCACAGAATACCACACACAGTCATTTTATGAAGACAAGTCAGATGCTGTATAGGGTAACTATTGAATATTGATGACATTTTTTTCAACCCCAAACAAATTACTCCTCCTAAAGTGCATCCAGCTTTTTTTTTTTTTTTTTTTTTTTTTTTTTTTTTTTTTTTTTTTTTGCCAGTTTCCGTCCATTATGTTGTCATGTATAGATTCAGGACACATCCTAGGAGCATTCTTCCTGAGAACATTTCTCTCTGTGCTACTTAAACATGGCCTCTCACGTACAGCCTGTGCATCACTGGCCTTTGATAACCAGTAAAGTGCCTCTGTTTAAAGAAAAATAAGTAGCATAAGTCTCTTCGAGGAAAAATCGACAGGTGTAATAACTAGTGGAAATTGAGACTACAAAGCCTCGAAACCTAATATGAATTTCCTTTAAGGACATACTGATCTGTAACATGAGAATGACTGGCACGGCCCTAGTATGGCCCCCACGCATCTTAAATTGTTCTAGAGCAACTTTCACTAGGTTACCAGAACTGATGCCTTTAAAAGCATTATTGCTCTAGTCCCCTAGGTTTAAAGAGAAACCTGGTTAATCCCACAAGGCAGACTATACTGGTTTGAGGAAAGGATTCTTGCACTTATATCAAATAAGAGTACACTTAATGTTTGGGAATTGATAACTTAGCAAAATTCTCAGCAGAGAAATAAAACCACACTGTACAGTTCTGAGTTCTTCACTTTGCTTCCTTTGCTTAAGTCATTCTCTCCTTCCAACTCCTTGCTAAGCATGTATTCATTAATTCAACAAATACTTGTTGAGCCGTAACATGTACCAGGTACTGTTCTAGGCCCTGGGAATATAGCCACGAAAAAAACGGATGGAAATTTCTATTTACATTCTTCATCTCTCAGACTTATGTACCAAGCTAAAGTAAAGCTGTCTTTTCTCTCCCAAATCTTGCTGATCTGCACTTTCACCAAGGAAGGGGTTCAGTTTTCTAAGAAAACAGGGCTCTCATTTATTAGAGCAAACAAAGGTCTTCAACAATTATTCACTCACTCACCCAACAATTATTGTTGAACATCATCTAGATGCCAGGATCTGGGCTACAGACTGAAGACAGCAAGATGAAAAACACTCAGTCCTTGGATTGAAAGGAATTATATATTTTTGTAATGTCTTTCATGTGAACAAATTAACAATTGATAGTTTTTAAATTGAATTTGAATTTTTGAAGTCTTCTGATAGCTGAGAGTTAGTTGTTTTTCCTTTTTCCCAGGCCAAGTATTTCTCCTGGTGCACTTAAGTGTAGACTCTAGGGATAATGGCCATTTTTTGTAAGTATGTTACTGCCCAACTTGGAAAGGGTAAGCTAGACTTGGACGTGCATCTGAGTGTTCTCACTTCATTTTCCATAGTCGCAACTCTTGCTGTGTTTTCAATTAGCTATAGTAACTGAAATTAATATTCCATTATACTTTTTTGATCATTCTTTAATTTAACCAACAATAATGATCAGGGCATAAAATAGCCTAAGTCCTTTGTTTAGGGTTTGGTGAATAGAACCATATGCCTGACCTCAACCCTTTGGGGAATGGACTTTCAGAAAGTATATTCATGGCTCCTCAACTTTTGTTTGTTATTTTCCTGTTGCTTTTTTGGTCTATGTGGCTTTCTTTACTCTGCTCACTATATATGGAGGGTGAGGCTGGAGTTAGGAGTTTTGCTTTACTTCTGGAATTAGGACATTTGAGAATGTTGGCCCATTTGTCATCTATTATGCCTCTCTTCTGCTACGTGTTTATTTCAGAAGCCTTTGGTCAAAGTGTACACAGACATTAACTAATTTTTATTTTCTTTTTTTTCTGATTGATTGTGTGTGTGCATGTGTGTATGTGTGTGGGGGGGTGGGGGGTGTGAATTAGCAGATAAATAGATAATACTTTAAAATGTTGATATCCAGCCTGTCCCATGGGAGGCATGCAGGACCCTGTTAGTAGATCTCTGTCATTCTTCACCAGGTGAACATACCATGGCTTTGAGTCAGACACTCCTGAGACAAATCCTGGCTTTCCCTCTTAGCAGTGTGTGGCTGTACAAGTTACTTATTAACCTCACGGAACTTCGGTCTGCTCATCTACACAATGAAAATAATAAATGCTACTGACCTTGCTGGCTGGGTTGTGAAGATTAGCTATAATACATGCACTGAACACAACATAGAACCTCTATGATAGGCATTCAATATCTGGCAGGCATTAAACATTATTATTATTTCTTCCTCCTCCTCCATTCTTTCCCTTGCTCTCATCACCTAACCTCTTCCATTTCCCTTTTCTCTTTCTTTTTGCTTTCTCATTATCCTATTCTCTACTCTCTCCTGTCAGTGCCTTAGCTCTGTGAATGGCGTCCATAGGCATTGCTCACCCACTAACAACATTCAGAGAAAAAGATGTTGTAGATCCCTGTTCTCCATGACCAACCAAAGGAGAAACAACCAGAGAGAAAAACCATTGAGGAAATATTGTCTGGTGTAAAAAGATTTCTATTCCAATCAATGCTGCATAGCTGAAGGTATCCTATTTCCCCAAAATGCTGAATTTCTTTTTTATGGGTAATAGCAATATCCAGAAATTTAACTTTCCTTTGTTCAATTATTTATTTATCAAATATATTAAATATATATAATGTGCTGGATTCTCTGCTAAAGCTGAAGCCGTGAAAGATGTGTCTTACTTATCTTTGTATTAACTCACTCTACAGAGAGTTGTTGAATAAATAGCAAGTGAGTGATGAACAGCCCAAAGCTTCCAGTTTTGAAGACACTGAAATTAAACAATGAAATTTTTATTCCTGAATGTAGGTTATGTATATATATGATAGCTTGTTTTATTCTTTTTCAATAAAATGAATGAATCAGCACCCTCTGTGTCTAGTTTTGAACTGGATGCTAAAATATAAAGATGAAAAGACAAGGCATGGTCTCCACTGTTCATTCATTCATTCGTTCATTCAGTAAACATTTTCAAATGGCTTTCTTGTGCCAGGATTGGGCTAGGGCCTGCAGGTATCACTTCACCCTGCTCTTATAAAGCTTATTTCCTAGTATGGAAATTATAAAAGGAAATAAATAAAATGAAACAAAGAAATGAAAGAATTACAAGTTATAAGGAGAGCCATAAACAAAACAACAATGGACTAAAATGGACAGGACATCTACCCTAGACAACCTAGTAGGAGACAGATGAGTAATCTCATAATTACAATTCAATATTTGTTTATCTGTATATCAACTTACAGGTTAGTTCTCTCCTCTTTCATCCTCAAAAAGTTTCGAAGAAGCAATAAAATAGTCTAAGATCAGTAAAGAAGCATACAACACCCGTGAACATGGATGAATAAGCAGACAAATCTGTGTGCATTTTCAATATTAACATGGAAATACAGGTGGGCAAGCAATACATTGAGTAGAATGGCCAAAAAGGCCACAGAAAAGAGGAAACAATGGGGTGAGGAGTGATCTACTTCTAGCCCAGGCTAGTGGGGAGTGGCGGCAGCCCTTATTCAATAATGTCATCAAAGCACCACCAAAGACCTTAGATCTGCATGCGTAGTTTCTTAGTACCATTGCAATGGCCCTGGGGGCTTTCATAGCCTGATCTCTAAATCTGCTGCTTGTCCTGCTGCTGAAGGAGCCCTATTTGGCATTGGAGGGCCTAGGCGCACAGTCCAGCTCTGACATTGATTAGCTGTGAGATGTTGGGCAAGTCACTATCTCCAGCTCTCAATTTCCTATTCTGTGCAATGGGTATATTCATCAGATCACAGGTCCAGATAACAAAATCCACTCTAACTAGTTAAAACAAAAAGGACTTTTTACTGAGTATGAGTACCTTTCTGAATCATTGGAAGGGTTAGATGACTAGGCCTCAGCCTGTGTTTCCGGATACAAATTCCAGCTCCTGGAACAACTTACTTCTGTCTTCTCTTTACTGTAATAAATCATAAGATAGATGCCTCATGTCTAATCTCTATTCCTATATTCAACTCTATTACTAATTCAAGTCTCGTGAGAGTAAAAATGATAAAACTGAGATTGCATCCAAAATCATAGCTGCAAGGGCATGTAGGAAACGTCATTTTTAGTTGTATAGCTTCTATGTATCAAGAAGGCATACCAGAAGGGCTGGGATAGGTGGAGCAAGCCAATCCATACAATTTGCCACATGGGACAACAATGCATCCTTTATAGAGTTGTTACAAGGATTGGTGTTTGTGAAGATGTAAATACTTAGTAAATACTGGCTTAACCTGACACCATTGGCCAGCAATCCTTTTGCCCGGACACTGGGTGCCAAATGTACTGAGTCTAGCTTCGGGCTCAGCCCTCAAACCCCAGACACCTGCCAATGCTCGGAGGCTGGACCTTGTTTCCTGCATACCACCCCTCCTGTTGGATAGATCTTGTTAGCTGACAGCCTGGGCCCCACCCAGAGAGAGATCCTGTCCCTTAGCAACTCAAAGCTCACAAGGTAGAGGGAGGAGTACTCGAAAACCAGGAACCCAGAAGAAGATAACTACCTACTTCTGCCTGGAAGCATTAGTTAAGACATCACATTCCAACATTGCTGATAATACATAGTCCCGCAGGCAGAATAGAATACTACTTTATTTGGCTTTCTTTCTTATCAGGAAGGACCTCATAAACGTTTCAGCGCTAAAAGCTGCTTGTATAACATATAAACTCTTTATATGCATATTTAGCTATTTGAGAAACTGGCCAGAAAATACTAAGCCTGATAAGAAAGGAAGACCTTTTTTGACTCCTAATCATTTTTTCAATCAAATTTTTAAAATGTAGTTTTCCTAATTATAGAAAAGGTGCAGTGGCTCACACCTCTAATCCCAGCATTTTGGGAGGCTAAGGAGGAAGGATCACTTGAGGCCAGGAGTTCGAGACCAGCCTGGGAAACATATCAAGACCCCATCTCTACAAAAAAAATTAAAAATTAGCTGGGTGTGGTGGCATGTACCTGTAGTCCCAGCTACTCAGGAGGCTGAGGTGGAAGAATCACTTGAGCCCAGGAGTTTGAAGCTGCAGTGAGCTATGATCATGCCACTGCACACCAGCCTGGGCAACGGAGCAAGACCATGTCTCTTAAAAAATTTTTTTCCTAATTATAAAAGTAGTATATTCTTCTTAAAGAAAATTTGGAAAATTCTGAAAAGCATAAAGAAAATAACAATTACTTTTCTTCTCGTCACCCGGAATTAATGACTATAAACCATTTGAAAATATTTCCTTCTGAGCAAATATGAACCAAAAAAAAAAAAAAAAGCTGGTGGTCCTATATTAATATCATACAAAATAGACCTTAACGTAAAAGGCATTATTAGAAATAAGAATGGTCACTATGTAATAATAGAAGCTTCAATTCACAAGGAACACATAACAATTTTAAATTTCTAAAAGTTTAAAGTATGTGTTATGGCTTCAAAATGTACTAATACAAAATTGAGATACCAGTTAAGAGAAATTTCTATGTTCATACATTTCCCTCAGTAATGGATAGATCAAGCAAACCAAGAATGGCAAGGATATAGATTTGAACAACACAAATAATTAGAACATTGCATCCAACTCATTGTCAAACATACAAGGGCTATTTACAAAAATTAACCATGCATTAGACTATAAGCAAGTCAAATAAATTTTAAAAACTCTCTATAAGCCACATTCTCATCCCACAATATAATAATGATAACATTTCAAAAAGAACAAAATAAAAATCTATGTCATCAGAAATTTTAAAATATATTTTAAATAACTCGTGGCAAAAATAAATCATAATGGAAATTAGATTATTATATAATATTTTGAAAAAAGTACACATAAAAAATAAACATATCAAAACTTGAGGGCTACAGCTATGGCATTTCTTGGAAGGAATTTTATAGCTTTGCATTCTTACAGTAGGAAAAAAAAAGAAAGACTCAAAAAAAACCCCACCTGTTTATTATGAAATTAGAAAATAATTAGAGTTAAACAAAGCCAAAGTAGGGTCATTAAAACAACTAATAAAATGGAGAAGTTTACTCAGAAAAAGAAAGCCAAATATTGTGTCAATATAGACAGAGAGTGTGGATTGATAGATGTTGAAGACTGGGAAGGGTGAGTAATGAGAACTTATTTAATGGGCACAATATAGATTATTCAGGTAACGGATACACTAAAAGCCCAGACTTCACCACTACACAATATATCCATGCAACAAAGTTTCATTTGTATCCTTTAAATTTGTACAAATAAAAAAAGTGAGAAGTTTTTTATAATGTTAAGAAAAAAGAAAGATTAAATAAACAATATTAAGAATGAAGAGGCCATAACTACAGATGCTATATAAATTAAAAATAATAAATTAATAATGTGAATAACTCTATGCCAACACATTTAAAATTTTAGATGAAATAGATAAATTCCTACAAATACTCAATTTAACAAGACTGAATGAAGAATGAATAAAAAGGAAAGAAAACATAAATAGGTCTATAACAGTATGGTATATCCCCAAAATGCAACGTTGTTTTAATATTAGGAAATATTATGTTACAGACAATATAAGTATCCACATTAATAAATAAAAGAAGAAAAATATTCTCCATAGACAAAAAAAAAAACACTTGACGAAATATAGAAAAAACATCGGAAATAAATGCAACATCCATTTGTGATGTGGAAAAAAAAACATCACTCTTAGCAAACTAGAAATAAAAGGACCTTTCTTAACCTAACAGAGATAACCACAAATACCTACTGCAAGTGATATACTTAATGGCAAATTGTTGAAAATATTCCTTTGAAATATGTTTCCACCTCTATTAGAGTACTTATTTTATGAATGGCAATTATCTATTTACATATTTGTCTGGCCTCTCCCAGTTCTCCCCAAACTGCCCTCAATGCTTAGTTCAGTTCCTGGCACATGATAGTCATGCCATTCATGTTTGTCGAATGAATGAATGAATGAATGAATGAATAAAGCAGAGTTCTTTAGTGCTAATATACAGGTTACATAAAAGTTACCAGATAGGTTTTGATTCCTCAGTTGTATCCATTTAGCACTCAAGGACTCTTTGAATGAAATTTGAGTACTGCAAATGTATTGTCTTGTGATATTTAAGACATTCCAGATGACTCTTGTATCTCCCTAACTTTACTGTGTAAACATCATATTCTCAACTTGTTTTCATTTACTAAGCCTTTCTGAAAATCAGTTCTTTCCTTATAAATGAAAATCTTAATAGTATGCTTGCCTCACAGAGTTGTGAGAACTAAATAAATGCTCATGAAGCAGTTAGTACAGTGTTTGTCATCTAGTGACTATAAAATATATGTTGGCTATTGTTGTGTGTTTGTAATTATTAATAGTTGTTGTAATTATTAGTATAATAGCATTAGGGCTATTTCAGATTCTCATGGTATCCAGTATAGTGCTTTTCACATAAAAGCAACTTCTCAAAAAATATTGCTAAATGAAAGAATGATGGATCTGCAATGCTGAAATATACTAATGGCTTTTAAGCAACTTGCCTTCACTCATTCACTCATTCATTCAACAAAAATGAATTACATGCTTACTGTGTGTCAAATGCTATACTAAATATTGAGAATACAGTGATGATTAATGCTTAAGATATGATGCCAGCCTCTGAGGAGCTCACAGCATATCTCAAAACTAGACAGCATGAATTTCTTTTAATTTGAAAATCTACATTGACAGCTCTCTATTTTCATGCCTACCTATCACAAGCAAGGTACATTGACCTTTGTCAAGACAAAAGCAGCATGGCAGAAAATCAAGCAGAGACTTTTTCATAGTGGGTCACTGTTACTGATTGTATAGCACTTAAGCCAGAGTCCCTGACCCACCAGGAGATTGAGGGGCTTTTCTGTTTCTACCAGCCATACTGGATTCTTGCAACCAACAGTCCTAACACATACACTGGGTTAGACTAACATCTGAATAACATCTGTCAGAAGAGGGACAGAGACTGCCATGATTTGAGACTGACATCAACACCTAGGATCACCCTCTGGGTCACTGAGTGCCATCTCTCATTAATGGTAAATGAGACAGGGCATGTGGCTTTTCTATCAACTGTGCCTTGATCACCAAATTCTGTTTTTGCAGAACGTGGCTTAACTCAGGGTCTCCATATTATATACTGTTTTCTCCTCTCCAGAAGCCTCAGGAATCAGGGCTAGCCTGCAGTCTGCTGGGTGGAAGACTCAGGAGGAGAGAAGAAAATGGGAACCTGGAAAATAAGGCCAAGTAAGCCTCCACTTACCTTTCAGAGCCACCTTCATTTCTCCCCACCGGTACTCTCGGTTAACATTCTACAAGTTGTCTCTGAAACCAGGTATTTCCAAGAAAAACTGACAGCACAAAGAGAAAGGGAAAGATAGAGTATTCTCTTTATTACCAAAGAGCTGCCCTTATTGCTGTTAGAGAATGAATGCCTTGTTTTCTGCTTATATCTGTGGCTGCTATGAACTTTCAAGAAACATTTGATAGGAGAAGCATCATTTTGTTTTCTTTCATCAGCATTAAAAAGCTTGATATCAAAAGTCTAACTGCTTATATTTCTGTGATAGGAAGGCTAAAATCTTCCTTTCTTGGAGTAATCCATGAGCTAAACACAGGGGTTTAAAGTTGAAGAAGGCCTAACTTCTGCCCTCAAGGAGCTGGCTTGGGTGGGAGACAGATAAGTGTACCACAACCGAGTACAGCATAATAGTTACATAGACAAAGTACTATGGAAGCTGTGCTTGCCTTCTCCACAGGTGGGGACGAGAAGGCATTTGAAGCCTTTCCAGGAAGAAGTGACATTTTGGTCTTTATGCATGAACGGAACTTTGATGAGAAAATGAAGATGTCCCAGGAAGAGGAAGCAACAGAAACATAGACATGGAAGTATAAAATTCCAAGTTGTTTTCAGGAAACATTGAATACTTGCTAGATTAGAGTGTGGTTTATGTTTGTAATAGAGGAATGGAGTGGTGGAAAGGACAGAGTGCTTTCTCAGCTTCTTTCTAAATCAGAAAGGAGCCAAATAATATACTTGTTGATCAAAATTTTATGGCATAGAGTCACTAAAAAGTTGTAATAGAGTAAAATAAAAAAAAGTCCAGAATCTTATCCAATATCCCATCCACTAAACTGTTTAAACATCTCTGAAAAAACTCCTAACATTGCTTTCTACACTTGATCTTAGCCAAAAGGCCGAGAAGCGATATCTAACATTGCTTTCTAAAACATGATTTTTGAAAAGAGGTGGGGTGCTTTGATAAGATTTAATGAAGGTATTTTAATTCAGTTAAAAAGTAGCCTGATGATGATGGTGAGGAGCACAGAATAGACTGAAATGCTGCTGAACCACGAAGAGAAAGAAAAAGGTCCTGAGAGGGAAATATTCTTGGGACACCGAGTTTATGCTCTGGGTCTTGAAATGGCCAAATGCTCAGGATACTCCAATTTCCTCTTGACTGGTTCACACACTTCTAGTTCCTTCCCTACCTCACCTAAGCCCTCTCTGCCTCCCAGAAAGTGGGAAATGTCCCTCTTAAAGAGATCAAATGAAACAAGGAGAGAAACTATATATTTTGTCTGAATCCCCCATCAGCTCAGAAAGGAGGCAGCATTGACCTAACTTAGCACCATAAACCTCACCTTTCAGCTGGTACCTTTGTGTACCCTTGCCCGATGCCAGCAACTCAGCCCATGTCTCCCACTCAGCTCTCCCAGGCTTCTTAGAACTCAGATTCCCAAGACAAAGGACAATTGAGGCCCAGTTAGTGCTCAGGTTTACTGAGAATTAAGCCATGGGCAGATACCATCAAAACACATCTCACTTGTGACCTTTCACAGCCAACGAATTGGAAGGATTTTCCTTTGCCGGGGATTGAATTTAAAACGACTTCCCAGGAGCGAAAGGTCAGCCCATGGAATCATGATATCCAGTTAAACACAGCTAAATAGAACGTTTTAGCATGACAATAAATGGAGTTATATTTAGCTGATTTGGGAAACTATCTGGCTGAGGGAAAAGGAGGGGTACAGATATTCTTCATCTACCACCCCTCCATCCCCAGCTGGGAAAAGTAATGGAGTAGTACAAAAAGCACAAAGGTGAAGGATTTTACCAAATCTGTCCAGTGAGACCGTTTTTGCTTTCCTAACATCTACCATGTTCTGAGTAGGACGTGTTGGTTGAATTGCATAAAGGCTATATTGTTTTCTTGACGCACACATGAAATTCCTATTAGCATGACTGGAGCAAGATGGGCTCCAAAGGGAGAACATACCCTCAAATAACTTTCTGGGCAGCTTTGATTTCTAGATATGTATGAGGTGAAAGCACATTAGCCAAACTGGCTTTGATAACAAATGCATTCTTCTTTAACAAGGAAAGACTGAAGGGAAAAAATAGTTGGCACCCCTCTCCCCTTAACTTGAAATGCCCCATGCCATTTTGAAATAGCCTCATATTTTGCTGTTGTTAACTAACAGATGGTTTTGTTAGCCAGTGACTGTTTCTCTAAATAACTCCTGACAATAAAAGGCTGTGACACATGAGAGCAAAATGGGGACCATAAGTGGTAGCCTTTTACCTCCCGAATCTTACCTTGTCATCCATTCTGAAACTTGATGTGTGTAATTGCAGCCACTGGGAAGGTGTGGAGTGCTATAGCATCACAGATCTGCCAATAGTTAGAGGAGATTAAAAGTGTATGTTGTTTTCTTTGAAGGGAAAAAAATATATTTAATTGAAACCAATTTAGAAATCAGGATCCCTGTGAGTTTAGAGTGAGAACGTTTTCAATGAAACACTGTTCATCTTGGCTATGAGAGACCCATAACATTTCTCTCCCAGGCTAAGTGTGCTATTTGATAGGGAATCCACTGTTTATGCTTGTCCCCCAAGACCCGTCTACTAGACAATGAACTAGTACTCTGGGTAAATAGAATCCTATAGTGATTTAGCAAAAACCATCAGACTCAGACTTGTGGATTCCATCCAATATTCAGTTTCACTTATGGTGGCCAATCTCTCTGCTAACAAGGTCTTTTTTATGTAAAGCAGCTTTCTTTCATTTTATCTTTTTAAAAAATCTCACCTAATCTGGCTATCTGTAACTTTGTTACTTATCTTTTATTCTGCCTTTGAACAGTCCAAAATAGGCATGACCCAACCTGTTTGGGCATAACATTGGCCACTTTCAAATCTCTAGCTAAAGAAAAGATGTGGCCAAAGAGCTTTACTAAGCTCATAGAACTGATACTCAGACTTTTAGCCCTTGGTTCCTAAATGTCTACACTGGCCCAGCCACTCTGAGTCAACGCTTAACCTGGGAAGACTTTGATACCATGTGAACAGGAATATAGCCTTTATACAGTTCTACATACACATCCTATTTAGAACAGGTAAATGTTGGGAAAGTAACCATCTTACTTCTCCAGCTTCATCTTACTCTTTTCTCCTCACACATTGCTGACCACCTATAGTTATCTTAATACCTTCACCTAGCCTCCACAGTGTGATGCACTATTCTGTTAGGCCTGGAGTCCAAAGCTAGTTCCATTTTCTGCTGAATGATTTAATCTCTCACCCTTGATTCAAAGAGTCCCATAACAACTTTAGCCTGGCACTAAAATAAACCACCCCTCATAGATGAACTCTTCCCTCATAGATGTTCTCTCATCCAAGTCTGTGGCCACCAATTATCACTCAACCTCACTCTGCTCTATACCCCTCTATGACCACAAATCATCTCCGAAAGCCTATGGCTCTAAGAGGTCTAGTGATGCATAGACTGCATGAGATAATTCCTTTTAGGTACAGCCAGAATATTGTTACAGTAATCCCAGCACTGAGGTGCAGAAATAATGGTGACTTGACCTGTGATAGTAGCAATAAGAAGGAAGAAAAATTGTCATATTCAAATGATATTTTTGATAAGATTTGATGACTGATTGACAAAAGGGAATAAAAAACAGGAAAAAATTCAGAGGGATTTTCAGATTTCTGGCTTGGAAAAGGTGTTGGACGCTAGATGTGACAAAAGAATAAGAGGACAAAGAGTTTGGGATTTGAAAATGATTGAAACAAGGGCTAAGTAGGTACATGTCTTGCTTTTATCCCATTATTTACCAAAGCTCTTATTTGGTTTGTCAAGTAGACTTCTCTGTTGAGAAGAGAATATGGTCATTCACCTACATAAATAACAAAGTGTTTATTTAAATCAGTAATCAGTATAACATGTGTTTGGGTGACTTCTCCAGACCCTTGGAAAGTCTGGCCAAAGTTACCTGGCAGAAAGAGTTCTAGATCAAGTAAGAAAACTCAAGTTTTAGAATTGGAACCACTACTTACAAGCTGTAAGACCTAAGGCATTAAATAAACTGTGAGGACTCAAGAAAAATGATACTTTCCAAGTCCAATATTTTGTGACTATAATGAAATACAAGAAGATAAAGTTGAATTTTTCAAGGATGAATGCACCTAATTCTTGGGACTATAATTCCCAACCCTTTCTTATTTTGTCTTATCTCTCCCATATTACTCATAAATAATGAAAAGGAAAATTTGAGGGAGACAGTAGTGGTCAGAAGTTACAGGCAAGAGAAAAGCTCAAGTAACTAGGCTTCTGTAAAAATAATTCATATTTACTATTGGTTTAGTTCTAAGCTTTCAGCAAGCATGCAGGTATTAGAGAAACACAGAGATACTTTGAAAGCTCTGTACACAGAGATACTTTGAAATCTCTGTACAAATATGCAGGGCTAAGGCATACTTCATTTGAATAAATTGTTAAAAAGTAAGGTAGAGAAAACTTTATCAAATATGGAAGTTTGAATCTGAACTCCCTGTTTATAAATGGTAATAAAAATATCTACCCAAGATAGAATCCACTTTTTATAAAGCACCTAGTACAGTGCCTGGCATGTTACACTCACTAAATAGCTACTACTATAGCTGTGCTTTGGAATCACTCACTATACATGACTCAAAGATTAAGCCAGGTGAAAATGAAAAACTGAGCCAACAATGGAGTGTTAAAGAATGCAGAAGGCATCCAACCTAGACGGTGATCTCATAGAGTCACTACCATTATTTATTGTTTACCTAGCACTTTAGCCCAGCAAAACTCAAAATCAGTTATTATTATTTACTAAACACAGTAAATGAGAATAGCACTTCACAGATGGGGAAAACACAGCACCATTGCTGATAGGAGTCAAACAGTTCAACTCAAACAAGTTCAATCACTTGATGGCCTAAACCCATTGTCTGTCCCAAGACATCAGAGAAAACAACCCAAAAGTACCTCTGGCCCTCTCCCTTTTGAAGACAGAGGCTGAGGAATTATGGCACACAATACATGTTAGGCAATCTCAGATAA
Organism: Cheirogaleus medius; assembly: GCA_008086735.1. NCBI lineage: Eukaryota > Metazoa > Chordata > Mammalia > Primates > Cheirogaleidae > Cheirogaleus > Cheirogaleus medius. Next base: position 36,508,986 of record VBSM01000272.1, read on the forward strand.
CCTTTGGGCTAGGGTGGTGAAGGTATGTGGACCTTTCCCTCAAAGATGGCCTTGTGCTTTCTCTTTCTGAAAATGACAAATTATGAGAAATCTGTCTTTTTCACATAAAAATAAATAATTCTGAGAATGTACATAGAAAAACAAAACAAACACCCTGTTTTGTGGATAAAAATGACCCATGTTTTTCCCACTCCTCTTGTCACTGACTAAATTTTTCTTTAAATGCACTGATCATGTCATCATGTAAATGATTTTCAAAATCACTTACCATGGTTACAGTATAAGCTACTGACAAGTCACATACGCACTCACATAAATGAATGTCTCAGTTAGGATTATTTGGTGGCAGGTGACAGAAATGGACTCTGGTTAACTTAAGCAAAGTAATAACGATAATAATAACATATATTATAGAATCTAAAGAAAAAGTGACCAATCAGGCCCTGGAAGGATAAAATCAGAGATGCTCCAGAAAATTGGGAAATAGGCATTAACAGACTCTTCAGACAACAGCTATCGGAAGGACCCAATGCTTCGTGTTAACATCTTCTCACTGAAGATTTAAAATTCTGGGAAAGTAGGACAGTGTCTGAGGAGGGTGGGGATGGTGCATATGACCATTCCACAGGAAATAGCATGAAAGGAGGGAAGAGAAGTCCCCAGGGGAAAAAATTGTAGTACTATTAACAAAGAAAGGGAAAGAGCTACTGGGCAGACCAAAACCATATATTCCACCATAGCTCATCTCAGAGAATAGTGGTACAAAATAGTGGTACAAAAATAGATAGAAACAAACCCTGGTTTACAAAACCCATTTGTGGAATTTGATTCATTTTGTCAATGCAGTGTGAAAACATATTTAAAATTTTTAATTTTGGAAAAAAGTCTGACATAAGCTCATACTCTTAGGAAGTGTTTCCCAGCTCTGCCACTAAAAGTGTTCCACCTGCAGCAGCAGCAGCTCTTGCATGCACATGCCATCACCAGCACTCATGAAGCACAGATTGGGCTTTCAGATCACACTCACAGCAACCAGGATTCCTTGCAAGGTATCTGACTTCATGTCTTAGGGCAGGAAAAATTAAGATGGTGATTGTACATCTTGTGGTTATTAAAGATCAGAAAGAACTCTTTCTAGGATGACGGGGAACGTGCTGAAAAGATAATAAATCCAGCTGAAAGGGCTACTCACCAAGCTGTGATAATTGAAACATCCAAAGCAAACAAACATACAATAATGATTACAATTAACTAGAATTGTTGAAGGTGCAAAAGATAGAATTCATTATGTCACTGAAAAGAGAAGAGTTGGTTGCAAAGGTGTGCAAAAGTAATTGTGATATAAAAATGACATTTGTATTTATTTTAATAAGTAGTGAAATGTTCATAGTGGGTTTTAATTATTTAAAATTATTTCTATAAGCATATGTGTGTTTTTAAAGTACAACTATATACTTGTTTCTATCTGTGTGTACAGAAAACAGTGAACACAGGAAACCATGAAAAAGTCAAATAGATCCAGAAAAGGTTACAGTCTCAACAACAAGGACTATTTAACACCGGTAGTCACAGATAATAATCAAGTTTAAAAAATTTATCAGTTGGTCAGTCCCAGGGGTCATACACAATAAAATTAAAAAGAGGCGCTGACAGTGTGTTACACAATGAACAATTTGAACAAAATCCCAAGGAAGAGAATTAAAGCAAACGTGATTCCTCATTGTCTGTAGAGAAAACCTCTGGGTGACTACTTATTAAAATTAAATACTTATTTGACATATAATTAGGTTCCAGTAATGCTATTAATAAAACTAGATAAATATATCACAATGCCAGGACAATACCCAATTGTACCCAGGGAGGACTTTTAATTCCAAAAGAAATAAAAAGTCAAGGATCTTAAAATTCTCACTATTAACCACCAAGTATGAGACTTCACAAGGCTTCATCCGAATAATCACAGGCATGGGTTTCATTCCGCTTGGGCTATACAACCAATTATTGTCCCCTCATCAAGAATCAATTCAGATCCTGCAAACTCAGCTGCTAGTCTTAATTTTTTTTTTCTTTGTGTCTGGTATTAGTACTGCAACTATACAGATTACTGCAACCCTAGAAATACCATCTTCTTAATTACAACAACCAGGAAGGCAATCTTGAGAAAGGTATAAAATTAAAATTAAGGAAAAGGATATAGAGACAGAGATCATGGAGAAACTAATGCAAATTTATGGTATTAGAACTTTTATAAATAGTTTAAGTGTAACAATTTTGAGGTGACTTTTGTAATCACTATGATATATTCTAATTATTGTGATATTTTGCATTTTTGGTTTATATCTATTCTCTTAAAATATTTAAGAGAATAAGGTATACTAAGTTTGCGAATTTAATTAAAAGTCAAGAAGAGTGGTATTAAATATATATTATAATTAATGTTTATGCTTTGAGATACTTATTTTGATAAAGCCATTATTTTCATAGTAACTGGGTCAGCAGTATGAAAATATTTAGACCAGAAGTCAGCAAACTTTTTCTGTAAAAATATTTGGACATGCAGGCCAGACTGTTTCTGTCACAGCTGCTCAACTCTATTACTGTAGCATCAAGAAAACCATAGATAATACTTAAATGCATGAACGTGCTATGTTCCAATAAAATTTTATTTACAAAAGTAGGCCGCGGGCTGGATTTGGTCCATGGGCCACAGTTTTCCAACTTCTAATTTAGAGGAATATTAATACTTTTATATTTAAAAGATCATTTTAATATATTCAAAAGGTTAACAAATTGGGCATTAAATATGATGCAAATGGTATTAAGCATTTTTTACGTGCAAAATTCCCTGAGATATGAAAGAAATAAATCCTTCTAATCCCAAGTCCAACCTGCAGCAAACCATGGATTTTTAGATGCCAGTTTTCCCCTTCTTTCCCATTGTCCTAGTTTGAAAATGTATCTGCATTCCTTTATTCTGTCCAAGTCATGAAATATGCTTTTCTTCATTACTTTATAAGGTACAGTCTCCAATCTTACTTCCATCTGTCAGTTTTCTTTCGTGGTAAACCTGTATTATTAATTATTCTGACCAAGGAGATGATAAGGAAAGAAAAGGACAAAGACATAAAGACACCAGTTTGATAAGAATTGGAAAATAGTCATGAGCTACACAACCTTATGGAATACTAGATAAATGAAAAAGAATAATCATTTAATTATTGCTCTTATAAATGTAAACTCTATAAATGTACAATATCACTAGTATCTAGAACAGAGGTGTTTAGAACATAGTAAGTGTTCAAAAATATATGCAAAATACATCAAATAAATGAATGATTTCATTGCTGTGGGTACTCAGGTCCAATTTTGCTGTTATGGTTGGTCAACATGATAGCTAGTCTGAAGCTGTGTCAGTCCCAAGCACTCCCGGAAGCAAACATCAACATGGAATTAGAAATACAAAAGATGTGCACTTCTCTGTGAAGGATAAAGAGAGCAATAGTAGGAAGGAAAAGACTTCATAGCACCATGCTGATCTAACATCTGTAAAAGAAGAGTGGAAAGGAAGGAGGACTGGGCAGGAAGGGCCTCAGACTGCAGTGTAGCTTGAGAAAGTCCCAAACTGGCCAAGGGGAGTCCCACATTGGGCAGAGGTGCCATGGCTCTACAACACCTGGCTCACAGAACCCCTGCTGCACCAAGTTACTGGCTGGGAGCAGTCCTAGAAGAACATGACTTGAAGTTAAAGGCTGTGGTGGACCTCAAAGTTGTAACATCTGGAAGCTGTCTGCTAATTGCACTCTCAAATAGGCTCTTTCTTGATGGGAGGTCTGAGTGGCATACGTCCATGGCCACAGAAATCAAAGGGCTACCTGTTTCTAAGGATAAATAGATCAGATTCAGTTCCAATACTATATTTTCTCCTCACTTTTCTACCATGAACTCTGAGTTTTTTGAATACAGGAAGACATTTGTTCCTTCCCATTCGAATGTGAGCATGGATTTGAAACTTTTCACTTATAGGAATGTTTCTTTCATCAAGAAATTTGACAAATGTCAACTTTTAAAATTACATGTAGAAAGGGCATCTCTACGTGCCAATGCCATCAAAGACTACAAAGCCATTCCATCATCTTTCAAATATCCCCCACTTAAGTGCTAAGCTTTTAGCAAATATGCACATCTAGCTTGTAAACCAAAGGTGACAACCCTTTGCTTTCATACCTAGTTCTGAGACACTTCTTCCCTCTATTAGTCCAAATAAAAGGATAAAGTACATAGAAAAATAACTATATTTTATAGAAATAGTTATAAAATTATGTAAAATACATAATGATCATATAATACTATAATGTAGATAGTGAAAAGCACTGAAGTGCAGATGAATGCTATGGAAGTTCAGAGAAAGGAGAGATTACTTCCAACTGTGAGGACTGGACTGGGGAAGAGTTTCCTGGAGAAAATGGCATTTAAACTGACTGGATTTTGAGAGACGAGTAAGATTTGCACACATGGAGATGAGGTAAGTGATACTGACTGATGGAATCATATGCACAAAAGCATAGAGCCAAAATAGCACAACTTTATTTTAAAAAATCAGGGCACAATAATTTTCATGGCAGCAGCATTGATTGACAAATTTCAGGTATCTCTGGTACCTAAATTTTAAATCTAAGACACTATAGGCATGCCAATCACTGATAGATATACTATTATTGTTGTCTGTTCGTAAGTTTGACATCAGAAAAATTCACTTGAACATAGACTTGAAGATTACCTCTTGGCCATGAGGACTATTCTGCCTTGAAGATATATTTTGTTACCATTTATGACATATGTTAAAACTAAATTGAAGACACCCATGAAGTATAGCTATTGCATGACAGACAGTGTTTAAAAATAAGTTTAATAGGGTGTCATTAGTTCAAGTGGTGGCTCTGACACGGAATAGCTCCTCTTTGACTGATCTAAGAATGAACACATTCTCTCTGTACAGTGTTCCATTAGTGATTTTAATTGCATGCTAAGCTTTATAATTTGTTGCTGTCATTTAGGTTCATGTACTGTACTAATATTTATTCTGCATATTATGTAACACCTTATTAAGTTTATTGCCCGCTTTCTATAAACTTTTGCATCTGACTCGCATGTGAGGAGCTAACTTACATATCTATTAAAGGTAGTGCTTGAGCTACAGGTCCTCTTAGTAGTCTCAACAGATTTTTTTTAACTGTTTAAGTCTATGCGAGGAAAAAGGAGATGGTTTGGTTCCTAAATTTAAAAAAACTATATATACATCCTATTACATGATATTTATGCCTTGAGGACCACCGATAATATAAATGGTAACTACATAGTTGGTCTTTTACATGCCCTCCATTGAGCAAATCTCAGACAAATGGGACCAGAATATGCATCCGCCTGCAACTCACAACCCATAAGTGAAGAACGCTTTAAGTACCTAGCACAATGTCTCAGACATAGTAGGTAATTAATATTTAATGAAGGAAATAAAGGTACAGGATATGAAGATTTATTTTCTAAACATCCCCTGCATCACTTCATATCATATGGTGTATTTTCAATAAAAATCACAATGGTGGTAGAGACATAAATTCAGAAGATAATTACAGAGCAATGATAAATTCCTCATCATTATCTCACCACATATCCTTGCCTCGTCTATCGACTTCCTTTAATCCTTTCTCTACTTTTTTCTAAACCTAACTCTTTGATGCACCAACCCCTTTAAAATTGCCCTAGAAGAATCTGTTAAATACACATGCAGTGACAGCATGCCTGGAAAGCTCTTGTCATGTCACTTCACCATTGGTATGTGTAGCAACCCTCAAATCAGTCAGGGAAGGGAGGCCGATTAAACAGGTGTGGGTTTTCTTGGAATACAACTTAGGGAGGTGACGTGTCTGTCACAAAGTGTATGTTTCAGAAGGTAAGTTTTACATCTTAAAAGAAACTAGAATCTCAATTATGAATAAATTACTGCTACTTTAAAATGTGTGTTTCTTAAGTTTTGGGTTTCTTCTCACTTCCCACAAATAAAGATGGTAGACAAGTGGAGATATGACAGGGAAGACATGGAATTAATGGCATTAATTTATGACCCTGTTTCATCTGTTGTTGAAGAGCAAATTCAACAGAGAAGAGGTAAGGAAATATAAGAAGGAAAAGAATGAGGTGCATTTGACAATACAGCATATCAAGATATCAGTATCTAGCTAACTTTTTCAAAACTTACTGAAAATACACATTATTGGAAGATAAATATAGTCTTTCTTATCAAGGATATTATAATATATAAATTAATATTTTTGATGAACACAAATATAAAGATGCATTCAGTGGAGACACCTAGGTTAATTTACTACCCCCAATCCTGAAGACAAGATCAGAGAGTGGGACCCAGAGAATATTTCAGACCTGGATAAATGTCAGTTATGAACCTAGAATTCTCTCGAATGTGTCATATACTCTAGTGTAATTTCTCTAGTATGTATATATACACTTCATATCCTTTTAAATCTACATAAGCTGCTGAGAGAAGAAAACTCTTGGTGTATTCTAATAAATGTAAGTTGGTTGATTGTCCTATCTTGTCTCTTTGAAGTAAAAAGAAGGTAATTAGACAATTTTGGAAAAATTAAACTACAGTTACTAAAATCTTCAAAATGAGTCCTACTTAATACATTTGTTTTTATTGTGGTTCCTTTATGCTCCTGTTGTTTAAAAGGAAATCTATTTTTAAAAAGATGTCCAGGATGATCTGAGAATGACTTACATCAATCCAATTAAGACCTCATTACAATGCAACATAATATCTTCAAAGAAAAACTGCCAGGCACACCTAGCCAAACATTAGGGGTTCATTGTCCCAGAGGGTGGAACTGTCTATGATGGTAAAGAAAAACAACCTATATTCTCAAGGTCAATGAACCAGAGGTGCAAATGTAGTTAATGATGTGTTTTTACAACAAGTCCAAATTTTTTCTTTTATCCCTACTGAGACTATGGTCATTTTGACATTTCCATATTTGATGCTAACCTAACAGCTAATGTGTGTTTTCAAATGGAATACCTAAAGAAGAATTTTAGAAGTTCTGCCACAATGCAGCTTTTAAATATACTTTCAACTATTGTTTGATCTTTTTGCAAGAAAAACTTCTTATGAACTCTAAAGTGTCCTTTCATCTATTCCACTTTAGGTGACCTACTCATTTTATTTCTACCTTTACATGCATATCCATCACCAAAAAATATATGCTTTATTTGTTTTAAGTCAAAGCTTTTCATTCTCAATTGGAGTTTATATGCTGCCTGATTTGTACGTGATGTCAAAAAAGATGTATTTGCATGTCTTACCTGACTTGCAATTAGGGTTATTAGCAAAACTATATCCAAGAAAGATTTTGCATAAAGTAGGTTCTGGATTCCTGGGTAAGATAAAAAAAGAAATCCAGGATATTTCCTTCACAACAATCTTCTTCCATCTTACAGTCTTTTGTTGGGTCTTTTCATTTTAGATTTTCTTCCCTAGAAAGTAGGTAGACATGACTGCCAGCATTCCTACAGCCTTTTGTTAATACTGTAATGACAGAAGTAGACCATTCAAAGGTGTGCTTGAAGTATGCAATTTCCAGTTCCTTTTGAATGGTTCAGTATATACCCTTTGCTTTTTATTCAGGCTAAGCACAATCAAAAGTATACCTCTAGAAATTATAGATTTTATGCTTTTCAATTCCACATTTCCCATTTATGTTCAACTAGAAAAGGTTATCAGTACTACACCAAGGAAGAAAGTATGGGGAGAGGGGATCTCCTTTCCTTTAATAACATCTAAGGACTCTACTACATTCATGTGATTTTTCTTTATGCCATTTTACTAGGAGTAAAATGAGTCCAAACCATCATGACCCTACTTCATTGTAATAAAGTACACAAAGTGTTGGGTGAAGCAACCAGGAGACACACTTTTGTTTGCCATGCCACCAGAGTAATTTTTACTATCCAAAATATATTTGGTGAGGAGAAGTAGAGATTAGCATATTGATTTTAAAATGGATTTTGCTGCATATTTCCAAGTACTTCCAACCCTAACACTTAATTCTGGAAATTAGCCTGCAAATTATTTTTTATTAATGATTAGAAAAAATACCTAATGAATGGACAAAGAGTTTATTTTTTTAAATCTCTCATTTTATTTTATTTTATTTTATTTTTGGTGAACCAGCTTATTCTCACATTGAAGAAGAAACAACACTGATTACTGGAATTCTTAGGAGGTTCTAGTCAAAAATATTCCTCTCTAAATTGATGTTTAACATTCATTTGGTAAAAGATCCTCTCCCTAAATGCTCAGTAGTGACAGTTTATACTACTAATAGTCACTTAAGATAGAATGTATTTTAGAGGAATTTAGAGAAGATTTTGGCAAAGAAATGGGGAAGAATGTATGCATGCACTAAGAAATTCAGGAAACCTGGGAAATTGGTGTTGCTAGTATAAGAGCTCCTAATGTTTTCACCACCAATACTGTATTTTATTATGTATATTGTCTACCAATCATGACACAGGAATCTGTATAGTATAATGAATATCTAATCCAATCTTCTATTCATCAGTTTAATAATGTTTTCCTTTAGGAAAATTACCAAGGCCTGATGAATTTAAGATTAAGAGCACGTGGAAAAACTGGAGATTGGCGATTATTTAGTACCAAGAGTTATTTAATTTTCCATTTATTCCTGAGTCAATTCTGATAATTTACATTTTTAAAAAAAATTATTCATTTTATGTTTTCAAAGTTACAGATTTAAAGTTCATATTAGTCATAAGATTTTTAAAAATTTCTACCTATAATTGTATCTCCTCTTTTGTCTTTAGTATTGTTTTAATTTGTACCTTTATCTTTTAGTTTTCTTGATCCATTTTTCTAGATTACTCTATTTTTAAAATACATACCCATAAAACACTTATAAAAATCTTTTTATTTAATAAGTTACATAGGATACAATAAAAATAGATCTCTCATAAAGAGTGCTTGGAAAATGTATTCTTTGTCAGGTAGAGAAGTCTATTTCTATTTATTAGATAAAATGTTAATTTTATTATTCAAAAGCATTTTTTTGGCCCACTGGATTCATCAGTTTCTCATAGAGGCATGGTAAATCTTCCACTTTGATTGAGATTTCTTTTTTAATTTAGTACATACAAATTTATGGCTAAAATATTTTTCTTACTAGATTGTTCCATTCATTGTTTGCAATGTCCCTCTTTATTTCAGAAATGCCTTTGCCTTAAATTTTTTTCCTTTCAATATTCATGTTACCTCACCAGCTTTCTTCTGATTGGTTTTTTATGATAAATTGTTTAACTTTTAACATGTTTATGAGACTTTGTTTTAATTGTATCCCTTAAGGAGCACATAGATGGATTTTTTTTTTTTTTTGAGACAGAGTCTCACTGCGTTACCTGGGCTAGAGTGCTGTGACAACAACCTGGCTCACAGCAACCTCAAACTCCTGGGCTCAAGCAATCCTTCTGCCTCAGCCTCCCAAGTAGCTGGGACTACAGGCATGGGCAGTGATGCCCAGCTAACTTTTTCTATATATATTTTTAGTTGACCAATTAATTTCTTTCTATTTTTAGCAGAGACGGGGTCTCACTCTTGCTCAGGCTGGTTTTGAACTCCTGACCTTGAGCCATCCGCCCACCTCGGCCTCCCAGAGTGCTAGGATTACAGGTGTGAGCCACCATGCCCGGCCTAGATGGATGTTTTTAATATACTCAAATAATCCCTGTCTTCAAATATTTGAATTTAATTCATTAATTTTATTATGATTACTGATATATTTGGTTTTATTTCTAGCATTTAATTTTCTTTTTCTACTTACCATTCTATTCTTTTCCTTGTTTTTTTCTACATTCCCACTTTCTGTTAAACTGATATTCTTTGTTTTTCTGCTAATTTTAAAGCTAAACATTACATTTCTATTGATATAGTGCTCATCCTTAATTTTTTAACTTGCACATTTAACCATACGTGAGGTGACACAAGATCAGAATAATGGGCTCCACATGTACTCGCCATCAAATTGGTACTGACTGATTAACACTATGGTGCTCAAAGGGTGGTGGTATTCATCAGGGATTTGGGGGCTTGGGGAGGTAGTCCCACATCTGAGGGATGTGGAGAGCATTGTGGAGGGGAAGGGCATACTTCTAACCCTTGCTAGGGAGAGGCAAAGATATAAAATGTAACCAAATCATTAAAAAAAAACAAAAACATTTATCGAGTGTTGGGCAGATGGAAGGGGAAGGGATGGGTATATACATACATAATGAGTGAGATGTGCACTGTCTGGGGGTTGGACATGCTTGAAGCTCTGACTCGAGGGAGGAAGGGAGGCAAGGGCAATGTATGTAACCTTAACGTTTGTACCCCCATAATATGCTGAAATTAAAAAAAAGAGTGAAATAAAATAAAATAAAATAAATTTGTAACAATTACTAAATATATTGAACATGTTTTTCACTTTTTCCAAATGTTGTGTTATTTAATATGGTGATTATAGAACACCAAACACCTATTAACTTTTTATTCTCTAGTGTTTTTGATTTATACATTTGAGTTGTTTATGTTTTGTTTTGTCCTGTTTTTTACCTGCTATAGTTATTAAACTTACAAATGTATTTAATCAGTCTCTATGTTCACTCTTCTCTCTTCTATCTCAAGCTTCCTCTCGGAATTCTCTTTTCTTTTTTGTGGCAGTACACCAGATTTTTTAGTAAGGATGTATGGGTGGTAAATTCTCTTACACTTTCTCTGTGTGAAAATGTTTTAATTTTTCTCTTACCTCTGAATTTTGTGTACTTGAAAATAAAATTATAATTTGGCAGTTATTTTTTTCACTGCTCTGAAGATATTACTTCATTGTTTTATCATAAGTTGTTTCTCATGAAAAGACTGATGCTGTTCTACAAATGTTGACCATTAGTAGATAATCTTTCCTCTCTGATACCTTTTAAAGTATTTCTCTTTAATCCTTGGTAGTCTGAAGTTTTGCTGTGATTTGTCCAGGTATAGATTTATATTAATTGTATTTCTTTTCTTTTTTTTTAATTATATTTCTTGATACTCAGAGGGAAGTTTTAATGTAAAGATTCACATCCCTTTTCAATTTGGGGAAAATGTCATGTGTTTATTCTTCAAACACTGCTCTCTGTCATTTCTACCATTCTGTTCTTCTGGGACTCCTACTACACATATGTTGAAGCCTTTTAATCTCTCCTCCATGCCTTTCTTTCCTTCCTCTCTCCCTCCTTCGCTTCCTTCCTTCTTTCCCTCCTTTCTTTTTT
>VBSM01000272.1:36520458-36565796 GCA_008086735.1 Cheirogaleus medius
TTGAGCCCACTTTCCATATCTTGTGTCGCCTCACTTTGGATAACGGGCTTAAGCATTTTTTTAATCTGCTTGTCTCTCTTTGATTTTCACTGGACAAATTGCTCACCAACAATATTAAAGAGTTTCAGTTGTTCCACATTTATTCCAATGTGAAGTATTGTCAACTTTTTAATTTTAGCCATTCTTATAGATGTGTGTATTACATTGTGGTATAAATTTGCATTTTTCTAATGACTAATGATTTTGGATATCTTTCATTGATAATTCACATATCTTCTTCACCAAAGTGTCTTTTCAAATATTTTGCCTATCTTTATTGGGTAATTTGTCTTTTTATTATTGAGTTGTAAGATTTCTTTTTATATTTTGGATATAAGTCCTTTTTTGAATGTAAATTTGATAAATGTTTTCTCCCAGTTTATAGCTTGTCTCTTCTTACTAGTGTTTTTAGAACCCAAAGATCTTTATTTTGTTGAAGACTTTGACTTGAATCAGTTTGGAAAATTGACTTTGATCAATTTTTTTCCTTTTATGGTTAGTGTTTTCTATGTCCTGCATATGAAATCTGCACCTACCTTAAAAGAATGAAGATTTTCTTCTAAATGTTTTATAGTTTTAGCTTTTATGTTATATCTATGATTCGTTTTAATTTTTACTTATAGTCTGAGGTAAAAGTCAAGATTCATTTTTCTCCAACAGAATATCCAGCTGTCCAGCATAATCTGTTGAAAAGACTCCCTATCCCATTGAATTATCTCACCCTCTCAGTCAAAAACCAGTTGATCTTATAAGTGTATGTCTATTTCTAGAGTCTCTTTTTTTGTTCCATTGACCTATATGCTTGATTTTATGCTAATATTACACTCTCTTTGTTACTGTAGCTTTATAGCAAGTCTTAAAACAATGTAATATAAATCCTCTGTATCTCCATGTAAGTTAATCAGTTGGTCAATTTTTTAAAAAGCAGTGTTTTGGGGGAGTTTGTGTTGAATCTATAAAACAATTTGGAAGAACTGACATCTTAATAAAATTGAATCATCTGACTAATGAATGTGATTTATCTCTCCATTTATTTATATCTTATTTCATTTCCCTCAGCAATGTTTTGTGATTTTCAGTGTGTACATTCTGTTAAAAGTATCCTTAATTATTTCATATTTTTTAACTATTAGAAGTGATACAGTTTTTGTAATTTCTATCTTTAATGATTTGATTGCTAATATTTTTATATTCAACTTGTATCCATGCCTTTGCTAAATTTGTTTATTAGTTACAGTAGTTTTTATGGATTTTTTTATAATTTTCTACATACATGATCATGTCATTCTTGAATTCAGTTTTACTTATTCCTTTCCAATATGTATGTATTTTATTTTATTTTATTTTATTGCCTTACTGAACTGACTAAACCCTCCAGTAGTGGGAAGGCAATCATCCTTGTCTTATTCCTATACTGGGAGGAAAGAATTCATTCTTCCACCATTAAGTATGATGTTAGCTCAAGGTTTTAGTAGATTCCCTATATTAAGCTGAGAAAGTACCCTTTTATCTTAGTATGCCAAGAGAGTTTATCCTGAATTAATGTTAAATTTTGTCAAATGCTTTTGACAAATATCTATTGAAATTATCGTGTTTAAGTTTTCTATTTTATTCAATTAATGTGGTGAATTATATTGGTTATTTCTATATTGGTTATTTTTTTTATAAATCCCTCTTAGTTATGACATATTGTCAATTGACATATTATTTTTGGTTATTAAGTATGAAACGTCCGATGTCCTTAATTACTAAGTTTGATAATTACTATCTCTGACATTTCACTTTGACACCAATTGTTTTATTTTTATTGTGAAGGTACATCCTCAGTCTTGCAAATGCACATTTGGCTTATAATTATCTTTCAAAAGTTTTTTTAGAGCAATTTTTGTGAAACTATGGATAAGTCAAAAATTCATGCTATTTTCAAATATGAGTTCCATCGTGGAACCAATGCAGAGCAGACAGCTTGAAATAATCAACAAAGTGTTTGGGAAGGATGTGGCTAATGAATACACAGTACAGTGATGGTCTGAGAAGTTCTGTTCTGGTGATTTTAATCTTGAAATTGAGCAACGTGGGTGACTTGAGACCAAAGTGGATAATGATGAGCTGAAAGCTGTAGTGGAAGCGAATCCATCTCAACCTATGCATGAATTAGCAGCAAGGTATGATGTTACTATTCCAACAACATTGGACCATTTGAAACAAATGGGCAAGGTTAAGAAGCTGGATAGATGGGTTCCACATAAATTAAACTAGCATCAAAAAAGAAATCGTCTCAAAGTTTGCCTTTCTTTGTTGTCACGACATAAAGGCAAGCCGTTTCTACATTGTATTGTTACGTGTGATGAAAAATGGATCCTTTTTGACAATCATAAGCGTTTGGCACAATGGTTGGATAAAGATGAAGTGCTGAAACATAGTCCAAAACCAAATACCATCAACAAAAAGCTAGTGGTGTCTATTTGGTGGTCCAATGCCAGTATTATCCACTACAGCTTCATGAAACCTTGTCAATGAATTACAGAGGATGTCTACTGCAACCAGTTAGATGAAATGATGTGGATGCTTGCAATTAAGCAGCCGAGATTGGTCAATAGAGACAAGCCAATCCTCTTGCAACACAATTCAACCAAATATTGCACAATATTGCAAGTCCACAGAAGGTGGACTTGGAAACTCTCTGTCATCCACTGTGTTCACCAGACCTTGCACCAACTGACACCCACTTTTTCCAGGTTTTGGACCATTTCTTGCAAGGAAAAATATTCAATTCTCAATAAGCTGTGGAGAACACCTTTTGCAACTTCATCGCCACATGCTCTCCAGGCTTCTTCGCTGCTGGCAAAAACAAGGTACCATTAGGATGGCAAAACTGTGTGGATAGTTTAGGCGCAAGCTTTAATTAATTGTACTGTTTCTTGTTTGAGATATAATAAACTACACTTTTGATTTTAAATCAGATATTTCACAGTTAATGACCTAAATATGTATTCCATATATTAATGACCTAGCTATATATTCGTGTCTCTAACATTTGTGTAAGACTGTTGCATCTATGTTGCAACATAGATGAGAAATACTGGCTGAATTTTTTTTTATTTTGTGCTCCAATAAAACTTTATTTGTAAAAAATAAGCTATGGGCCATATTTGGCCTGTGAGTGGTAGTTTGTTAACCCAGGAGTACAAAATCAATCTGAGGTTTGGCCAGAACAGAGCTGCTACTGTTTCTTCCTCTTACTAACATATTTTTGAGGATTTCTATGTTTACAACCCACCCAAGTAAGGTGATCAGGGAAGAAATGGATTTTTTAAATAATATATTTGTCTACATCCCATCAGTTTTGAAATGCTGTTTTCATTATTAATTGATTCATAATATTTTCTATTTTCCTTTCTGACATTTTTTGACCCAGGGGTTATATAAAAGTGTGTTGTTTAATTTCTAAATTTTTGGTGATTTTACAGATATTATTTTTTGTTCATTTCCATTTTAATTCTTTTATGGGCAGAGAACATATTTTAGATGATTTCAACTCTTTAAAATTTGTTGAAGTTTGTTTTTTGGCATAAACTATGATCTTTTTTGGTTAATGTTTCATGTGAATTTGAAAATAATATATGTTCTGCTATTATTTGATGGAATGTTCTAAAAATGCAAACTAGTTGATTAATAGTATTATTAAAGTCATCTATATGCTTTCTTATTTCTGTTTGTGCTAGC
Organism: Cheirogaleus medius; assembly: GCA_008086735.1. NCBI lineage: Eukaryota > Metazoa > Chordata > Mammalia > Primates > Cheirogaleidae > Cheirogaleus > Cheirogaleus medius. The sequence goes on from VBSM01000272.1 coordinate 36,524,224, forward strand.
AATTACTGAGAGAGTGTTTAAAATGTCCAGCTAAAATTTTGGAATTGTCTATTTCTCCTTCCAGTTCTAACAATTCTTTTATCAGGTATTTTGAAAATCTGTTATTAGAAGTATTCGCAGTTAGGGTTGTTACGTCTTCTTAATGAATTGACCCTTTATTACATAATCATTATAAAATCTCCCTATTTATTATTTTAATCAAAGTAGATAGTCTACTTATTGATATGGCTAGTTCTAAGTCTCCCATATTACTATTTATTTTGCATTAGTCCCATTTGGCTTTGTTATTATTTTGTCCTGTTATGTTTTCTAAGGAATTAAAGTCTTTATGATTTCGTTTTGTCCCTCGATTGGCTTATTAGCTATAATTGTTTTAATTCTTAATGCTTCCTCTTTTTCAAAAAAAGTTAAAATATGCATGTTTAAATTTCCACAGTCTGCATGCAAATGATCTTATAGCACTTCTTGGAGTCACAATTAAATATCTTGGCTGTTCAAAAAAAAAAACTCTTTGATCTATCTGTTTCCACTCACGTGTTTCCTAACCCCATTATCACTCCCTTGTAGTTGTTCTTTCCCTAGTAATTTTTCTTTGTCCATCCTCATGGACTCTCCTACAAATATGTAGCTTATCATTCGGCCAGACTCAAGGGAACCCATCTCTGAAGACCTTTCTCTGCACAGTTCTTATCTCTGAGACTTTGCTCTGAAAATTCCAGCTACTTCAAACTCTTGAGACTTTGATCTCTGTCTCTTCATCTCAGTGAGACTGCTGTGCTCTTCTTGAATTTCCCATTTTGTGCTGCTAAATGTGAATTGCCTCCAGGAAGAAAGCCAATGCAAGCATCAAGCAAATTTCACTTCTTCTCTCCTTTCAGGAATCACAGTCCTGTGTTGCCTATTGTCTAACATCTGAGAACAATTATTTAAAATATTTTGCCCCATTTTCCATCTGTAATACAGCAGGAGGCTGAGTCCAGGACCAGTTACTCAGTTATGGATTAGTAGTGAAGTCAGTGACTATGTTTTTTATTTCCAAGATTTCAAATTGCCTGTTCCATTTCACTCCTGTCTACTTTGGGTTCGAAATTTCCTGCTTTCTTAAAAAAAAATAATAATAAGCTATTCTTTCACTTATCTCTTTAGCCATCCTAAACATACTTAAGGGGCCGGGCGCGGTAGCTCATGCGTGTAATCCTAACACTCTGGGAGGCCGAGGCAGGCGGATTGTTTGAAGTCAGGAGTTCGAGACCAGCCTGAGCAAGAGCGAGACCCCATCTCTACTAAAAAAAATAGAAAGAAATTAGCTGGACAACTAAAAATATATAGAAAATATTAGCCAGGCATAGTGGCACATGCCTGTAGTTCCAGCTACTCAGGAAGCTGAGGCAGGAGGATCGCCTGAGCCCACGAGTTTGAGGTTGCTGTGAGCTAGGCTGATGCCATGGCACTCTAGCCTGGGCAACAGAGTAAGACTCTGTCTCAACAAAATAAATAAATAAATAAATAAATAAATAAATAAAAAGAAAACATACTTAAAGTTTTTGTCAGACTAATTCCATTTCTATTGAATTTGTGTTTCAATTAGTTATTTTCCTGACTTTCATATAATTAGTTTTATTTGTGTTTGGTATATAGTTTGTAGGTTCAGTTTGAGTAGAAAGATTTTAAGTGAGTTTTAAGTTCAGAATAGAATAGGAAAGCGATTAACATGTGTGCTCTGGGCTTAGACTTCCTGAGTCAAAATCCAAGCTCTGCCACTCATTGGCTGAGTGATCTTGGCCACTTACTTAGCCTTTCTGCAGCTTGGGTTCCCCATTTGTACAATGGGATAATAACAACAACAACTGCTTCATAAAGATGTTGAGATAACAGCATGAGTTATCTTAAAGCACTTCATGTATATAAAGCATCCTATGCACCTTGCACGTGGCTAAATTGTAATAAATGTTGCCTTTTAGTAGTTCTCTCTCTCTCTTTCTCTCTCCCTGTATTTACCCATCCTCATCCAGCAGTTTTGAGGTTGCTTCCAACTGCTTACCAGGCATCTCTTCCAGAATCAAGTTCTATAACAGCATAATGGCATTTCAGAGGTTCTCTGCAATAGTGATAAACAAGGTTATAGATTCCACCTGTGCCGTCCTTCCCTTGCTAAACCACCCCCACCTCACTAGAGCCTGGCACTTACTAAAGCCAGAACCCCAGCCAGTAGTCAGGAGAGAGATTCCGTACCCTGAGTCCCTAGTTAAAATCGTAGCCTGGCTGTGACTATTTCCTTCGGGAATCCTTTTCCCACAGGACTTCTGATTCCACCTCCTGTTCCCAGATCTGCAGTCCCCAGGCTGTGAAATCAGCCCCCACTGACCTACAGTGATGTCTATCCTGAGTTCCAATCAGTATACGTCTCTCCTCAGTTTTCTATTTTCACATTTTATTTACTGTTACTCTGTCTTTGGAATGAAGTGAGTATGAACTTACGAGCCATCCTAACTAGAAAACTTCTCCCTCTTCTCTTTTTTTTTCTTTATTTTACTTTTTAAAAATTATCATTTTTCTTCTCCTTTTCCTACTCCTTCATGCATTGTCTTCCATTTCTTTCCAAATGATAAGAAAAATATTGATATTTTAATTTGTATATCTCTTGTTACTAGTGAGATTGATCATTATTTCATCTATTTGTTGGCCATTTATATTTTTATTAGCTAAAGGAAGCACTCACCATGGGAATTTAGAGACTAGGTTTTGGTGCTACATTCGTAATTAAGTTTGCAGAATTTGATCAACTAAATTCACCTTTCTGGTCTTCAGTTTCTTGATCTGACAAATAAAAATAATAATTCCAGTCCTGTCTTATTCCAGAAAGTTATTGTGAGTGTTCATAAAAATAATGGATGAAAAAGCAAGTATAAAACTCTAAAGTTCGAGACAAACAAATGAGATTTCTTTTAGTTTTAAAAAAAAATGTGCAACATCATTGGACGATTCTGTAATTGGGAGTTTTTCTAAACAAAAGACAGTTGACATGTGCAGCTACTCAGTTACAGACCAACTTCAGTGTCTCCTCAGAAAAAGTTGTGAGGAAGACTAGGAGGCAAAGGCATTTGTTCAAGTCCAAAATTGCTGTCCATTCCAAGCTGGCCTGGGTGACCACAGGAGGAAGCTCACTCCTTATGAGATTTCTGATTCAAGTTTGTGGTTTTAAGGGGTTTGGAGTTGGGGGGAGGATACTCTTCCACTTCTTCTCTGGTTCATCCATAAGCAACAACAATGCCATCTGGTTACCGGGGCCCAGTGAGGCATAAAATGCCTAGAAAGGCAGCTGTCTTCCCCTTTACCTGTGTCAGAATTACTAATTAAATGACAAATTTGCCTTTAGCTATAAATGGAATTTCGTGTTTCTGAAACTAGTACAGCTCTTACTCTTTATTAACTATACTGCTTTTGTAACTGCAACTCTTCCCTTAAAAGAAACTCATACCTCAAGTAAACCAGGATAAAAATTCCCATCTGGCCATCTATTTTTTTAAGATGGTGTACGCAGTAATTTGTGTAAACTTTTAAATGTTCTCTTGCCTTTCACCTTTTACTGTGTGATAAAACCAAGTTGCCTGTTTATGCTGCTTTCTTTCCCCAGTTTGAGTTTCTAAGATGACACATGACAGAACTTAACCTTCCATCTTTTCTACCACCAATTCGAATTGTGAACATATCCCACAAACCTAGATGTGAGGGTGGTTTGACTGAGAACCTAGTCATGTTACCCTTCACAAACTTTGTAAAACTTTGTATAAATATAAATAGGCTAGTGCATACTCCAAAAATGTCAGTACTTCATTGGTATAATTCATGAGTATAATGGGTAAACTAGGAAGTATAAAATTTAAATTGGATTAGATTTTAGGTATTTTCTATAATCAACAATTCTACTGAAAAATAATTGCAGTATTTTTGGTAAATCATATACAAAGAAGAGCAATACATTCTTCAATGTCCAGCATGAATAAAATTCTTGCTCAAATGTCAATCTTCTTTATGTGTAGCAAACCCTTTCCCCTCATGTTCCCAGGTTTGCAACTCTGGTTTTTCTTACCCCTTAACAGAAAAAAATAATACATTCATGAAAACATTAAAATAATATCTCCTTCACTTTTAGAGGTTCCTCCTTCTTTGGGATCATTTTGGGTGGACATCTAACCCTTGGATGCCCCAAATCAAAGGGATGCCCCCAAATTATGCTATATTTCATGATTGTATAGGATTGATTTGGACCAGACTGTACCTTTTGTGATGAAATCCAAATGCCTAGAGTCACCAAGGTCCTTTCCCCTCCCCTGCTTTGTGTTATATCATTATTGAGCTCCTCATTATCACTAGAAATGTTGTGACCCTTTTGGACATACTGCAGCTATAGACAAGTGTTACAAAGTCAGTGCAACCACCATATATTGAGCTCTAATTATGATAAAAAATCCCTGGGCTAGGCAGTTGAAGGGGGTCAATATGATTACTTTGCCTGCCTCAAGAAGTTTTTCGTCTACCAGGAGAGTTGTCATATATGAAAATAACTACAATACAAGACAAAATGTAGAATTTTCCATAAGATGGGTAGCACAAGATGTACAGTGCAGAGAAAGTCATGTCATAATCTACACTCAGTCATGTGGAACTCCTGGGCTATCTTGTCTGTGAACACCGGTGAATGCCTGGGTAGTGTCTACCTCTTTGCTCAAGTCTCTTTGCTGCTCATATGTCCCAGCCTCTAAGTTCACCTCAGTACTGTTAAGAATGAGGAGTGTTTAATGGTGTTTTAGAGGAAGTCCCTGGGAAGATTCATTTTCAGCTAGCAGTTCCAACAGGAAGCAAATCATTAAACCAAAAAGATTTGCAATGCTCCTCAAACTTCACTGTGCATATGAATCACCTAAGTAACTCATTAAAAGGAAGATTCTAATTCAGTAGTTCTTGGATGGAGCCGGAGAGCCTGTATGTCTAACAAGCTCCCAGGTGATGTCCATGCTGCTGGTCTGCAGCCCACACTTTGAGTAGCAAAGATTTAGAACATTGCCCCCACAGCCACAGAAAATGCTGATCATGACAGAGAGAAAGTTGCCAAAGAGAGTTTTAGGCTCAACACAAGTAGAAGAAGGCAAAGCCACACAGTCACTCTCGTTAACAAATAAAGCAGGCAGTCAACATTTCATAGAGCGAAGAGGGGAAGCAAAGCCTTTTACACAGACAAACTGAGAAGGATCCAGTACTTAAAAGCTACATTTTGAACAAAGATATGGGCAAATGTTCAGAGCAATTCCATCATTAGTAATATGGGATAGGAAACAAGAAGTTGGCATCCCAGACAGCAACAACAAGTATAGGGGACACAAGAAGGTACTCTAAACTGGATCACAATAGTTTTCCTTACCACAAGTTATCTAGTCTCACGAGTTCCTCAGTGAGCAAGAGTTGAAGCCTGACATGAGCACACACTCTATATCCTTCGTGCACATATTGCAAGTATGTGAGCAAACTTTATAGAATTCCTATCGAAGAGTGAGGAGCCAGTCACATTCAACAAATTGTTTCACTGTCTTCCCGAAGCACTGAGCTAAAGAAGCTTTGCTGTTATTAATATAGAAGTATAAACTTGGCAGGCCCTATCTGAGTATTAAAAATCAAGATTCTGGTATCTAGATTGTTGACCTGATATACATACTTGTCCCCGCATAGGGCTATTTCCTACAGAAACAAAAAATAAAAATATAAGATCTGATCTTTTTGTTCTACAGTACATGACAAAACAAAAGGATCTTATTGTAAGATTCTTATTCCTCTAAGGAAAAAGACCCACAGCAAGGACGTGCAGATGGATATTATAACCAAGTTCCAGAGTAGCATATTTTCTTAACGGTAATAGGCATTATGCCTGGCTGCTAACTCTGCGCAGAAGTGAAAGCCAGACAAAGCAGATTTACTCTCTTTCTGAAGGGGGATTTTTATCAATATTATTTTCAGGGAAGAGGCTAATCTTCAGTTCAATTCTGAACTTATTACCCAATAGACTTAAGGTTTCTTATACTACCCGCAGGTCCAGAATATTTTATCTAATGTGGAAAGATAAAGGGATAGTTATATCAATCTCAGCTTGCTTTATTTAAAACAACTACTTTAAAAGTTCAATTTAAATAGTTTCAATGAGAACTGGCCCATCATCAAATTCTGTTGAATCCTTCCGACCTCCAATTCACAATGGGCATTATGGTTTATTCTTTAATGTACATCAATTTGGTTCGAGCAGGATCCAGACTGCACATCTCAGCATTCTACTTGAATAAAGAAGAAAGCATTCAATTCCCCTCCATAGCAAATTCAGCCTTCCACAAGTCAGTTCTGCCAGTCAGTGGTGGCTGCATTGCAAAAACTGCTTTGCGAATGTTTTGCTGGGTTTTGTTGCTAGGTGATGATTGGGAAAACTTTGCAATTCCTGCTGAGAGGTTTTAAAAAATGTGCCTGTAACTAGTTTCATATTAAAGAGGAGGGAAAAAATAGGGCAGCCTGCACCTTAATTCCTCAGGGTTTACTCCTTGCCCTATACTCCCCCTTAGCTGCCACATAGAGAAATTGTGACCATTAAGAAATGTATATACACAAACTGGGGGGAAAAAAACAGGAAACAATGTTCAACGTATCACCAACCAAATCAGAGTAGAGTTAATAAAACAGAACTTGTCAAATATCTTCCCTTTTCTCTGAAGTGAACACAAATAATGGGGTGGGGGAGGGGAGAGCAGAGATGGGGGCGAACAGGACGACACCAACTTGCTCTCCCAACGTTCTTTTCTGTTCTACATATTAGCAAAGACCCTTTGCTTAAGAAATTGGCCTAAAGCTAGAGTCAGCTTGTACCTGAGCTGTGTTTCAGAAACCCTTGGCCTGGACCCGACTCTCCAGCCAAGCAGCAGGGATTCCTGGGAAAGCCTGGAGGCCTGTCTGAGGCCTGGTCCTACATCAGTGATTGATGAGGACGAGTGCGAGAGGTGACACACTGTGAAATCAGACTGAAGCACAAAGAGTTAATCCTTGGGCTTTTTCCAAACTGGGTCCTTTGAGGGAAAAATAATATTTATTCCTTCCTTTGTTAATTTTGTAGCTAAAAAAGCACTCTTGATATCTTTTTCACTAGGCGAGATGCCAGCTTGCAACCTCCATAAAATTTCAGGAGATAAATAAATACCGCACTAGTGGCAGTAATTATTCGTCCTTGCATTATCATCATCAAATTATTTTAAACTGCTTATTTAACAAGTACTGTATTATAACCAAGGGAGAGAGAAAAGCAGTTGTTTTTGCATACAAATTTCTTTCCACAAACTAAAGGACCTACCTATAAATCACAGGAAAGAAAAACTGAGAAATTACAGCTCTACCACCTTGGGCTTCTCTGTTCTTAGAAACTTGGAAACAGCTTGGTAGTGAGAGTCCCCTTTCTCTCCTTCACTAACTCACTCACTCTTCCTCACTCCCCACTGGGTCCTCTCCTGGGAGGACAGGGAAGGCCATGTGTGTTTTTGACTTGGCTGCCTGGGCAAGTCTCCTGTACTTTCGCACCCTCCATAGCAGATGCACAAACTTTAGCAGAGTCTTTTTAACACTTCATTAATTATTGAGCTGTGCCAAGAGTAATTATTGGGCTATGCCAGGAGTCCTTTTCTCCCACATCAGTAAACAGTAATTTGGAGAAGGGGGGTTATAACCTTAGGGCGAACAACGTTTTTCCCCCACAGCTGTGTGGTGAGCCCAACAATAATGCATATGCTCCAACAAATGAGGAGGTCCCCAGCCCAGCCTCTGTTGCATGCAGGAAATGTTATGGGCCAGCAAAAAGGACCCACCATGCTAATTGTGTGACACAAAATTTGGAACATCTCATTTGCTGATGGATCCAAGATATCTGTTCTGACTTTGTGCTTATGCCATAATTTAATAATAATAATAATATCTAATAGCAGCAGCAGAATTGAATTCCAGGATATTCCTGACATGTTGTAATAGAAACATGCTAACATTGATATAACACTTTCTCTCAATTACTAAGATTTCTTTTCTTTTGCCATTGTTCAGTAAAATTTTAATTCTCCACCTTTACTTCAATTAACATGTCGTTTCATGGTCACTTGACATCCCTAACAACCCTGGGACTCAGCAACATAGAAATGCCTTTTTCCTACATTTTCAGAGTCAAACCAGACACGGAAAAGGCTAGTTCTAGCTAGTATTCCTCTGGATATTAAGAGCAGGGGTGAGTGTTTGCTGCTTACATTATTATTTCAGAATAATGAGACCATGGGGTTAGCAGCTTACTTAGTGCAACACTCTTCCCATGTGAAATGATTGTTAAAATCCCTCCAAATGACCCCAAAAGAAGTGGTTATCCAGTCCCTGTTTCAATGGAAGAGGACTCATTTCTGTCAGGAACAACTCATTCTGCTTTCAAATGGCCAGTGTTCAATCTCATAAGTAACAGAAATACATCTACTTTTAGCTTCTGTTCATCAGTCCCTCAGTGGAGATGCAAAACAACTTTGTAATTATTTCACGTCAGCTAGCAATCCCTAAATCAGTAGTGTTCAAACTCTAGGGTGAATAAGAAATTTATACTGCCAAAAATGCAGATTCCAGGGCCCCATGTCCCTAGCAATTTGATTTTAGGAAGTCTTCACGTGACCCACAACAACACTTTGAAAACACTGCTCGAAGACATTTCCTCCCAAGGATAGATTTATTCAGCCTCTTTCAATCAACTCCGAGGAACAACAGGTCACCGATGAGTTCCACGTTGCCATATCCAGTGATCAGTTCTCTGTTCTCACCTTACACATAGTGGTCACTCTGCCCTTGAAATGTTGTGTTCACTTGGCCTCTGGACTAGCCCAGAGTCCTGCTTTCCCTCCCACGCCGCTGCCCACTCCTGCATCACAGTGTCTGCCCTGGATACCTTCCAGAACTTACAAAGCAAACTCCCACCTCAGGGTTTTGTACTTTCTTTTTCCTCTGCATAGAATTCCCTTCTTCTATTTATGATGCCCTCACTTAATTATCTCAGGTTTATGATCAAATGACAACTCTTCAGAGATAACTTACCTGACCAGCTTATCTGAAATAGCTCCCACCCCATTCTCTATCCCCTTACACTGCTTAATTTCCTATCAGCATTTATCACTGACATTATAATATACTCTTATTTGTCTATGTGGTTTTTTCCTCTCCCTTAAGAATGTAAGCTACAAGGAGGCTGTTTTGTAAATTGCCATTTTGTTAGTGCCTAACACAATGCCTGCAAGTAATAATAATAATAAAAATACTTGTTGAAAGAATGGGAAAAAATGCTAATAAGTCCTTTCATGAGTCTGGTTAAGTCTGTCTATGTCCCTCCAAAGGTGTGCTGTCCAGAAATCTTCACAGATTCCAGATGTGACCTGGCCAAAATAAAACAGAATGATCTATATCCTTGTGTAGGATACTAGATTTGTACAAATGTGGCATCCATTTTCGTTCACTTTCAGGGTAGCTGTGTCACACCATTGAATCACATTGAGCTTATGCAGCTGCTAAGCCACATTGCCCTGTGCAGCTGGATATTTGGAGCCAAGCTCAGGATTTTACATGCATCCTTGTTAAACGTTCTCTGATTAAATTTGCTCCAGCCCATTAAAATTCTTTTGGATAGTAATTCTGTCGTTAAGCACGTTCCCACATCAGTAGCTCTTCCGCATTCATTTCATATGTCTGTTGACTCATTTTTTGTTCTAATCATTAATGAGGAGTCAAAAAACCAAGGTTTGTATCTGGGCACTGCCACTTAGTAGCTGTATAACCAACCTAAGTCAACCTAATTAAGTTCTCTGACTTCTTTTTCCTAATATATATAAAATGGATACTATAATCCCTGATGGGGTGATTGTGAGAATTAAATAAGGTTATGAAATGTTTAGTACAGTTCCTAACATGTATATGCCAATGTTGCTCTAACACTCAGAACAGTGCCTGAAACATGGTAGACACTAAAAGAACTTTTGTTGGTTTTTGAAAAGAACAAGTGCATAGACAATCTACGTGGTAGGATTCTAGAACTGTACATCAAGGTTACCAACTACCCATTCATTAGCCTTCTCTGGAATTCAATTAATTCCTTGCTCAGTTAGGAATCTCTTTCTGCTCTCATCCTATTTGCCTTTCTCCATTTTATTTTTTAAAATGTTCAAGAGAGACAGCCAAATGCAGTCTTTAAGTATGGAGATACTACATTTAGTGCAGTCTCCTGAGCTACCAAATATCCCTATCAAAAAAGACAGTCTAATTTGTTTGGCATGACTCCATGAAGCCACTGCTTTCACTTCTGCATAATCACAAATCACACTGGTCTGGGAGAGATGCCTGCATGGCCAATTTGACACTAAGTCACGGGTCCATCTTCTAATGTTCTTCCATTCTCCACAGTTCCCTAAGGATCACATACAGTTTTTCTCAGCACCCTGGGATAGGTAGCCCAAAACAGGAAAACAACGCTCATGTGTTGCTTCTAAGATGCTCATTTACAAATTTCTCACACACCTGAAGTTTCAAGAGTCTCTTACCAAAACTATTCCTGCATTTGATAGTTCATTCCTGTCCATTTCCAAGAAAAGTATGTATCTACATTGGCACTTTGAGAATAAATATCAGAGAAGCAGAGTTCATACAGTTTAAGCTTCTCTTTCTTCTTTTCATCATATTTCAAATATAGGAAGGCCGAGACTTGCTTTCTGAATAAATATGCAGGAGAATTCCTGGTTTCATTAATGCCAGGCTGCATTTTTAGACAACTACCCAGAACACAGGGCCAATTCTCTTCAGTTTTGGAGGTAAACTTTCCAGAGCTAGGCTTTTCAGGACTGCTCACTTAGTAGGCAATCTAAAAATGTTAGTTTTTATTATTAAGGCTAGTCTCCAAAAAACTTAGTATTGCTCTTTTCTGAACTCTCGTAACATTTTACACACATCTCATTTGGGAGTTTAGTCTGATATTCTGTCTATATTGTAAAAGCCTCAAATAGAAAGACTGAAATTTATTCCTTACATAAAAAATTATTCCATTAATGAATCCAAAAATGATGACTATGACTTTATTAATATCTTTATTGTTTGTGGTAACTAAATGCTTCTAATTTATCTTAAAGCAGTTTCATTCCATGATTACTTTAAACAGCTAATCTTCATTTACTTGGCAGATCCTTTCTTTATGCAAAATACAAAATTAAATTTTATTCTGAATTTTCTGAATTATAGTAACTGTTGGAGGTTAGTGGGCTACCACTGGCTATATTTGATTTATTTACGTGGGTTTTTAACTGTGTGCTGTTGCAGACTCAGGGCTCACCACTAGAGAATGCAAATTCTTTAGGACTTTGAAAATTAATTAAATGAAGTAGAGAATAAAAAATGTTTTCCATCACCATATGGTGGCTTTTTTATTCTTGTTAATGGATTTTAACTTTGATTGAAAATAGTCTGAACATTTCATTGCGTCTCTCCAGAGCAATTTGGAACCAGTTTACAGGAAATGTTCCTACTATTAGGCCATCAACAGCCATGTGACTGCTCAGAACCTGTATTTCTAGGCAAGAGGAATGCAACCTGCATTGGTGTGAGCAGTCAGGTTCACCTCAAAGAGCTAACACAATTCTAAGTTATATTTCTGTGACTGTTCATTTGTTTGCCCTTTGGTTAATTTTACTGCAAAGCCAAGGAGCTTCTCACCACACCATATTAGCACTCTCAAAGAAGGCAGCATCGCCTCTGCCCACCAGGAGTTTCATTCATCTAAACATCATCAAAAAAAAAAAATATGTGGCCAGGTGCGGTGGCTCACGCCTATAATCCTAGCACTCTAGGAGGCTGAGGCGGGCAGATCGCTTGAGCTCAGGAGTTCTAGACCAGCCTGAGCAAGAGTGAGACCCGTCTCTACTAAAAATAGAAAGAAATTAATTGGCCAACTAAAAATATACAGAAAAATTTAGCTGGGCATGGTGGCGCATGCCTGTAGTCCCAGCTACTCGGGAGGCTGAGGCGGAAGGATCACTTGAGCCCAAGAGTTTGAGGTTGCTGTGAGCTAGGCTGATGCCATGGCACTCTAGCCCCAGGAACAGAGTGAGACTCTTGTCTCAAAAAAAAAAAAATGTTAAGACACATCAACCAATGGAACAGAAAAAAGAGCCAGAAATATACCCACACATTTACAGTCAATTGATTTTTTGACAGAGGTATCAGGAACACACAATGCGGAAAACATAGTCTCTTCCATAAGTAATGCTGGGAAAACTGGATATCCACATGCAGAAGAATAAAATGGTACCCTCATCTCACACCATATACAAAAATCAACTCAAAATAGATTAAAGACTTACATGTAAAACTACTAGAAGAAAACATAGGGGAAAGACTTCACAACATTGATATGAGCAATGACTTTTTGGATATGACCCCAAAAGCACAGGCAACAAAAGCAAAACTAGACAAATGGAATTGCATCAAACTGAAAAGCTTCTGCACAACAAAGGCAAACAACAGAGTAAAGAGAAAACTTACAGATTGGGAGACAATATTTGCAAATGATACATCTGAAAAGGGATTAATGTCCAAGAAACTCAAACAACTCCATAGTAAGAAAACAACCCAATTTTTAAAAAATGGACAAAGGACCTGAATAGACATTTCTCAAAGGACATACAAATGGCCAACAGGTATATGAAAGAAAATGCCCAACATCACTAATCATCAGGGAAATGCAAATTAAAACTACAATGAAATATCACTTTACACCTGTTATAATGGCTATCATTAAAAAGATGAACTGTTGGTGGGGATGTAAATTAGTACAACTTTAAGAAAAAAAGTATGCAGGCTTCTCAAAAACATTAAAAGTAAAAAGACCAAATGATCCAGCCATCCCACTATACTGGGATATATCCAAAGGAAATAAAACCAGTATGTCAAAGACATATTTATACTCCCATGTTCAGTGCAGCATTATTCATAATAGCCAAGATATAGAATCAACCTAAATGTTCTTCAACAGATCAATGGATAAAGGAAATGTGGTATATATACACAATGGAATATTATTCAGTTTTTAAAAAGAAGGAAATCCTGTCATTTACAACAACATGGATAAATCTTCAGAACATAATACTAAGTATGATAAGCTAGGCACAAAAAGACAGATACTGCTTGATCTCACTTATATGTAGAATCTTAAAAAAATCTAACTTGTAGAAGCAGAGAGTAGAATGGGGTTTACCAGCAGCTGGAGGTGGGAGGAAATGGGGAGACAATGGAAAGGCACAAAGTTTCATTTAGACAGAAGGAATAAGTTTTTGAGATCAATTGCACAGAAGGGTGACTATAGCTAATAATTATGACATGTGTATTTCAAAATTGCTAAGAGACCAGATTTTAAATGTTTGCACTACAAAAAAAACGTATGTGAGGTGATGGATATGTAAATTAGCTTAATTTAATCATCTCATAATGAGTACATATATTAAAAAACCACATTGCATCCCATAAATATATTGTCAATTAAAAATAAAATTTTTTAAAGGACAAAAAAGAAAATGTGTGAAAAAGTGCCTTGTTCTTAGCAACAGTTATTTAATTTTTATGAAAAAAAAATAATTTGGGCCAGGCACAGTGGCTTATGCCTATAATCCTGGCACTTTGGGAGGCCAAGAAGGAAGGATTACTTGAGGCCAGGAATTAGAGACCAGCCTGGGCAACATAGCAAGACCCCATGTCTACAAAAATATTGTTTTGAAAATTAGCCAGGTGTGGTGGTGTGCACTTGAGCCTAGGAGTTTGAGGTTGCTGTGAGCTATGATCCTGCCACTGCACTCTAGCTCAGGTGACAGAGTGACACCCTGTCACTTAAAAATAATAATGATAATAATAATTTGACCATTTGAACCCAAGCATCAAGATGCATGTATATGGTGTGTGTTGTAATCTGAGATCTTGCAAGATAGTTATGATGTTTACAGTAGTGGAAAGAACTGTGTCTTCACTGCTTTTCCTACAATTATAATTATGGTTAAATGAAATAAACCATTGCCAGGAACAAATACCTTTATAAATAAAACCTTATTGGAAAAACTCTGGGGAAAGACACATGAATCAGTATCATCAAATTTTCCTCTCCCAATACTTAGTAACTGGAATTTTAAAAAAAGTTTAAAAGAAGTAAAAAAAAAAAAAATCACCTGCAGCTACCAAACCTTTTCATCCTTATGAACTAAACTTAGAAAAATGGTTGCCAAGAAAGGAAATAGAAGATTATGGTTTAGCAGAGCCAAACTTCTAACTTGTATCCACAACTTCTAAACTTTTAAAAGCAGAACTGAAGAAACAAAATGTTTCAACAAAAGCTTGAGAATTTTGAAAAGTTATCTTGGAGCAAAGGAGACTAAGGTAAGTAGATAGCCCTAGGAAATTCCAAGGAAGAACTCTTAAAAGTTTCTTTATAATACCCCAGGACCTCTACTAAGCCAAGTAGTAGCCTGAGCTAGCCATGTGCTTAGGCTCAGTGTTGGATTAGGGAGACAAGCTGAAACTTGTGGGATTATGATGCATACTTGGCAAGATGGAGTGGATCCTGGTATAGAATGTTCAGTGGGTTCTCAAAAAACAGAGCAGATCCTTGGGCCCCCAGGAAGCAGTTATGCTGGGCACCAAGGGAGCACAGGCCACTCCACCCATCAGGCTCTATGAAAGTGTATAGCAAGCAACACTCAGTCCCCACACTAATCACAGGGAAAAAGACCAAAAAATGGAGAGGAATAGTGTCAAGAAAAAGTCAGAGTAAATGCAGGATCTGGATTGAGCTTCCTTCATTAAATTTGAATAGTTTGAAAAAATATGTTATGGTGCTATGATCTGAATGTATGTGTCCTCCCAAAATTCATATGTTGAGACCTAACCCCCAAAGTGATGGTATTAAGAGATGAGGACTTTAAGAGGTGATTAGGGACTAACATCCTTATAAAAGAGTCTTGAGGAACCCCCTGTGCTCTTCTGCTATTTGAAGACATAGCAACACGGTGCCATCTATGAAGAAGAGAGCCCTCATCAAATCTGTTGGCAACTTGATCTTGGACTTCCCAGCTCCAGAACTGTGAGAAATAAATTTGTGTTGTTTATAAATCACCCAGCTTAAGGTATTTTGTTATAGCAGCCTGAACTAAGACATATAGCAACTCTGTGATCAAAGTGTAGAAAAACATTTTCAAGTGTATCAAAATATCCTAGAAGTCAAAAGCCTGATTATGAAGAACTCAGAAAACATTATCCAAGAGTAGCAGTTGCTCAAGCCTGCTTTATCTATAAAGGAACTTGAAAGAATGTCTGTTCAAAGATGAAATAGTAAAACAACATAATTAAAGTCAAGGAAGCTAGATTAGAAAACAATTGAGAACCAAAACAACAATATTTAAGTAAAGTTCTAGTAAATGAATTAAAAAATAAATAGCTTAATAAATAAGTTATATAGAAACATATTGTGTGTATGTTTGTAGTTAAATATAAAAGAAAAAACAAAGTATTTTAAAAATTACAGAGAACTATTAGATGTAAAGAAGAGATTTAAAAAATTTACAACATAATGATAATCAGTGCCAGGTTATCAGAATGTCCAATAAATACATTAAAAATATATATGTACATATATATGTATACATTCAGACATAGATAGAAATGCTAACATAAAAAATAAAAATAAACTGATGATCAAAAGGGCATATCATGGCCGGGCGCGGTGGCTCACGCCTGTAATCCTAGCACTCTGGGAGGCCGAGGCGGGTGGATAGCTCAAGGTCAGGAGTTCGAAACCAGCCTGACCAAGAGCGAGACCCCCGTCTCTAAAAAAAAAAAAAAAAAAAAAGGGCATATCATATACCAAAGAAAAGTGATACAAAATCATATACATAAAGATATATAGGGATTAAGTTATTGAACTCTATGGCATCTAAGCAGAAAAAGTAAGCCACTTAATAAGAAGAAACATCAGCCTGGCCTTTGACATCTGTGAAACATCATTCAATGACTGAAGAATGTAGCACAAGCTGCAAAGTTGAAGGGAAAAATTTGTGTGACCAATAATATTACAACCAGTCATGTTACTATTCAAATAGATAGTTCAAAGGCCAGATTTATTTAAACATGAAACTCATGGAATAAAATGCTCATGATATGATGTGAAACCTAAATGAAGAAATCATCATTAAATAAGATATGGTAAAAGGAATGATGGTAATATTTTTAATTCATTTAAATACATAACAAAAACTATTCCTTTAGGGAAACTTGGATGCAGATACAAGTGAAAATATTATAATTCTGATATTATAAATATTAATGTCTCCAATCTGTTTTCAGTAATAGCAGAGTATCTTGTATCAGACTCACTCCTTCCACAGATAAAATCACAAAATCTAGGCAAAATATTTTTAAATGAGTTTAACACATTGAAGACTGACAAATAGGCACAAACTAGAGAGGAGCTGACCTTTCACAAGAGGGAACTTTGCTCAGCAGCATTTACGTCTGTACAGCTTATCATTTACAGTCACTTTCTGTTCTGCACAGCACTTCACAACTATTTCTGAGCAGGAAGCTACAGTCTTCCTGGCTTGAGAAGTCAGAGAATGGAGTTTGAGGTTGCCAAGGAAGCTAAAATGTGAAGAAGTGGAGGAAAATTGCAGAAACTGTTGAATCACAGAGAAATGATCCCAAAATCTGCATATAAACTCCACTCAAGTCTTTAGCCAACTCTTTAAACTCCATAGAAAAAACATAAACACAAAGACAGAGGAAACTCCAAGGACAAAATGAAAATGTTATACCAGGAACCTCAGAGAAGGTGACAGTTGAAAGGCTGAGGAAACTGAGCAGAAGTTTTAACTGGAGTCACAGCAGAGTCAGATTTTGGAGTTTAAGGTAATTGAAGTTAACAGCCTGCTAGAACAAAAATCAGCACACTTCAGAATCAGGTAGCAGAATCCAGAATCTCTACAGCATAGTATTCAAAATATCTGGCATACAGTCAGAAAAATCACTTTGCATGCAAAGAAACAGAAAAAGATGACCCATGGTCAAGGAAAAAAGTGGTCAATAGAAATTAACGGGGTTAACCTTGAGTCTGGAATTAACAAAAAAGTATGTTAAAGCAGCTCTTATTAATATGTTCAAGAACTTTAAAAAATTTATCAAAATAAACATGTAGAGAATCTCAAAGATATAAAACTATAATAAGGAATCATGCAGAGAATTCTAAAATGATAAAAATACAATATCTGAAATTAAAGTCATCAGATAAACTATTGAAGAGAAAAAAAAGAAGGGTCTAAACATTGAAGATACAGCAACAGAAATTATCCAATCAGAGGAGAGAAAAAATATTGAAAAATGTGAGCAGCTGTTCAGTGACCTGAAAAATGGATAGAGAAAATGGAGTAGGAAAAAAAAAAGAAATTATCACCAAAATTTTCCCAAATTTAGTAGAAAACATAAACTTACAGGTCCAAAAAGTTCAATAAAACTCAAGCAAGATAAATACAAAAAATACAGCTAAATACATCATAGTCACATAGCTGAAAATTGAAGATAAGATAAAATCTTGAAAACAACAAAAAAAATCAAACTGTATAATAGAAACAATGATAGGAATGATAGCTGACTTCTCATTAGAAACAATGGAGGCTAGGAAAAAATTGTGGAGGACTGTGGCCAGAAGTTTTTTCAAGTGGACATGGAACACTAACCAAAATAGTCTTTATATGCTGAGCCATAAAATAAGTCTCAATAAATTTCAAATGCCTGAAATCTTATGAGGCATATTCTCTAACCATAAAGGAATTAAGTTAGAAATCATTAGTAATAAGATATTGAGAAAAGCCATCAAATATTTGAAAATTAATGCACTTCTAAATAATCCATGGGTTAAAGAAAACACAAGGAAATTATAAAATATTTTTACTAGAATGAAAATGAAATTACAACGTATCAAATCTGTGGGATGCAGCTACAGTAGTGCTTAGATGAGAACTTACACTGTCAAAAACATATTAAATAAGAGAGAAAGTTTACAGTTATGGCTAAGTTCTTATCTTAAGAAGGTTTTAAAAAGCAGGCAAATTAATACCAAATTAATTTGGAAGGAAGGAAATTAATTAATTAACAAGGAAGGAAAAAATAAAGAGCAAAAATCAATGAAAGAGAAATGCTTGAAAAATTTAACAGAGACAAAAGTTGGTTCTTTGAAAAAATTAACCAAATTGAAAAATCATTAGCTAGGAAATACAAGAAAAAAGAAAAATAACAATAATTATTAATATTAACATCAGCCATAAAAGAGCTGCTACAACTATAAATCATAGAGACATTAAAAAAATAAATTTATGCCAATTAATATTACAACATAAATGAAATGAATAAATTTCTTATAAAATACACAACAAAATGAGATGAGAAGATACAGAGAATCTGAATAACCTATATCTATTATAGAAATTAAATTTATTATCAAAAAAATCCCATAAAGAGATCCCCAAGCTTAAATAATTACACCAATGAATTATATCAAACATTCAAGGAAGAAATAACACCAATCTAACAAAAATTCTTTTAAAACACTGAGAGAAAGAGAAGAGTTCCCACCTCATTTTATTAGATCACTGTAACCATTATACCAAACCTGACAAAAAGTACTATAACAGA
Source organism: Cheirogaleus medius (assembly GCA_008086735.1). Taxonomy (NCBI): domain Eukaryota; kingdom Metazoa; phylum Chordata; class Mammalia; order Primates; family Cheirogaleidae; genus Cheirogaleus; species Cheirogaleus medius. The sequence continues at coordinate 36,543,022 of VBSM01000272.1, forward strand.
CAAAAATTAAAGACTAATACAATCAAGTGAATATAAATATAAAAATGATGAAACAAATATTGGCCAAAAAAATCCAGCAACATATTTAAAAAGCTAATGCAGCATGATCCAGTGAGATTTATCTTAGGAATGGAAGGTTGGTTCAACATTTGAAAATCAGTCAAGGTAATAGACCATAATATCAAAATAAAGAAAAAATCCCATATGCTCATTTCAATGGATACAGAAAACATCTGATAAAATTCAACACTCAGGCTGGGCGTGGTGGTTCATGCCTGTAATCCTAGCACTCTAGGAGGCTGAGGCAGGTGGGTGGATCGCACCCCGTCTCTACTAAAAATAGAAAGAAATTAATTGTCCAACTAAAAATATATAGAAAAAATTAGCTGGGCATGCTGGCGCATGCCTGTAGTCCCAGCTACTCAGGAGGCTGAGGCAGAAGGATCGCTGGAGCGCAGAAGTTTGAGGTTGCTGTGAGCGAGGCTGATGTAACGGCACTCTAGCCCCATGGCAGAGTGAGTCTCTGTCTCAAAAAAAAAAAAAAATTCAACACTCATTCATGATAAAAGCGCTCAGCAAACTAGGAGAAGAAAGCATCTTTCTAAATCTGATAAAGGTAATCTGCAAAAAACCTACAGCTAGTGTCATACTTAATGATGAAATATTGAATGCTTTTGTTCTAAGACAGAGAACAAGGAAAGGACATTTCATCACTTTTATAAAATATTGTACTGGAGTTTCTAGCTAAGGCGAAAAAGCAAGAAAAAATAAATGAGGTATACAGATTGAAAAGGAAAAAGTAAAACTGTCTCTATTTGCAAATGACATGATTGTGTATGTAGAAAAACTAAAGAATCTAAAAAAACTACTGAAACATTAAGTGAATTTTAAAAGGTTACTGATACATGTAACAACATGCATGAATCTCAGACATTATTCACATTATGTGAAAGAAGCCAGATACAAAAATCTGCATAATGTATGATCCTAATTATATAAAATTCTAGAAGAGGTGAGACTATACAATGGTGAAAAAAAAATGAAAAAGATATTGCCTTCAGGGAGGGAATTAACTGTTAATACACATGGGGAATCTTTCTGGGGGGAAAGTTTTATATAGTAAGACTTCATATATAAAGCGGCATGGACTGCATAGGTGTATGCATTTGTCAGCACTAAAATCATATACTTCAGATATATATATATATTTATTTAACTATTAAAACTTTACCTAAAAAAAAGAAAAGAATTGTAAACAAATATTTAACTTAGGTTAGATTTGCTTTGCTCTGTGGTATGGGTTAGAAATTCTAAAATTAATTTGTGGGAGTTTAGGCAAAGAGTGAATTTATTTTAGGCTTAAGCAAATGAGTAAATATATTGATCATGCTGAGAGGCATATTTCTCCTTGTAGGGAGTTATAAATATGAAAAATGGAAAGACAAGATTGTACCCTGAGGTGTTGGGTTGAAACTGAGAGTATCAGTATAACTTCTTGGGTATTGGATATATAGATTAGAGAGACAGTAACAGAGAGACAGAGAGAGAGACAGAAAGACAGAGACAGGGATTGAGACAGAGAGAGAAAGAGATTTGCTAGCACCTAAGTATAGAGCTTGGGGCTGCGGCAGAGGAATTATAAGACGAGTAGGAACATCTTCTTCCGCCATATATTAAGAAAATGCTCAAAAATAATGGGGTCATATCATGAGGCTGCATGAGTCAGCTTGAAGAGGCTCCCTCTGGCAACATCTGGGATAATGTATGCATCTAAATTAATAAGGATGGTAATTGATTATAACTATATGGATAATATAAAAATCCATTAGTTTCCTAGGGCTATGGTAACAGAGTACCACAAACTGGATGGCTGAAAACAACAGAAATTTATTGTTTCGCTGTTCTAGAGGCTAGAAGTACAAAATCAAGGTGCTGGCAGAGCTATGATAGCTCTGAAACTGGGAGGGAAATCTTTTCTTGCCACTTCCTGACACCTTCCTAGGTAGTTTGCCAGCAATCTTTGGCATTCCTTGGCTTGTAGACACATCACTCTAATTTTTTATTTTCACATGGCATTCACCCTCTGTTTCTTCTCATTGTCTTCCCTCTGTGTGTGTCTATGTTCAACTTTTCCCTTTTTATAAGGACATTGGTCATACAACCTATTATAATAACCTCATCTTAATTTGGTTAAGTCTGCCAAGAGCCTGTTTCCAATTAAGGTCACATTCTGAGGTACTGGGGGTTAGGACTTCAGCATATCTTTTATTTAGGGGGAGGGGACATAATTCAACCCATAGTAAGTATATACTGTAGTGCCAAAATAAGTAAATAGTAGATAAAGCAAAATTCTTCTTTGTGATAGAAAACCAACTAATAAATATAGAAGGAATGATGGAAACAAAATCATCAGTGGATGCTAAAACTAGTGAGCAAAGTTTTGATAAGTCACAGGATATTCAATAGTCTTGGAATATCTCTGCTCCATATACTTAATAATTTGAAAGAGGAAAATGTTACTTTTACAGAAGAGAAACCCAGTAGACACCACCTTAATTATGTGATTGAAGTCAGCATTACCAATGTTGAGACAAACAGACATCTTATGCCTGCTAATATGATGCACTGAGAAAGACACCTTGCCTCATGGTATTCTGGTCAAAAAATGCATAACCTGAATCTAATCAGGAGCAAACATTAGACAAATCCAAACTGAGGGACAGACTACAAAATAACTGGCCTATAGTCCTCAAAAATGTCAAGATCAAGAAAATTGAAAGGCTAAAGAATTGCTTCAGATTAAAGGAGACTAAAAAGACATGATTAACTAAGCAATGCATGATCCTAGATTGGATCATACACTAGGAAAAAAGATATCAATAAATAGCCTATTATGACAAATGACAAAATTTGAATATGAACTACCGACTAGATAACAGTATTGTATCGATGTTAAATTTCCTGGTTTTGAAAATTGCACTGGGATTATTTAAGATAATGTCCCTGTTCTTTGGAAATACATACTTAACTATGCATCAAATATGGTTCAGAGAAAAATGATATGCATTTCTCTAAAATAGAAAGAAAGAATAATAAAAATGGTGCAAAATATTGAAAATCGGTGAATTTACAGAAATGTCTTTCACAAGAAAGTAATGTTCACTTAGATATTTCTAAGTAATTTTTTTCTTTCTTTGTACTTTTGATATTGCTTGAAACTTTGATAATATGTATTATTTTTATTTTTAAAAGTGTATACTTGAACATATATAATGGCACTTACATTTACATTTTGATTCTCAAAACATGATATTAATTTTAATTTTATAAAATATTAACATGCTAAAGTCACTACAACATTAGAGTAAGTTTGAAATTAAAATTAAATAAAGTCAGAACAAAAAATGGAGGTGAAGCAAAGAGAGGTAGAAGGAAGGGTACGAATATTAAAGGCTTTATCCTTCATGGCAGGAAATCAGTACTGTCAAAAATGGAAACATTTCTGTTTTAAAAAGTAATATTTCTAACGTCTTAATGATTTTCAAAATCTTTCTTTAAGCTTAGGATCTTAAAGAGGCAATATCTCTTTAGGAGAAAAACTTTTATCAAAAATTCAAAAATCCTGCATTTCAAATTCTAGTAAATTAGAATAAAATTAAATGTATTTTTAATAGCTGGTAGAGGGTAATCCCATTCTTATAAAATTATTTCTGTGTATATATATGTATCTATCTATTCTTTTGCCTATCAATTCACTGTCAATCTCTATATATGCATACAGGTTTGACTGAAGTAATGTTCACCAAATGTTATAGTAGATATTTTTAAGTAATCTTTTCTTTCTTTGTACTTTTCATATTGCTTGAAATTTTGATAAGTATGTATTATTTTTATTTTTAAAAGTGTGTACTTGAACATATATAATGGCACTTACATCACATTTACATTTTGATTCTCAAAATATAATGATATTAATTTTAATTTGATAAAATATTAACATGCTAAAGTCATTTCCAGTTCTATAAACAAACTAAAAAACCAACACAAAGTATCTGCACCACATTTCAAGAGTAATGAGTTCAATCATGTTAAGGTTATAATTTTGTTAGTCTGTTAATTTTTTTCCTCTCAATACAACTAGAAATTAATTCTTTGTCACTCTTAACAATTAGTGTTCTTATCTTTTTTCTGAAATAAAGTTGACATTAGATCAAAATCTTTTCATTTTTCTTCTTTTAAAAAATTCACTGTAATAGCCTAGTCGTGACAAGCATTTGATAATATCATCTGCTTAGAAAAATAAAATTCAGTGATTTTACAACCATTCCTACCAACTACTCCATTTATTATATGGCTAAATTAAAAGTCCTCTCTCACATTTAACCTGAATTTGAATTTTAACCTGTGATCCAAGCTTCTTTTAGAATATACTCTTTATTCCTACACCCTATTCCTTATTCTCCAGAAACATTTTGAAGTCCTAAGATTTTCCTCTACGTCACAGAGTCTTAAGGTTGAGAAATCAGACTGCAGAGGAGTGATGTAGTAGACTGTATTGTTCCTCAGTATTCAGTGCCCCTCTCTGTGGGATGATTATACTTACTCAGACTGTTGAATTCAGGCCCACCCATGTGAGCTGCTTTGGCTGATGAAAGGTGTGAAGTGATATATGTCACTTCCAGGCAGAACTTAAGAGTCAGTGCATGCCAGCAATGCTCTAGGTAGAAATGATCATCTGTTCAGCCTGGGTCGCTGTGTGAAGATGACATGGGGAAGAGCTGCAGCCCAGCCACAGTAGACAAGTGGCACAAGGGAAAATCTGTCCCTGGGAACCACCGAGGTGTCAGGATTATTTTTGTCACAACATAACCTAGGAAATAATACCATTGGGTATACTGGTAGCAAAACTACTCTCATTTTTTAAATTGTAGCTTCTCTCTGCATTCATCTATGCATCTGATGAACTCTCACTGGACTCTGAGGCATCTTATGAAAATAATGGCTATACCCCCAGAAAGTTAACATAAATTCTGACATTGAAAGATCTCGTTACTGGTAGTCCAAGAGTAGTCTGCTTACAAAAACCAACAGACACAATGGTTCTACCTAACTCCAGTATTGTAGTCAAATTTATGTATCTGCTTTCTGTAAAATGAATATCACATGTACTTAGGGGCTAAGTCCTATGAGAGAAATCAAAGAGTTTTGTTTGTGTGCTTTCTTATGGGTCATGTTCTCTCTTACTCATGATGAATCACTGCTTTTATGTTCAATCCAAGAAACAACTGAGTGTCCACTGTATGTCTGCTACATATACTAGGTGCTGTGTAAAATGCTAGGAAGATTGGGATAACTAAGACCCCTTCCCCACAAGGTCTTCACAGGTTAGTGAGTGAGACAGATAAGTGAAACGCCAGTTGTCCCGAGCAGGTCAGAGTCTTAAGTGGCTTTCTCACTGCCCATACAGGCTGCAACCACCCTTTAATAAATAGCTGTATTTGCCCTCTGTAGTTCAGGAAATCCTGGGAATTAGACAAAGCCTGATAAAGCCACTCCCTCAAGACAGACTTGGGATGTTCAGGGAATCCAGAAGTGTCTTGGCAGTTTCCTAACAGACACTACGTCCAATCTGCAGCCACGTTCTTTCAGTTCTCCCTCTTCAACTCCTCTCACGTTCATTTCCTCCTCTTCTTTCCCGCTGATACTATGTTACTTCACAACTCGTAACCTTGTATCTCCATCAATTTAATCCATTCATAGCAATTTAATGTTCGTGTTTTGATTTGCCTCCAAGATCTTCTTATTAGAGAAGAGAGTCCTGCCTGATTTGCCTCTGTGTCCCTAACAGGGCCTTCTCCAGATTCTTGTGTGCCGTAAGCATTCCACAAGCTCTTGTTGAGTGAATCAGAATACTCACATAACATATTCATCTTTGACAATGAATATTGATTATGAAGCCGATCAAAAGGAATGGTTTTGTCTAAGTGGAGTCACCTGGAATATGTATAATGATCCCAAAAATGAGAACAACCACATGTACTGCTGAACCATAAAATCCAGCAAGCAAAACTCATCTAAGCTGCCTCATGATGCATAACTCAGCTCATCAGTGGGATTGCATCTTTTTCTTCTCTAGTTCTTGACTCAGTGTCATCCTTAGATATCAGATAATTGGCTCCCTTATGAAACAGTTTCTAGTATCTCCTCACATGATACTCATTAAGGCCCCACTGACCTACCCTCTATGGTGCTACCTCCTGGATCTTGCTCAAAGCCTGGTGTTGAAAAGGATACTTGGTTCCTAATTCATCATGCCTTCATATTTTATTTCTGCCACATTCCAAATCTGGTTTTCACTTCATGATAAGAATTGCCTGGTTTTCAATTTTAAATACTGAGCTATGTGTCCCATTAAAATCTCCTGGGCAAAGGTAGTGCTTGATGATACAGAACATAGGATCTTCAAATCAAATTTAAAGATCTTTGATCAGAATTGAGACACTAATCATTTCCTTTACTGATATATATTTTTATTTATAAAAATACATGAAGATATGTGCATATAATTTCAGAAATATACAGAGTAATAATGAATGTCTCTTTTACTTCCCCTCCAGTCAATCCTATTCCTTCCCCAGAGGTAACCACTGATAACAGTTTAGTATATATTCTCCCAGATATTATTCTATGCACTTAAATATATAAGTAAATATACATGTTTTATATGCAACCTCTGCCACATAACTTATACACATTTAGTTATTTTATATAAGGGTAGTAATATCATAGATTATTAATTCATTTATTAAGCATGTTATATTGGCCCCTACTATCTGCTATATACTATTATAGGGACTGCAATACAATATTGAACAAAAGAATACCCTTGACCTTAAAGAGCTTACATTCTGCTCAGTATACTTACATACTGGAATATACTTATATGTTTTATTTACATGCTTAGATACATATTATGCATAAATGGTTTTCTACCACAATGAAATCATACTATATGGATTATAATACATCTTTTCTTTTTTATTTGAAAATACTCTTGGAACTCTTTCCATATCAGAACATAGAGTATATATACATCTACATCACCATAAACAAATAATAGACTGGGAAAAATCATTTGCATCATATAAAACAAACTAAGATTTTATGTACAGAATATATATCTTAAACTCCTATAAATTAACATAAAGATATATAAATAGAAACTGGCAAATATGAAAAGATAATTCACATTAAAAGAGCTAAATATACAATAAAACTCCAAGAAAATGCTTGCCTAGAAATAAGGAAAATGCTTCACTAGAAATAAAGAAAATTAAAATCAGCTGTGTACAGTGGCTCATACCTGCAATCGCAGCATTTTGGAAGGCTGAGGCAAGAGGATTGCTTTAAACCAGAGGTTTGAGATCAGCCTAGGCAACTTAGCAAGACCCTGTATCTATGAAAACAAAAAATTCAAAAAAAGAATTATCCATGTGTGGTAGTATGCACCAGTAGTCCCAGCTACTCAGGAGGATAAAGTGGGAGGATCACTTGAACCCAGAAGTTTGAGGTTTCAGTGAGCTATGATTGCACCATGAGACCCTATCTCAAAAAAAAAAAAAAAATTAAAATCATGACACTTGGAACATCCACTTCCAGCAAAAATGGAATAACAGGGACCAGATTTAGCCTCTTCCTGAAACAACTAAAAAATGAGATGAAATATATGTATGTAAAACCACAGCTTTCAGATACTGTAATCAGGTGGTGCAAGAATGAGGAGAAAAAAAATAAAGGAGGTAAGTTCAAGAATGGTCTCAACTTACTGGCTGGGGAAAGATTCCAGGTCACAGTGCAGGGAAAACTGAAGTATAGCCTGGCAATCTTTCTCAATAAAACAGATTGAGAAAATGAAATTGACTGGGAGTCTGGGAGGCCGAGGTGCCTAGACTTTACAGAGAACTAGATAGGACAAAGCTGAACAGAGAGAGAACTCTGGAGACTTTCAGAGGGTCTCCCTTGAGTCTTTAGCTAAGTATTTGTCAATGCGTGCTTGTGAGGAAATCTGAGGACAGAAAAATAATCACCCAAAATGATTAAAACTTATAAGCCCAAGAACTCACACAAGGCTAGAAATAGTTCCTTTTCTCACCCAGAAGATTCGATAAAAAAGTAAACCCTAACTATATGTTGTCTACAGTAAACTTACTAAAATATAAAGACATGGCTGCATGCAGTGGCTCACATCTGTAATCCTAGCAATTTGTGAGACCAAGGTGGGAGAATCACTTGAGCCCAAGAGTTGGAAAGCAACCTGGGCAATAGTGAGATCCCATCTCTACAAACAATAAAAACAATTAGCTAGGCATGGTGGAGCATGCCTGTAGTCCCAGCTACTTGGGAAGCTGAGGCAGGAGGATTGCTTGAGCCCAGGAGTTGGAGGCTGCAATGAGCTATGAAGATGCCACTGTACTCTAGCCTGGGAAGCAAAGCATAACTTTGTCTCAAAAAAACAAAGAAAGAAAGAAGTACTATTTACTTTTACATAAACAAAATGATATACCATGTTAACACTAATTGAAAGAAATCTGGAGTCACTATATTAACAAAAAGGAGTCAATACACTAAAATGACATAACAATCTTAAATGTTTATGTAGCTAATAGAGCTTCAAAATATGCAAAGCAAAAACTGATAGAACTAAAAACTAAATAAATGAATGATTTATAATTAGTTCAATTATTTAAATACTTTGCTTAAAATGTATAAATAAATAAATCCACAATATATAGTTGAAGTTTAAACAACTCTGTTTCCAGAATTGATAAAAGAAGTAGACAGAACATCTATAAGGATATAGAAGACTTCAGCAACACTAATCAATCAACTTGACTTAATTAACATTTGTAGAACACTCCAACCAATGACAGTAGAATACATACTTTTTCAAGTGCATACATAACATTTACCTAGATAGACCATATTCTGAGCCATAAAGCAAGTTTCAATACATTTTAAGAGGTTCAAAACATACAAAGTATGTTCTCTGATTAAAACAGAATTAAATAAAAAATCAACAACAAAAAGATAACTAGAAAAATCCCCATATATTTGGAAACTAAATAATACACTTCTAAATAATCTGTATCAAAAAATTAAGGGGAAATCTGAATTTACTTTAAATTAAATGAAAACAAAAACATGCTATATCAAAATTTGTGGGATGCTACTAAAGCAGAACTTAGAGAAAAATGTATAGTACTCAACATCTATATTAGAAAAGAAGAAAGGTCTCAAAGAGTGACTTCAACACCCATGTTATAACACAAGAAAAAGAAGAGCAAATTAAACCCAAAGTGAGCAGAAGAAAAGAAATAATAAAGAACAGAAATAAATTAATTGAAAATAGGAAAAAATCATTCTTCTGCATGTAGCTATCCAATTTTCCCAGCACCATGTATTGAATAGGGCTTCTTTTCCCCAGTGTTTGTTGTTGTCTGCTTTGTCTAAGATCAGTTGGTTGTAGGTAGATGGTTTTATATCTGAGTTCTCTGTTCCATTCCATTGTTCTATGTCTCATTTTTGTACCAATACTATGCTGCTTTAGTTACTAAAGCCTTGTAGTATGGTTTGAAGTCTGATAATTCGATGTCTCCAAATTTGTTATTTTTGCTTAAGATTGCTTTGGGTACATAAAAAGTAGTTATTTTAAAATATCAATAATTAATAACAATCTAGCCAGATTGATCAGAAACAAAGACACAAATTATGAATAACAAGAATGTGAGATGTAGCATAACTCAGATAGTATGGATAATAAAAGGACAGAAAGGGAATGTTATGAACAATTTTATGACAATGAATTCAACCACTTAGATAAAATGGGCAAATTCCTTGAAAGGCATAAAATTCCAAAGCTCACTCAAGAAGAAACAGATAACATGAGTAACCCTATATATATTAAAGATATTAAATGTATAGTTTTAAATCTTCTCAAAGAGAAAACCCCAGGCACAGAAGGCTACACTGGTGAATTCTACTGATCATTTAAGTAAGAAGCAATATCAATCCTGCACAAACTCTTTCTGAAAATTAAAGAGGGTGTAATATTTCCCAACTCATTTTATTAAGCCAGCATTGCCCTGTTATCGAAACCTGACAAAGACATTGCAACACAAGAAAATGACAGAACAATATCCCTCATTAACATAAATGCAATAATTCTTTATAAAATTTTTATAAATTGAACCCATTATGAACAGAAGGGATAGCATGTCTTGGCCAAGTGGAGTAGGTTTATTCCAGGAACATAAAGTTGATTTGCCATTCCATGTCAATCAATGTAATTTACCATGTTAACAAACTTTTAAAAAGTTTGTTAAAAGTTTGTTAAAAAAAGACCATACAATCATCTCAATAAATGCAAAATAAAAAGAATTCGACAAAATGCAACATCTATTCCTGATTAAAAACTTTCAGAAACTAAAAATTGAGAATTTCTCAAATTGATAAAGGGCATCTGTGAAAAACCTATAGCTAAGATAATTTTTAATGGTCAGAGATTGAATGCTTTCCCCCAAAGATCAGAAACAACATCAAGATGCTCACTCTTACTACTTCTAGTCAGCATTGTGCTAGAGATTCTAGACAGTACAAGAAATCAAGAAAAAGAAATAGAAGTCATCCATATTGCAAAGAAATCTAGAAAAAAGCTACTAGAACTAACAAGTTTAGCATAATTAAAGGATATATTGTCAATACACAAAAATCAATTTTATTTCTATATACTAGTAAAGAAAATCAGAAACTAAAATTAGAAAAACCATATTAGGCTTCTATTGCTGCTGTAATTAATTACCACAAACTTTGTGGCTTATAACAACACAAATTTAATATCCTAAAGTTCTGTAGGTTAGAAGTCTGACACAGGTCTCATTGGGGTAAAATTACGATGTTGACAGGGCTGCTTTCCTTTCTGGAAATACCAATGATGAATCCATTTTCCTGACTTTTCTAGCTCTGGCAGCTTCCTGATTCCTTGGATTGTAGCCTTCTTCCTCCACTTTCAAAGCCAGCAAGTAACCTTGAATTTGGCAGATTTCTTAAATATAATACAAAATCACAAATTGTAAAAAAAATCAATAAAGTGAATTTTATCAAAAGTAAAGACATTTGCTCTTCAAAAGATACTATTATATAAAAAAAAGAAGCAGACAAGCTACAGATTAGAAGAAAAATATTGAGGAACATATATCCAAAAGAGAACTTGTATCTAGAATATATAAAGAATTGTGACAACTGAATAATAAGATGACAAACAACTGAATAAAACATGGGCAAAAGATTCAAACAGATATATCACCAAAGAAGATATGTGGATGGCAATAAGCACCTGAAAAGATGTTCAATATCATTAGTCATTAGAAAAATGCAAATTGAAATGACAATGAGATACCATTACATATCCACTAGAATAGCTTAAATTTGAAAGATTGACTGAGTGTTGGACCAGTCAATGGATCAACTGGAACTCTCACTGTGGAAATATAAATGTTACCACTTTGGAAACCATTTGATAGTTTCTTTGAAAGTTCAATATAAACCTGTTATATGACCCAGCCCTTCCACTCCTAGGTACCCAAAATAAAAAAAAGTATATGCACACACAATTCTAATAGCCAAGAGATTTGAAAACAACCCAGATATCCATGAATAGACGAATGGAAAATAAATTGCAGTATGTCCGTACAATGGGATACCACTCTGCAATAAAAGAGCATAAACTAATACACACAACAACATGGATGAATCTCAAAATAATTATGCTGTAGGGAAGAAGCCAGACTCAAAAGAAAACTTACTGTTTGATTTCATTTAAAGAAAAGACTAGAAAATGAAATAGTGACTGAAAGCAGATCAGTGGTTGCCTAGGGACAGTGTGGGAAGGGGATGGAGGAAGTGGTGAAGAATCAGAAAAGGCACATAAAAATCTTTACAGGTAATAGGAATATTTAACTTGGTGTGGTGATGGTTACACACACACACACACACACATTGTTATAAGACAAGTTTATGGTATATCAATTATACTTCAATAAAATTGTAAAAAATAAAATAAAATCATAGGAAATTGTGTTCACTCATCAAATGAGCAAAAATTTAGTCCAGTAGTAGAGAGAGTATAAGGATATGAAGATTCTCATGCAGTGTTAATTGGAGCTTAAATCTCATAATATCTATTAATCAAAATGCACAATCCCTTTATAACAGCAGTTTCACTTTAAGAATTGAATCTTATAGAAATATTTCCCCATAGGTACAAATATAAACATTTTTTATAATCACATAATGCATCACTCCTAAATGATCATCAATTGCAGAACAGTTGAATTATAAATTATCTAGATTATGGAATATAATTCTTTCTTAAAATAAGTTTTATTTTACCTTACTACATAAATACCTATGTTTTTAAAGGCATTGCATAACTGAATTAGTTTTGTTCTCAAGTTGGATTTTAACAGGTGATATATGTGTGTGTGTGTGTGTGTGTGTGTGAGAGAGAGAGATCCAATTTTATTTATCTGTCAGACATAAATTACTCAAAAGACCTCATTTTGATTTATTGGGTACAGAATGATATGCTTTTCAAAAGAAAAACATGTGCATATATATTTTCTTGACAGATTGAAATGCTGCAGAACTAACAGTTTGTTATTTTGGATATAGTTTATACATATATATGTATACATATCTGAACGTGCTCCTGGCCTAATCATCCAAGTAAATCCAAAGGAGTTATTCGAGAGTCTTGAATAAATATTACTCATTTTATAACTTTTCATTAAATTAAAATATAAATATCACCTACATATTACATATGTCATCTATAAACCTGTAATTGGAATATAGATATATGCAAATTATTTACACTCATGTACGCACACTTATCAAAAAGCCAAATGATATCTAAGACATAAGAGTGGAATTTTCTTTCTAATTCTGAGGCTTCAATTATACTTCTTTTTCCATATAAGTTCATCTACACTGTATCTCAAGCTGGGAATTTTGTACATTTTGCTTTCTTTGGTTTGCATCGCAACCAGATTTTGCAGCTTGGTGGGCTGTACTATATGTAGCTGTGTGCTTGCTCTGCCCCAGGAAGGATCAAGAGAAATCAACACATGTCCTGATTCACTAGTGCTTTGGGAACACAATGGTGGCTATCCATTGAATATAACTGCAATGGAAACTGCACTTAAGTTGAAAAGTTAACCTGCCTTCTTTAGCCTCTGTTGAAGTTTAGCTCCACACTGCTTCCTCTTAATGCCCTGTTTCTCAAAAATGTGGGGAGCAGCTAGCCCTAGAGAATCTGAAGCAAGCCCTGGTGGTTTAGGCCAGCATTAGGGAGAGAGGGAGACCTTGACAACACAGATTCAAGTCATATGTGAGACACAATGATTGAAGCAGGTGGAGCTTGGGGCACAGATAAAAGCTTTTCGATTCAAATGACAAACTGGTGGACAAAGCTGTTGTGATTCAACTTTGTAGACTCAGGGGTGAGACATCATAGTTCTCTTCTCCGTGCAAAGCAAGACAAGGCAAAGGGAAATGGGCCTCAGAAAACCAGCTCCAAAGGTAATTGCAGATAAACAACTAGAAGTCAAGCAGGATGTAAGGGTGGAGTTCCTGACTGTATTGAAGACAAAGGCAGAGAAATAAGTGTAAATGGGTACAAGTTGGAACTCTTCCTCAGTCTAGACAAGGATTCTGGACTGTATCATTCAACAATTATTTATTTGGCATCTTTTACTTGCCAGGCATTGTTCAAGGCACAGGAGACACAGCTGTGAACAAAACAAAGGCTGTGCTCTCATAGAGCTTACTGTCTTATAAAGAAATATAGATAATAAAGAAGTAAACAATCCAAAACAATTTTTTTTAGAATGACAAATAGTGATTCATTCTAGAGAGGAAATAACACAAGATAATTTGCTTGAGAGTGACTGTAGATAGGGTTCAGGAAAGGCATTTCTGAGAAGGTGACATTTTAGTTGCAAACATAACTACAAGACAGAGGTGTCATGCAAAGACATGAGGAAGAGCATTCCAGACAGAGGGAGCAATAAAATGCAAGAGCTTTGCTGTAGTGGAAACCTAACAATTTTAGGGCATAGGAGAAAAAAGCATGAAATGATGTTAGAAAGTGGGAAGGGGTTAGATTAGGTGGGGCCTGTAGACCACATGAAGGAGTTCAGATGTTATTCCAAGTACAGTGGAAAACCCACAGGGAGTTTAAAACTGGGAAGTGATTAGATCTGATTTTTGTTTTGTAAAGAGCACTCTGCCTATTCTGTGAAGAATGGACTGAGGGGCAAGAGCAGAATCAGGGGAAATTAGTTAGAGGCTATTACCATAGTTTAGTGGAGAGACGATGGTGGCTTGGAACCAGAGAAAAGGTAGCATGTTGGAAATATGTTTGAATAGAGAACCACCAGGACTCACAGATGGATTGGATGTGGGGTAAGGAAAAGAGAACAATCAATGATCCTAGGTTTTTAGCCTTAGCAACTAGGTGCAGGTATTAACTTAGTAGGGTAAGAAAAGAGCAAAACAGTTTCCAGAAAAGAAAGGCCAAATTCTTTTTAAGCCCTGTTAGGATTAAGATGCTATTACATCCTAAGATGTTGACTAAGCATTTGGCTAGATGCATCTGAAGCTCAGGAAAAAGGTTAAAGCTAGAGATACTACAGGAGGACATCAGTGTGTACCAATGGGATTTGAAACTATGGGGCCAAATGAGAGCACCTAGATGGAGAAGGGAAGGGAATAAAAAGAAAAGAAAAGAGACTGGCCTAGGACTAGGCCCTGGTCTCCTCAACCTTTAGAGGCTGGGAAGAGGAAGAGAAGAAACAGCTAGTGAGGCAGGAGGAAAATGAGGAGATTTTGGTATCGAGGAAGCTTAGAATTGACGATAACAATGGCAGCAGGTCAGGAATCAAGAAGAGCCATCTGGACAGAATTTTAACCCTGTGTCCTGGGCCAATACAAGAGAGCTAATGGGAGTCTGATTGAGTGGACAGATATACGGAGCCATGGGCTTGCCATAAAGAAGTGTGGGTCTCTTTAGCGGCCAAGGAGAGTTAGTAAAAACAGAAACCCAGGAATTATAACATGCTGTTCAATAATTTCGTTCTGACAGCAGAATTTTAATAAAATCACTGTCTGAGCAGGTTGGACGGACTACTTACATACATCCTGCCTTTGTGAGCATCAGCATAGGAATTGGGCTGTCTGAGCCTACATTGGTGTGGGGATTGAGGGCAGGAATGCCACCAATAGCTAATCTGATCGCCAAAACTTGGGGAAAAGAGCAACAGGAGAGATAAGATAGAGGATGACAGAAGGAAATGAGAAGGTCCAAGCCTTGGCCAAGAAAAACCAGGAGATCAGCAGAATATTCCAATAGTAGAATAGGTGGGCAAGCCTCCAGGTAAACATCCAGGTGCCAGATAGTGATTGAGAAGAAAGGGCCAGTCTTATATTGGTAACTACCCAGTTGCCTTAACCCGAAGCTCTGGAACTAGCCCAAGGAGGGAAAGGAAGCCTGTAATTAGAGTTGGGAAAGAAGGGACCACAATGGCAGACATAAAACACATAGCACAGTGCCAGGAATGTAATAGGGCTTCAGTTCATGGCAGTCACATTCATTAATTATTATTATGGTTTTAGCCATAATAATGTCCTCCTATATACAGGGTAATCACAGATCTTTACACTGACTGGTTTCCATATTCAAAGCCTATAAGAAAATGGTCTGTCCAGGAGTTTGACCCCAAAATTACTTTCTTTATAGAAAAAAAAAAACTTTGAAATTCTGTTTCATATTTCTACCAGGTCATTGTATGCTAAGAGCACAACTATAATATGTCCGTGCTTCCTTCAAAGGTCAGGATTCTCTTCTTCTGAGTATACCTTCAACTCTGAGTCCAGCACCTAACAATGTTGCTAGGGAAGAAGATTAAATCAAAGGACACTGGTAAGCCTTGGGGATTATTTACGGATTTCATTCATTAAGGCTCTATTTCCTCCAATTAATATTGGCAACTGAGAGTCACCTGCTCAATATGTTGCATGTATGTTATATGAGCCTTCTAATGTTCTAATGGGCCAAGGAAAGAAACCCAGAGCTTAGTTGTAGTGGAATTTAATATAGTCTTTAGTTCCACTAGGGTGCACCCCAGCTGCACATATGTATTTTGAAAGAATACTAACTAGGGTGAGCCACTGAGCTTTTCTTTGCCCAGCCTCAAAAAGGCCTTCCCTCTTCTCACATTGGCCCACCTTCTCTGTTTAATATCCTTCCTCTACAAACAGGATGAAAATGTTTAATTTCAAAAAGCAGATTTCTAAGTTCCTTCAAGGACCAGCAAAACCTAGTTAATATTTAGAATCTTTTGGGAAACACATTTCTTTGTAGCAGAACTCTCATCTTGACATGCTACCTGGATTTATATTTCATCATGTGCCAAAGGCTTGAACTTAGTGCAGAACTGGCTTCTCTCTTCTCTTTGTGACTGTCAAAACTCTGAGGTATCATTTAGTGTAATGCATTAACCTATTGGCCAAACCCAGCTAAGCAAGCCAATGACAAAGTCGATGTGAGTTACGTGGTAGGAGGCAAATGCTGATGTTGTCAAAGACCATACATCTGTATGACTATATTTGTCCAGCAAAATCTATGTGGATGCCTTAAACCCCAGAGAGGAGAAGCACAAAGGACATGGAAGCAGCTGAGGAGGGTGTGCTGTGGCTAGCTGTGCTGCCCCAACCTAGAAAATTCACATTATCTTTATAAGGTAGCAAGTTCAGAAAGTTTTGAAGTCAGCATTAGCCTTTTTCTAAATCCTGCTGATGGTGAGCAGGGTGGCAGGAAATCCTAAAACAGCCACTGTTTTCTTTATATTGGCATTAATAGGCAACATGAAGGGTTTAAGAAAACTTTGTTGGAAAATTTCCACTTTGAACAGCAAAGGATTAGGTGTCTATTCCAATTTCTTTCTCACCTCCTCCCTTTCTGAGAGAGGAGTTCACTGTTAAGTTGAAAAGCAAACAGCCACAAAAGCATTTCCAGGTACAAAGCCACTGGGTATGTTCCGGCCTTTTGGTAGAGTCTCATAGGTCTCTAACCACAGCCGGTTTTATGTTCCGTGCATCAATCCACACTCATGATTGTTACCGTACACCTGTATGTCATTCAGAGGTTCACCCAGCTCAAGCAAATTATATTTTAAAACTGTACTAATCAAAAAAAATTCAGGGAAAGGGATTTCCTAGCTCTCAAATAAAAATGTGCAGTGGAGTGCTTACTAAGTAAACAGAAAACATGGGCAGCTGAGAAATCAATTTAGCTGAACAAACAATGTTCCATGTAATGAACTACTAATTATCCTTTTATGCCATGTCAGTCTGAGTGATTACAGAGCTGTGCAGTTTAATTTGACGTTTGAGCATTGCCTTGCTCCATTAGCTTCATATAAAGCTACAACACATTCAAAAGGGGGGGGGGGATTTCTGTATTTATCTGGAACTAAGTAAGTACCTGTATTAATAATAAGAGGAGCATCTCAAGATCTTTTTTAAAAATATGTTTTAAATATGAAGATGGATAAAGCATTGGGAGCCCAAGAGAGTGCAGAGATCAAATCAGGTGCCTTTCGGTCGGTGGGTGAAGCCCCCTGAAGTGGTGACATGCACCGGGCTAGTTGCAGTAACTCCAGCTACTGAAAATGCCACTGCCTCCATGCTGAAGCACTACCAGTCCCAGGCTCCAACCAGCTGCCAGACTGGGGAACTGAACAGGCTTGAAGATGCAGAGCCGGCTTGGAATGAGGAAGGGGCTCTTTTTCAAACTAGGCTCATTAATTGTGCAAACCCAAAACTGTTGGACCCTGTGTTGTAATGAGAATATGATTGCATGGGAAATGTGGGTTAGAACTCTTGACAACCTGCTTTGCACATATTTTCACATAGTGAGTAAAATAGCTGAGGGAGGAAATGCAATCTGGGAATTTATTTTTTAATTCCATCCAATTCAACAAATACACATGGAGCTCCTGCCATGGGCCAGGCCTGTGCTCTGTGTGTGGCAGATGAGGAGAAAAATAAAAACACAATGCAACTCCTTCAAGGACTGGCAGTCTTTAATAATTGAGCCATATTCTATTTCTTTAACTTACTGAGTAGGAAAAACTGGCCCTCTTAAGACAGAGTTTCTCAACCTTGGCTGCACACTGGGATCACTTGGGAACCTTAAAAAAATAAAATCCAACACCTGGAGCCCCTTCCCACAGATCCTAATTTGATTGGTCTGGGAGAGTCACTATTTTTAAAACTCCTGGTGAATCTAACGAGAAGCCACCCATGTGATCCACTATGTTGAATAAGGTTTTATCTTCAAATTCTGCCATTTGCTCAACCCACAAATATTTATTGAGTTGTTATGAGGCCCTTACATGGCGTGAGAAAGATATATCATAGTGATACAGTCAAGAGAGGAAAGAATCACCCAGCTTTCCAGAAAACATTACAGCCAGAATTGTATAGCACTTCAGGAGGAATGATCTCAATTAGTGCCCACAGGTGGCCCCATCCCCATGTAACAGATGGGAAGATGGAGCTGGCAAGATCCAGTGGCTCACTCAAGGCTGAACATTTAGAAGTGGCAAACAGGTTTAAAAGATAGTCTTCTGACTCCTGGAATCATAGAATTTTAGAGCCATATGAGATCTCAGGGGTGATCTAATTCAAATCCTTTATTTTTCTGATGAGTGCCCTGAGTTCCCAGAAAAATTACTTGACTTGATCATACAGTGGCCAAACAGTGAGCATTTAAAGCCCTAAGGCTAGGACATTGGTACTTTGAGATTGGAGTCTACTAACGTACCCATTTGCTGGCAAATTAATAAACTCCTCTTTCTTTCTCCTCAAACCACTTGTCTTTGTTCTTCTGATGCAGCCTCAGGGACAAGCACTAAACTTTTGGTAACAGAATTTGGCATCCCTAGGTGGTACCATGGTAGAATGGCACCCCACAACTGCTGGAAGAGGCAAGAAGCAGCCCCAGGTAAAAGCTGTGAGTCTTCGCGGGTAGAAGCAACTTCTTTTTGAGGTGAGAAATCAAGGGACAGCCCCAGCAACTGCCAGAGCCTTTTTTAGCTCCGGGGAACACCTGTCTCTGTCTCTCCAAGTTAGACACAGCTCCCCACAACCTGAACCAAGTTGAGGAGAAGGAACTGGATTTAGAAAGTGTCCGGATGCCAGACCATTTGTTGGGTAAGTTCCCCGGAGTACACAATGAGACCCTGATTCCACCCATTTGGAAAGGGTTTTGAACCCTCCAGCATTGTGGCAGGGCATTCATTTGGGGCCCTATAGGGGAATTTGTTTTGAAGCACTTTTTGGGGATGGAAGTTATGAAGTTGAGTGGAACTAGGGAAACTGGTTTGAATTCAGAGCTCATTTGCAGTTCCCAGGCAATGGGAGAACTAGGCCACCATTTGCGGGGGGGTGGGGGGGCGGTTCCCAGGGAATGGGAGCTTAGGCCACCCATTTGGGGAGGGTTTTGAACCTTCCAACCATTTGGGATGGCATTTATCCCCTTTGGATTCTCATTTGTGAACCTTCCAGCCCTGTACCAAATGCCATTTGGGGTGGCGTTTGTTCTCTTTGTATTCCCATTTGTTTGATAGTCCCTGGCATTTTTGTGTTGAGGATCCCCTGTATTGTCTGTTTGTTATTTGTGAGTTTTGTTGCAACATAAGAAAGCTCTATCTCAAAGTCCCTTGGGAAAAAACTTTGGCTTGAATGGTTAACTTATAGCAAAGAGAATGGCCAATGTATGTGCTGGAATGCGAGAAACGATTGTTGAGTGAAAATCATAGTGAAAAGAATTGCATTATTATAATCCAGTGTACATGCTGGAGTGTGAGGAGAAGTGCCCATTAAATGAAAATTCCTGTTTGATTGATAGACTGTGGCATTTTAGATTGTTTTGGGAGTTTCCCATACTGCTTGTGTTTGATTGTGAATTTTTGTACCACTTGTCTCGTGAGTTTTCATATTGTGGTACCCAATGAGTGAGATGTGCACCGTCTGGGGGATGATCACACTTGAAGCTCTGACTTGAGGGGGGAGGGGGGCAAGGGCATTATATGTAACCTTAAAATTTGTACCCCCATAATATGCTGAAATTAAAAAAAAAGTAGTGGTTGGTACTGCTTACATGGAGTGTGAGGAAAAGTGGTGGTTGATGGTCCATGGTTTATTCTGAGTTGTTGGTTCTTTTAAAATTCAGAGCTCAAATTGTCGACCTGCCACTATAGGTTAAAATGTTGAGTCTCGAGCTCTCTGCTTGAGATAAACTCATTGTTTATGATACACAAAATGATCTGTGTTTGTATTATTTTTGATAAATGAGGCCCTCCTGCCCCCACCAGAACCCCCACAGCTGGCCAGGGCAAGGCACCAGATGGGGCCACAGCCCAGGGGTAGACCCAGCTGGAGGGAGGACCGGTGCAGGCCACCGGCAGAGCAGAGTGCAACAATGGAGAAAGAATGTCTGCTGCCGCCGCCATCTTGACGCCATGACAGGGCTGGGGAGGGCACTGCCTGAACTAACTCTTCAGTCCCACGCCCAGTAAATTATGACTACAGGTTCGGAATGGTCTCTCCCAGGAGCAAACTCAGTTTGGGCCAGAGGGAACCCATAGTCCTAGCAGAGCAATTTATAGCAATATCAGATAAAGGGTTTAAATGTGAAAGAACAGCTGGCAGGGTCCTTTGAGACACTCAAAAGGAAAGGGTGAGAAAGCTGCCCCAGACTGACTTTTTATAAAGAAGAAGGACCTTCAAAGGAACATGGCCCAAAATGCAAAGGACTCCGGTGGCTGGAAAGCTCAAGGAGAGCAGATAGTTTTTTTAAGTCCAGGACTCAGATGGCAAAGGAGAGCCCTGGAGCCCCCTGTCCCAAATAACCCCACAGGAGCCCTGAGCAAAATTGGCAGTGGGGATTTGATTGACACTAGCCATGTGAATGGAGGCAGTATGGGGGACCCCTTCCCCTGTCCTTCACCCTGATCCCCAGCACCAGCCACACATACACCTGGTAGTCTGTGAGCCAGGCAAGGGGTGACAGGGGAGGGACTGGGTGGCAGTGAGGCAGTGGTGGCTGCAAAACTCATTGCAGCATGCCCAGGAGGTGGACCTGGGCAAGCAGCAAGAGTACCAGGGGTTGTCTCAGAATCAGCAGAAGCTCACCTCTTGGGGTGGGGGGGGCGGGTACAACCAAGCTCCTGCTGGATGAGTACCAGGGCCTGGTGAAGTATACAGGAAAAGGCCGTTGCGCTCTGAAGTTTGGGCCTCAGCAAACCTGCACATCGTGACAGCACTGGCAAGAAGAAAGCTACCAAAAGTGAGTAAGGATATTAAGTATGCTACCAAAATAATGGCCCTAATATAGGCCATGGCTGAGCCCACATGGGTGGCCAGCATGATAAAAAGAAATCAGGCCACTGGCAGAGCTACTAAAGAGGCTGCTGGAGGGGATCTGTTCCTCAGGGCCTGGATATCCCAGCTAGATTTAGATCCCCTTTAAAACTAAAGACTGGGGCTCTGACAGTTGGAATGGCACAGCTAAATGAAGACAGAATTCTCATAGACCCATCTCCTACCCAAAGCTTTGGTTTAGCCTCTTATGAGGCACCTGCTTGAATACACACATAGGGAGCATGATGCCTTGATGGATTTGGTGGGATCTCATTTGAGAAGACCCCATTTGCAACTAACTGTTTATGTACTTAGGCAGTCCAAAGACACAAAAGCGACCCGCTATACAGGGAGCCCAGCATGGTGGGAAGGGTCCTCCTTGTCAATGATTGACAGTTTCACTTGCATATCTAGGATTGTGTCAGTAAATACCTTTTCAGGCTGGGTAGAGATTTGCCCTACCCAAAGGGAAAGGACGTCTGAGGTTCTGAGATGGGCTCCTACCAGGAGCTGCTGGCGTGTGTGTGCCAAGTTCCTGAACACACACGCCAACACAGAGCAGGAACAGGCCTCAGAGGATGACAGGATAATGGGCCTCAGGAGTCCAGGGAAAGAGCTCAGCAGATGGAGAATGGCATTCTGGTGACGAACGCCATGGGCAGACGACTACAGAGACAGCTCAACAGCTCCTCCTTCTACAGCTGTGGTAGCTAACCCCCGGGCCATGCCCTGGTACCACTCTGTGGCCTGCTAAGAAATGGGCCATGCATCACCGCCTGAGCTCTGCACCACCCTCCACCCACCCACGACACCCCCCTTAGCCCTGGTCTGTGGAAAAATTGTCTTCCATGAAACCAGTCCCTGGTGCCAAAATGGTTGGGGACCACTATCCTACAGCATGGACGTCAGCAGGCACCCCATTGTCAACAGGACCCAGAAACACTCTGTGGAATGCCCTGGGCATTTCACAAGAGTAATAATGGACTTTTCTTTGTAGCAGAGGTAACCCAACAAGTAAGCAAAACCTTACACCTAGATAGGATGTTGCTACTTGCCCTCCTCTGGATAAGGGTAGCCCTTTAGAAATGGGCTTAAGTTAAGCCTCTAAGAAATAGTTTATGAGAGACCCTTCCTAGCACCCCGAGGTAAGTATAGTAATATAACCATCAAGGCCAGGCGCAGTGGCTCACACTTGTAATCCTAGCACTCTGGGAGGCCGAGGTGGGAGG
>VBSM01000272.1:36565896-36586055 GCA_008086735.1 Cheirogaleus medius
AAAAAAAAAAAAGTAAAAAAAATAATATAACCATGAGTAAACAAACAAACAAACAAAAAAAACAGAATAAAGCACTATGTCAAATGAATAGGTTTGGTGCTACCACTATGCATGAGTTTGCCTCTCGCAGGTCCTTGCCCCAGTTGGAAACACAGAAGTGGAAGGGACCCTATGAAGTAGCTCTAACAACTCACACCTCATTAAATTGTCAGAGGCAAAACCTTGGGTCCATAACACCAGAGACAGAGGGACATCTCCTTAGTGAGGATTTCCCCAGGCTATTGTCTCTTCTGTTGATCTGTCTTGCCGCTGGGTGTGTTATCCTAAACCTCATTTGGTAAAAGTATTTCTGAATTTGCAGAGCCAGTCTCAAGGATCTCCTGCAAGGTACAACTAATAGCTCTGTGCTCAGAGGTCCCATGTTTCTTTTCTGACCCAGCCCTGTATCAGACATCAAGTGCAAGACAGTCCGCTTCACCTTGTCGGTCCTCACAGTTGTAGTTACTGCTTA
The DNA here is from genome assembly GCA_008086735.1 of Cheirogaleus medius. Classification (NCBI taxonomy): domain Eukaryota; kingdom Metazoa; phylum Chordata; class Mammalia; order Primates; family Cheirogaleidae; genus Cheirogaleus; species Cheirogaleus medius. The sequence continues at coordinate 36,566,408 of VBSM01000272.1, forward strand.
TGCCCTTTTCCACCTGATAATCTGCACCTGCCATCTACAACATCACCCCAATTCAGCAGAAAGTAGCTTAATGACTATATCACCCTTCTTCCCACAGATATGTAAGGGGTAAAATTGACAGTGGGGAATATGTAACAGAAAGAATGGCCTGAAAGGGGGTAAAAAGGTTTTCTGTCTCTTCAAAACCCCCTCACCCTTATTGAGAACTAAATCCTACATCCCTGCCTCAGGCCAGTGGACAAGAGGGGCAGTAGAGTGTCATTTGTTCTTTGTGCCACAGGAGGTGGCTCAAGGGAATTGCCCCAGTGGAGGACATGAGATTGTCTTAGCCTAAGATGGGATTAATCAGAACCTTTAGAACTCTGTACTTCTGCTCAGAAACAGGACGTCAGTGCTCTGAGACAGCAATCTGCCAACCTCTTCATTTGCCAGCTAACTAATAAACTCCTCTTTCCTTCTCCTCAATAAAATAAAATAAAATAAAATAAAATAAAATAAAATAAAACCCCAAGACTGAAACTCTGTTTCCCAACTCCCAGTTGAGTGTTTTTACCTGGGCAATAGATTATACTTCTAAATGGAAAGCTCTGGTCATGAGACAACTGAAATTAGGATATTCAGTGAGCAATAGAGTTTTATAACTCACTTGTTTTAGCCCCAAATCAGATGATGATTAAGGAAACAAATCTACTCCTTAGCACTCAGTTTTCAAGTTAGCTAAGAAAAATAAGTAAATAGAATAATACTGTCGGTTAAATCTATGAAAAAGAAACTTTTTCAGGATTCCAAATCCCCAATCCTTGATCAATTTGCATAGCTGGGGCCTACTCCTTCTCCATAGCTGTATTTTGGACACTTAGGCAAATATATTCTTTATTACTAGCTAAGTCTGCAGTTTCGATGCTAGCTGTCCATTAGAGTCACCTAGTATGCTATTAAAAATATGCATGCCTGGACCACATCCTCAGAAATTCTGACGGAATTGGTCTGGGGTAGGTTCTGGGAGTCAGTGTTTTTAAAAGCTCCCTAGGTACTTCAAATGTGCAGTGAGGTTAGACCCCTGACTCTAGGAGTTGCCCTCCAATATGATGTATTGGGCCACCTGTGATCTTTAGGTGCTCCCTTCCCCTGGGGCGAGGGTCAGATTGAGAGGGGGTTCCAGTCTCCTCCATGCCTTCTCTCCCTCAGGATCCAGCAGGATTCTCTCTGGCCTCCCTACACAGGAAGCAGCTTCTCCTGAGCAAGGGATGGTCAGCCCTCATGTTTAAAGACAGAATTTTTTTCTGAAATTGTAAAACTATCTTCCAATACTCCTCAAAACTGTCAAGGTCGTGAAAAACAAGGAAAGACTGAGAAACTGTCACAGACCAGAGGGGACTAGGGAAACATGAAAAAAACATGGACCTATGGTATCCTGGATCGAATTCTCGAACAGAAAAAAAAAAGACATTTTTGGAAAAACTGCTGAAATCCAAGTGAGGTCTAGAGTTAAGTTTCAAGCAATGTACCAGTATTGGTCTCTTACTTTTGACAAGTGTACCAGGATAATCTAAGATGGTAATAGTGAGAAAGCTGAAACTGGTTGAGGGGTAAAGGAGAACTCGCTATACTCTTTGCAATTTTCCTGTAAATCTAAAACTATTTCAATTTTTTTTAAAAGCTTATTTTATAAAAAGGAGCAACTATTTAAGGTGCACTACATGAGAGTGTAGGAGATGGCTCACCTCACCTAGTTTTAGTTGTGATACTGTTTACTCTCCCTGTCAAAGCTTCCTCCCTTGGTAGCACAGCTAATTGCCTATGTCTGAAGACTGCATTTTGTCCAGGGACAGGCTTGGGTTCTCCCCAGAGGTTAGAAGCTATCACAAACAATTCTATCAGTGTTGTGTATTAAACATGTGGGAAAAGTAGAGGACTGTAGCATTAGAGCACACTGAAGCCCAACTCAAAAGAAGACAGCCTGGCTGCAGTTCTCTGGAACAAGAAACCACATGGTTTAGCCAGCATAAGGACATTTCCATTGTGTTGGCAGCACCATTTTTACTGTCATGTTCTTACCACACTCACATGCATATTTGATGATCTTACTGAATGCAATGTGTTCTCTACATATTACATATGTAGTCTCCAAGCACATTAAAAACAGCTGCTGCCTGGGTCCCTGTCTGTTTTCCCAGCCTACTGCCTGGTTCCCAGGCCTGCCTTCCAAGATTCTTCCACTGAAGAAAAAATGAATGAACTATGAGCAAGTGGCCTTTTGCTACCAGATCTCCAGAATAGAGAGAGCTTACTGAAGCTGAAAGGAGTCTAACTTCCACATACAAGAAAGGAGAGCTAGCTCCATTTGTATTCAATTCAAAGAGATACCAGCTCATGGTCAGTGCTAGTTTTGTTACTAAAAGTACAAATCTACTTGGTTCTGATCTGAGGCCTACTAGAATCATACCACCTTCATCTCACAGGCAAGGAATGTTTTAGGAGCCTGCCAGACAGCGTCTCTGGGAGGTAAAACAAAAATAATAAGAAAAGACGCTGAAGTGTGGCCTTAAACAGAGGCCCTTTTATCCAGTCAAGTCTGTTCTTCTCTCCCCAGACCAGAATAGAGTACTTTAGCTTTGACCATCAGCACCCACACACACCCCAGCGAGGATGATGTTTTAAATCAGTCCCTCCTATCGGGCCTGCTTCTGGCTTTCCACGTGGCCAGGACGGGATTTCCATTACACTGTGTTCCCATTTGGAACCTAGAGGCCAGGTGGTTCCATGTTTGGCCCATGCTCAAACTTGTCCTTCCACCCAGACTGCCACATCCTTGTGTTGCTTCTGTGTCTGTCTGTCTTCTCCACTAGATTATAAACCCCCAGGAAGGAGAGAACCATGTCTTGTTCCTTTTTGTGTCCCTTGCTATGCCTACCACGGTGCCTATCAAATAGCAAGTGTTCAACAAATGTTTGTGGAATATGTTTTATAGTTCCTTAAGTGGCAGGGCTTCCTGTGGAGCTGGTTTGCAGCTGCAGTCACGGTCCCTGTGGTCGCACCAGTAGGGGAGGTCAGGGCCGTGCTCAGTCAGAACTCAAGTGGAGGACCCTATGTTTCCCTGCCCATCCTGGGAAGAGTGTAGTTGAGTCACTGGAGACTAATGGGAATCCTAGAAGTAGCTCAGAATCGTGCACCGTTGACACAAATGTTCCCTCATCTTGAAGCCAGAGGGAAGTTATGATTGTAAATTTACTCCATGGCGCAGAATTCACACTGGAAACGTAATGGTACAAGTAACTGTCATAAAGGAGACACATAATACAAGGGTTTGGTACTAAGGCAAGGAAGAGACAGAAACTATATTAGCATGATGACATATAGATGACTTGCAAGCAAGAGACAGAGGTGACATAGTTCATAACCAAATGGACTAAAGCAAAGCACACCCAACAGAGCCAATACTCTTTTACTGCTAAATTGGAGTAACATGGTAAAACCTGAGCCCACAAAGGATGGGGATTAAGCAAAGGCCTTTATATTCTATTCCACTCATCCTCAGCCACTTCAACTAGCACAAAGTTTCAGTTTTATATTCTAGGACCTTCCCAAAAAGCTACCCCCTGATAGTCTTTTCCTGCAGAGCTACCCACTCAATCTTTTTCCTTCCACACCCAATTTGCTTTTAACATGTTTTGTTTCTTCCTACCAGGGCTCTACACTGGGCTAAGCATCCAGGTGGCGTGTGTCACCAGCAGTATGCATTTATGTTACTGGGCTCTGAAGGTGGAGAAATAAAGACCATAGAGAACCCTTAATAATTACCTGGCCTCAGGATAGGGTATTTATAAATTAATCATACCCATCATGTTGCCATAGTTAACCTCCGACTAGCATATATTCTTTATATTATTAAGCTAAAAAAAAGGTATCAGACTCCCTCTATATTTTAAATTCCACCACTTTCTTGTTTATGAGCACTTCCCTTGTACTTCCTGTGCACATATCCACCTTGCCTATGACACTGATTATAAGGTCCTTTGAGGGAAGGACCATGTCCCTGATGTTTACTCTAGACTTGGTATATGCTGGATCCCATAAAAGGGTAAAGTAGTAAGGGGGAAAAGGAAAAATACCTGAGCCATTCTATGCTTTTATGCCAAGTCCTTAATTTTGTAGATTTCTTATAAATCCTATATAAAGTGCCTATAAAATAATTGTGGCCACTTTGGCAGCCAAACTTCAACAAAGTGGGGAAGATAGATAGTATTCATTATGAATACTTTTTCTCTAATTCTCATAGCAACCCTGCGAGGTAAGTAATATTGTGCCCATTTTATAGGTGAGAAAGGTGAGATTCTGAGAGGTTAAATTATTATTATTCTCATCGCTTAAGTTAAAATTCTTCTCTGTTTGCAGGCACAGGCCTGCATGCATATTCTTCAGCCAAACTAGACCATTAACTCCTCTTCCAATTTGGCCTAGCCTTGTGTTCATCAGATCTTACTGGCCTTGTATTAATCAGATTTTTGCTGAAGTTATGCTGCGTAACAAACAACCCCAAAGATCTCAAAGATTCATAACAACCAACATTTATTTTACACTCACAGGTCTGCATATCTGTTGTTACTTGGTGAAAGAGGGAAAGAGCTTCAGGAGGTCTGGCAGAAGCTTGGCATGCCTATTTTAAGGGCTGGGTTCACAAGTATTATGATGTCACCTCTACCCACATTCCTTTGGCCCCAGAAAGTCACAAGGCCAAGCCCAAAGTCACTGGGGGTAATAGAGTATGCTTCTCCCCCCAAACAGTTTGGAGCATAAAATAAATATCTGCTACTTAGTGATCTGATCTATCACAAGTCTCAACAATTTTATTTTTACCATTTCATTTGGCTGAAATGCCCTTACCATCTACAAACCTACCTGTTTAAATCTAGCCCATTCTTCAAGTTCCAGTTCAAATGTCACCTCTTCCATCAAACTTTCTCTGGTATTACTGAGCAAATAAAAGCATTTTTTTTTTGCTAAACACTGAAATCTGTATAGCTCCAGTAGAACTGCACTGTGATTATTTGTCTATGTGTGATATCTCCTATCAAATCCTAAGCATCTTAAAAAAGAGAGGACTGTGAGCAATCCATTTTTTATTACCAACATTATCCAATGCCCCAGCATAGTAGACACTCAGTATATGTGGCATAAAGAAATGAATACATACACATATGACTGTGGGGCCAGGGTGTTTGCATAAAAGGGAAAATGTAACAATGATTAAAAGTCTCAAGCTCTGGCATCAGACAGATCTCAGTTTAAATCCTATCTTCCCCTCTTTTCTACTGTGTGCTCTCTGGGAAGGTACTTGACCTATCTGTGTCTCTGTTTCCTCAGCTGTAAAATGGAGATTATAATACTCCATGTAAAAGTTAAGTACAAGAACCCAATAAGTGCTGATATTTTATTATTACTATATACACAATGGTAAAATGTTATTTCTTTTATCATACACAATGTGATTTAAATGTTTTTTAAATAGGTACATAATGACAGGGACTAAAATGGAACATGTGTTAGGGTAGGGATTGTAAGTAAAACGTCCTCTTTTTTATTTCCTTCATGGATAATATGGTTTTGCTTATGCAATTAAAAAATTAAACATTTATTTTCCTTGGTGTTCAGCCAACTCTGGGGTGGTGACACCCATATGGACCTACCCTGCTCCATAGAAATGACTTTTTGAAAAGATGCTATATTCCAGGCTCATTATGAATACTTTTTCTCTAATTCTCATAGCAACCCTGCGAGGTAAGTAATATTGTGCCCATTTTATAGGTGAGAAAGGTGAGATTCTGAGAGGTTAAATTATTTGTTCAAGGCTCTGTAGTTAGTAAGTGAAAAATATGGGAAACAGATATTTGACCTGACTCTAAAGCTCAGACTTCCTTCTCCACCCCACATTACTGTCCAGTCACTATTTCACAGGTGATTTACAGTGTGAAACACAAACCAGGGGGTTGTTTTAGACAGGTCTTGATTTCTAACACCATTCTCCAATAAAAGAAACCAGGGCTCCTTGGGGAAATGGCTGATTCCAGGACTGTAGCAGGAAATACACAAGATGAACCTGGACCATCTTATAGTTACCAAAAGTTAAGTACAGGAAAAATGTTTTAAGAGAAGATGCATGCACACACACACACCCCCTGATGTGCGTGTGTCTAAGGGGCACAAGAGCCAACTGAAAGAGCTCCCAATGGCCAAAGCTAGAACAATTTGTGCAAGAAAATTGAGTGATATTGGATTAAAACCCAAAGTATAAAATAAGTATCCATGAGCCCATATTCAATCATAAATAAATGATTGAATAAAGAAATAAATGAGGAAGAATAGACAAATTTCTCCTGTAGGCATCTACTAAATAACTTGTGTAGACACTGTAGACACTCCACCCTCAAAGAGGTGAAGCATAACTCCTTAAGTACAGACTGTCCACGGTAACTTCCTTCCAAAAATTACAGTATAAAAAGGGCTGGGGAGAAGAGAGCAACCTCGTAGTAGAGAAACCTGATGAACACTACCTCAACCAGGCAATTAAAGTCAACATCAACAATGATAGGCCATGCTGATAGTGTGTATGCTTGATATGATGTCATGAGAATGGCACTTTACCTCTGTTAGTTTTCCTCCCCAAAACCCGTAACTCCAGTCTAATCTTGAGAAAAACATGTCCAATGAATTCCACTAATGGGACATCCTAAAAAATGCCTGACCAGTACTTCTCAAATCATCAAGGTTATCAAAAACAAGGAAAATCTGAGAAACTGTCAAAGCCAGGGAGCCTAAGGAGACATGGTGAATAAAGGTAATGTGATATCTTGAATGGGATTCTGGAGTAAAAAGAACTTTAGGTAAAAACTAAGGAAATCTGAATAAAAATATGAACTTTAGTTAATAGTAATGTATAAATCTGGTTCATTAATTGGGATAAATGTACCATTCTAACATCAAATGTTAATAGGGGAAACTGAGTAGGGGATGTGTGGGAATTCTCTCTACTATCTTCACAGCTTTTCTATAAATCTAAAACTATTCTAAGATTTAAATTTTATTTTATTTAGAGGCAGTCTCAAAGTTTATAAGAAAAAAAATTTTTAAATATAATTTTATTTTAAAAAATACAAAACCTGGGTGTAAAGACAATTTCTGACTCTAGGATTGGCCCTGGAATAACTCAGACTTCGGGCTTCAAAGGATTTTCTTGTTTTCTTGGTGAGCACTTAAGAGAATACTGCCTGACAAAATGCTTGCACACCATCCCATTTTAAAGCTGACTCGCCTCATCTAGCGGCTATCTGGTGATCCTAAATGAGGGAGCAATTTGCCAAATCATAAAGAATTCATTCCATGGTTATCTGATGACATCTATCAAAGTCCCCTCTATTATATTCTCATAGCACACATTATTCTTTTCTCCTATAGCATTTACCCCTTGTAAATAAATATGTCAGCAATTATCTGCTCAATGTCTGTCTTCCTCAGTACACTGGGAGTTCCAAGAAGGAAGAAATCTCTTTCACTACGGTATTCCCAGAACTCAGTAGCGTGGCACCGACTAGGTGCTCAATAACTATTTACTGAATGCATGGACGCTAGTGCAGTCACAGTGGTCCCCAAGCTTTTTGGCACCAGGGACCGTTTTCATGGAAGACAATTTCTCCACGGACTGGGGGCCGGGGGAGGGGGGTATGGTTTCAGGATTATTCAAGCACATTACATTTATCATGCACTGCTTTTCTATTATTATTGCATTGTAATATATAATGAAATAATTATACAACTCACCATAGGTTGAGGACCCCTGGCCTAAAGGAGTAATGATCAACGCTGCTGCCTGTGGTCCATGACACAGGCAAATGACAAGCCTGGCTTTCTGAAGATTAAGAGGCCACTGGGACAATTGTAGCTTCTCTCTCAATATTCCCACTGTCTTGGTTAACCGTCCAAGTGCCCAAATACCATTATTTCTAAGCCATTCAAGCAAAATCTAAGAGAGGAATTTTACCTGCCATAATCAAATCTAGTCCTAGGAAACACCAAAGTTTCCTAAAACGCACATATTTTCTTTTATGTGGCTCATCAATTGGCCTGAGAACTGAGTCTAGTCCAGGCATCACAAGGAAAACCTAGACTTCTAAAAACCACAGGAAACATGTGGCCAAAAGTACTGTGGGGAAAAACTGAAAGCATAAAACATATTTCACTGGGGACACTTGGTATTAAGTCTCTCTGGTACATCAATCTTCATTATTGTTATTTTATTCTATCAGTGCATTCCAGGTCACAGCAAGTTAGTAGTTTTGCCATATCTTTCACTGCTTGGCTTTATGTAAGTGCTGCTAAGAATAAAATTAAGCAGTGGGAGAAAAACATCAGTTTGGTGTCTAAATTTAGAAAACTTGATGAATAAATCTATTAAATCCATTGTGGGGAAAGAGAAGAACAAATCACTTCTTATTGGAAAGATAACATAAATAGAAAATAAAAGGTGATTGTCTTTATAATTTAGAACAACAGATTTAAATGTAAAGCAACCCCCCCAAAACCTCTTTTATTTACAAATGAGCATATTGGTTGATTGTGTATTTTCATTCACATAACCCTCAACTTGAATTTTTAAAAAGACATAATCTGAGGGAAGAAATCATGTAGAAAATTGTTATTGGAGCCCTGGATTCTGTATTTATTGGGGAGGGGGAGGACCTTTATGGGATCCCACTGATGTGATATAAATCATCTTCTGAAGATCATGGAAAGCAGGTGCCCAGCATTCTGCACTGCAGACATCTGGCAGGCTTTTATCCTCACACTCCTCCCTCCCGCTCAACATCTGGCAGCCCCTTCATCCCCGCACCCCACCCCCATCCCAACTGCCTCCCCACATCTGCCACACACTTCTCTTAACCTCAGAAGCAAATCCAGTCAAAAGCTCAAAAGCACAATGTGCCAGGGGTGGTGACCTGGGGTTACATGCTGGGTGGGAGTGGAGCAGGGTTTGTTTTTATTTTTTTCCTAAACTTTAAATGAATACACAATTCACTTGAAAGTATGCTTTCATGTTTAACTGGTTCTCACTGAGAAGCTTGTTTAAAATTGAAATCCATAGTTAATATTAACCTCTTTAAAAGTTTTAAACATCTTGGGAATTGGAGGGTACAATCAAAAAAGTATCATACGAGAGGGGAGAATAATTTTATGCTGATGACACGCATCTTATGAGCAAAGAGTGTTAATTCTGATTGGGGGGGAAATGGACAAAATACTATGTCTTGCCTGTGAAGTACAAATCACTTAGAGGAAGTGTCTTAAACCTAATTCAAAAATGTTTTGCAATCTGCATAAGGAAGAGAGTGCTACTTTAATTCCACGTTAGTTTAGAAATTCCTTTTTAGTGTATCTAACACTTTGTGGTACTTACTAGTTTACAGAGCCATCTCACCTGGTTTTGAACAGGGAGATAACTTCCTGGTTAGGCTCTCCCTGAGAATACCTCCCCTCACCTGATTTAATCACCTGACTTAAGGCTTCCTATTAACAAACTTGTATTCCAACTATACAACTGACAGTTTGCTGTTAACCATTTCATGGTATTTGCCTTAGGGTTACACCTGAATGAGTGAACTCCTCAACTATTTCCTCCCATGCCCCCACCCAAATGTGCACACACAATTCTCCATCCACTCCCTTCTTTAGACCAATCCCTATTCCTTTCCTTCAAATGAAGAGATGCTTGCCCTTTCTTTTTCAAGAGGAGCATGGATAAAACCGTGTAACTCTGAGTGTTCTGGGTACAGGTGAATTCCTGAGGTAGTACTGGCTTCTGATGAAATAGACATTCCAAAGTAAAGCCACTCTGGGATTTGGATGGTTGCCAAGATGTTGGATGTATCACAGAGGCTCAGTGGGCCAGAGCCTTATCAAAGCATTTTATCATTTTATTACACACTTAAATTAGTAATTACTTCTGGGACATTATTTAGATTCTGTTGTAGTATATAGTTTCTTGTTTAAAAGTTTAAATATGGTTAGTGACTATTCTTTGTACATATATTTGTCTGTTTTGTTTCCTACCAATCCTTTATTTTAGTCCCTAGGAATGCTATAGAATAAAGAGTTGTATCAACATTATTTTGTCTTTTGATAGTTACCTGGAGTGGGGAAATCTTTGTGCTTACTAAATTCACAGGGGACAGTAAACTAAGTTTGGAAGTCAACTAGAATCATATTAATAAATGGCCTTTGCATGTCAAAATTATCATTAGCAGGATGATGGTGACATGAATAAAGTCTACAGAGAGAGCACAACAAGCTGGACTAATACATAGTTTTACTGGAAAGAGCACTTGAGTGGGCAATGGAAGTTGTTCCACTAGAGTGGGAACTTCCAGTCCAAGTTCTGCATTATCTAGCTCTGAGATGTTAGGCATGACTCCCTTGCCTGTCTGGGTTGTGGTTTTTACATTATTCTTAACTTTGTGTTATGAAAAAATATATTCACAAAAGTAAAAAGATTAATATAATTAATCCAGATTTAGTATATGTCAATATATATTGTTTCATCTCTACCACCTTAATTTCCCACCCCTCTTCTTCCCTGCTGATGTTTTTTAAAACAAATTCTAGACGTCATAACTTTCCATATTTAAATACTTGAGTATTTCTAAAAGATAAAGACTCTTGCCTTAACCACGTTATCACCATTGCATCAAAACAAACAAGTTGACAAGACCCAAAACAAAAGAACAAAACCACTTTGATCCCATTCATCTTAAACATTTCAAGGCTCAAAGCCTCCCACAGGATAGACCTGAGTCAGTTATAGCACAAACTCCTAAAAACTGAAGCTTTTTACTTTATTCTATAAATGAAGAAGAGTTTTAGCATTTTTACCTGATAGACTTCATTTGTCTTCAATTCTAGACTTCAAACCAAAGAGAAACATGAAAAACTTAGAGAAGATTGAGTAAAGAACCAACTGCAAGGTTCAGGTGTTCAAAAAGGAGGCAGATTCCTCATGAAACATTAAAGAACTAGAATTATTCTGACTAAAAAGGAAACATATCAATGGAGTAAATTAGAAGCAAGAATTATTCATTCATTCATGTACTTTTTCATTCATTCAACAACACTAATTGAATATTTGCCTGGTGCCAAGGACAATTGTAAGTGATAGGAATGCAAATATGAATATGACACAAAGTGTTATCCACAGGAAGTATCGCAATAAACTAGTTTCTGTCTTCATTTAGGGAAAAATTAATACCAGTTAAAGTTAAATATGCAATGGGAAGACTGGCAAAATATTGAAGTGGGTTTTCCAGGGACACTGGTAATCTCCTTTCATATGCAAGAGAATTTCATTTTTGTTTAGAATGGTTTCAATATGTATAGAGGATAGAAAATATTTAATTTATTTTTAAAACCCAAGGTTTTGGCTGGGCATGATGGCTATAATCCCAGTACTTTGGGAGGACAAGGCAGGAGGATAACTTGAGCCCAGGAGTTTGAGAGCAGCCTGAGCAACATAGCAAAACCCCATCTCTCCAAAAAATAAAATTAGTCAGGTATGGTGGCGTGTGCCTGTAGTCCCAGCTACTTGGGAGGCTGAGGCAGGAGGATTGCCTGAGCCCAGGAGTTTGAGGCTGCAGTGAGCTCTGATCATGCACTGCATTCCAGTCTGGGTAACAGAGCAAAACCCTGCCTCAAAAAAAAAACCTAAGATTTTATGATTTTATTAACCCTGATTTGATTCTTTAGCAAGAAAGATATAAAATACAGAATAGATGCCATGATTGCTATTACTTGCTACTTGCATTTGTCTGATTTGGGAGTCACCCTGTATGTAAAGGAAAAACCACCCTAATAATTCCCGTTTGCTTCTCTCTGAAATTGAAAATGTAAGATATAACCTAGCCTCACCTCTCCAGACAAAAGTCACAGGTGTGTGAAATATAATTGGAAGAGAAAGAGGTCCATTAAAACTCATTTCAGTCTTCCTCCCCCTCAATGTTCCTGCTGCTGGGATGCCAGGCTCTATTATCTGACAACTATAAGACCTATAAGTTCCTGGGTCACCACAGTAATTCTGATATTAGCAACCTGAAAGCCCAGTGCCTGAGAAAGACCACCTGAAGTTGCTCAGTCACCTGCAGAAAGACAGCCCTGGGCCACACAGTGACGTGATCAACTGCTTCATCCTCTTCCCCCTGCCCCAGCCTATGGCCGTCACTTTGGCTGGCTTTTCAGACCCTCCCTTAAATAAGGCTTTGGCTCCTGACTTTTTATTCTTCTCCTGCCTCCCACCTACCCCAACCAAAGAAATGCCCCTACCTATGTCCCATTCACCCAGAGTCACCCTTTATAATGAAACTGATTTTTTTTAAAAAGATAATGTGAATATAAAAATAACTGAATTTGTTTGCTTTCTCAGAATGTATATTTTCATTTTTATGTAAACCTCCTAAAAGCATCAATTGGTCAGTAATGGAAAATAGGTGCATATATCGCACTGAATTTAATAAGAGTTTTCAGATTCATCGTCCAATTTAACCTAATCTCCACAAAACTCCCTAAGATTTATAGCATTTAACAGATGAAGAAACTGAGGTCTGAACAAACTAAGTAGCTTTTCCATGATCACCCAGAACAAAGAGGCAGTAATTTCTGATTTCAAATCCCATCTCAACATCTGGAAACCTGAGTGAGTGCTCATAATCTCCCTTGTGGATTACAAGCAAGGCCATCACCTGCTTAATTGTGAAGGAAGGTCGGACCCTTTGCTGCCTGGTCCTCCAGCTTTCTGGTGCCAAATGCCTTGTTTTGTTGTTGCTGTTGCTATTCATTTATTTTGTTTTGTTTCTACAATGTCGGCATCCTTAATGAAGGAAATGCTTTCACCCTACGAAATACTTCATTGTGGACATTTAGAGACATCTGTGGTCTCCAAGTAGAGGAGAAATCTCCAAATGGCACCACAGGCAAGCACACACTCAACCAATACCCAGGCCAGCTCTTCACCCCAAGCTTGCCATATAGGACAAAGTCAGCCACAGAAGAAGAAATGTCTTGGTCTCTGAGACACGAATGGCCAACTTCAGCATCCTTGGTTGGCTTGGTCAGAGATTCAGAAAGATCAGTGTAAATAAGCCACACAGATGCCAGATTGAGATGAGTACTACTGGATTAGCCAGTGAGTGAACAGAGAGGCAGTCAGACCCCTCTATAAAGCTGACAGCATTACTACCATCCTAGAGTCAGCCAAGCTGCCTCTGGTTTTCACTGCAAATAGGGGTTATGCTTAAGGGAAGGTGGCTAGAGTCATGTATATCCCAAATCTGTGTGATAACACACCATCCTCTCATGGGAGCCTCCTAGAATGGGAGTCCAGATGCCTGTGGTCTAATCACATCTTACTAGCTCTGTGATTCTGGTTAAGTCACTTAAGTTCTCTGGGCCTCAATTCTTTCATCTGTAAAACGTGGCACTAAGAAGAAAAGGTTTGGACTCAATTAGAACTTCCATTTCTTTTTTTTTTTTTTTTTTTTTTTTTTTAGAGATGGGGTCTCGCTCTTGGTCAGGCTGGTTTCGAACTCCTGACCTTGAGCTATCCACCCGCCTCGGCCTCCCAGAGTGCTAGGATTACAGGCGTGAGCCACCGCGCCCGGCCTAGAACTTCCATTTCTAACGCTGCCCAAGGGACACTATACTATATTCTATTCTGGAAGGACATAACTTTACACAAAGAGGTAGTATGATATATACACTGGAGTTAGTCAACCTAGGTTCAAATCCTGGTTCTGCCACTTACCGGCTATGTCTCTCTGTGCAACTTTTTTACCTTTCTAAGATTCAATTTTATTATTTGTAATAAATGAAAATATAATTATCGGGATACCAAATGAAGGAATGCATGGAAACTGATGAGCAGAGTGCCTTGCATACAACATGTGCTCAAAAAGTATTAGTTCATATTACATTTAAATGTTTCTCATCCTTTATTGTCAACAGCCCATGGATCCATGTGCATCAAGAATGGAAATAATTCATTTTGCCTTTTAAGCTTTCTGGTTTCTGCATAAACCTGCGAAAACTGTTCTCCAGTTCGTAACTTCAAAACTGTCAATTAAAAACTGTCTGCATTCATTCTTGTGATATTTGTAACATGCTTTGTACAGTATATGGCATGTATTAATTCTTAAAAAATAAAAATAAAAACTCTCTGCCTCGCTGTGCAACCTCACTTCTTGTAATATTGCATTCAGCCAGCTATGAGCTGGTTGACTGAGCACCCACTGTGTGTCTAGCATATCTGAAAGAATATAAATGCTAGAAAAAGATCACTGAAGCAAAACCTATGTAAAGAAATATACTCCTAATCACTTTATTTTTTGACACTGTTATTTTTTACCATCAGTCCTTACATACAACTATTAAAATTAGTTCATGACATGTGTATGCTTTATGTCATTTATTTACTCAAAAAATATTTGCAACCACATATTCTGTACACGATGCTGTGTGAGTCTGAGGCAGATGCAGATTATCTAATCCGCCCTCGGAGGCTGTTTAGTCTTGTATTAGTGGGAAAGATACGGCACACAGAAGTACCTATCAAACAAAGCAGTATTCGTGTGCTATTTTAAAAAGGTACAAAGTAAAGAAAAAGGAAAAATTATTTCTGACTAAAGATGGAGAAGAAACAGGGAGCACTTCTTTAAGATGGTATTTAAACTGCTTCTTTAGTGGTGAGCAGGATTCCGATAGTAAGAGATGGATTTTGGGAAGGAGAGTGCCTGAGGGTCTCCCAGGAACTGGAAATGACAGGCCTCAGCAAAAGCTGGGTGAGACAAATCCATGTCATGGATAAGTGGCAGTGTCCCATCTGGTCTGTGTGTGAGGTACAGGGGAGCAATGAGCACCAGGTGGGAAGGCTCCCTCCACAAAGCTTAGTGAACAAGGGCAAAACTTTACCCAAGATTTGAAAAGCAAGGGAAGAATGCTCTCAGAGGTGCTTTAGGAAGATGGATCTGGCAACAAAAAGAGGAACGTATTTTCTTCTCAAAGCTAAGACAGTATCATTGATGGCTTATAGTGCTCAAATGCAACATACAAAGTCTTCCTCTTGGAAGCAACACTATTAGATTTTCACCAATAGATAGTACACAGATTCCGGGCTAGAGTGTTGTAAAAATTTGTAGGGGTTTTTGATGAAAGGAACACGTCCATACATTATGATCTATTCTCCTTTCCCCTGAGAAAAGCCCTACAACTCTTGTCCCTCAAAACAGTTTGTTTATCCTCACCATTCCTTAAAAGTGCTATAGCACTCTCCCGTAGCACATTGACTGTTTAAATAAAAGCATTATATTAAAGCCTGCAGTCCTTATGTCAAGCTAGTACCGAAGGTGCAAGGCACATGTTATAAAATTAAATAAACTCACAGTTGACCCTCGAGAGTCCTGGCTTTAAATTCAGGTTGCATCATAAATGAAATGGGTTCGGTGGCCTCCGCCTTTCTCCTGGGAACATTTGTTTGATTTACAAAACACGACACAATTTGACACACTCAGTATAATTAGCATTCGCTACTTGGGAGAATGCCCCAGACAGCTAGAATGCAAATGTACTGGAGCCAGACCTGAATTTCTCTCTGTTCCCCTCCTCCCCCTGCCGCCTTTCTCTCTCCTCTTTCTCTCATTTCTTCCTGAGGGGACCGTGCAAGCTGTAAACGCGAGTGAGCAAATCCCAGATGTCATGGGTGCTCTACACGGAATCAAGCAACAAAATGCACGTTTCAGCCACCACCATTCTGTGCATAGCGAACAGAGGCTACTGTTATCTGGTCTGCTCCCCGAACCTCTTCACCACAACTGTTGATTACACAGTGTTGGTTTCACATAAAGAGTTTTCTGGAAGAGTTCCCATTTCAGAGAGGGGTGCTGAGTATTTAACAGTGCTTCAGCTAACAATGATTAAAGTTATTACTGTTACTTAAATAAAGCAGCCATAAATACTTAGAAGACATTGGTGGTAACTACTGTTCACAACATATGAAAACATCCTCTCTTCTCAAGCACAAGAGTTTGCCTGTTCATTTTAAATCTGCTTAATTCCAGTTTTAGGGAGCCTTGTGATAGTCATCCAAAAGTTAGCTGCCAAAACTGACTATATTTAGCTGTTTGTTACACACCAACTCAAGGTGGTGCGTGCTGGTAGACACACAAAAAAGCAAGGAAAATTGGAGCTCATTAGCAAGGGAGGCAAGGAAAGCTTTTAGAAAAATTCTGAACTTGGAAATATTTGTTAGAGAATTTTGGTTGTGTTACTTCCAAGGACCAAATATATATATATACATATATATATATATATAGTCTTATAAACAGAAGCAGCACAAATAGGTCAACTTTAAAGTTATAATAGACAATGAGGAGGTGATGATAAATAGAAATGACAGACCCCAAACTCCAAGATAAATGAATAAAATCTTTCATTTCTTGATCCTTTGGTTTGAAATGGCATGCTTCCTGTGGCTTCACAGCCTGAAAACACAATGGAAGAAATTCATTTTGATTTTTTACTACCCAAAAGTTACATATGTCATTTTGGAATCATCGAAAGTTTCGGCTAGGGTGGTACCCAGATAAGTGGCAGCTTCCTGTGAGTCGCAGCAATACAGCGATGCAGAAATAGAGGCATAACTGACCTGGAAAACAAGGAGGGCCTCTCCAGACTCCACATCCAAATGAACACACTGCATTTGGTTTCTTCTCAGCAGTGACTAATTTTGATTAGATTTGAAGGCCCAATTTAAGCTTAGCCTAGAAGCTGCTTCCACTGCTTATTATTGGTCTGTGCCCTCATTAACTACCATTAAAGAGTAAAGGGGAAACATAGACCTTCAAGAGCATTTACTCAACTCCACATTCAAGGCCACACATTTTATTTTATCCTTTGGTTTGGTGATGGCTTGGGAGGGGCAGCAGTCCATATTTTCCTTCATTTCTTAGAATAGAAGTGGAAACTAATTGCATGTTGCTCTTAAAGTCAGTTTAAAAAAATAGTTTGAAACTAGCCCATAGAGTCACATAAGCATAGGTGACAGTTGGCCCCTAATTGTACCTCAAAGCTTGGCCACTGGCATTCATTTATATTTTCTTTCTCAACATGCTTTCCCCCTCACCACCGCCTCAAACAAAACATGCTACTTTTGAATTAAGATTTGTGGAAAGTCCTAAATGGAGTAGCATAGATGAGTAAACAGTGTCACCTAGTGGACTAGACGACACTGGGAAAAGAGGAAAACTAGTGAATCTGCACAAATGGAAATACTGGCCAACTGTCAACATTGGGCCACATGTGCTCCTCATTTTTGCCCTCTGTTATCAATCACGAACAGACAAGAAAGTTTCCTCAAGGAGATACCAAAAACCAACCACAAACAAATAAACCAAAAACCCCACAGCATTCCTTTTCTAGTTCTTTAGTTCCCTAATCAAGGTCCTACCTAAATAAAAATAGCAGCTAGTATTTATTGAGCCTTTACCATGAGCCAGTGTTCTGCAGAGAGCTCCAGCTGGGTCATCTCTCTTAGTCATTCGAACAGGCCAGTTGTTTATTAGGGAGTCTTGGTGACTTGTGTGAGGTCGTAGAGCCTGACTCTGATAACCCCTGCGGTGGCACTCACTGTGTAGTACCCCACACACACAGCCCAAGGGCAAACAGTGAGATCTCTGGAGGACAAATATATGTAAGAACATAATAATTAGATACATATTAAGCATTTACTGTGCCCCAGACTATTTAAGGGATACAAAAAAGGAACTGACATGGATTCTGATCTCTGATAACTTATCATCTAAAAGATAAATTTGTAGAGTACTTTAGAATTATTATCATTTCAACCTATCTTCACAGTTCTATAAGGTAATTATGGTCCTGATTTTAGAAATGAGGTTTTATGATTCATCCAAGGTGACACAGATAAGAAGTGGCAGTTCTTCAGATTTAAAAGTGAATTCATCACTCTACCTCATGCTGCCTCTTTCCTGAGTGCAGCTGCTGGAGATCACCTGGTTTTATGACAAGGGTGAAGGCTGGAGGCAGCAGAGAGCTGACTCAGGGACTAGTCACTGTAGGATTCAAGGGTAGAATATTCTTCTTTCCTTCCACCATTTCCAAACCATCCTGGCCCTGACTGGAATGACCATAAATAAAATTTCTTGATAGATGAGGATTAAACAGACCATTTACATTCTATGAGTCTCAAAAAAAATAAGAACTATATGGGAACTTTCTTAATCTAAAAAGGGGCATACACAAAAAACCCTACAGCAAACATAGTTAATGGTGAGAGACAAGCTTTCCCCTCTGAGATCAGTAACAAACCAAAGATATCCTCTCTCACTCCTAGTCATGTTCCTAGCTAATATGATAAGACAAGAAAAAGAAATAAAATGTGCACAGTTTATAAAGGAGAACTAAAACTTTCTTTAGTCACAGATGACACGATTGTTAAAAAATTATGTTAGAAAATTCCAAAGAATCTAAAAAAATTCTTGGAACTACCAAGCAGGTTTAGTAAAGTTGCAGGATATAAAATCAGTAAAAAATTAATTGGTTTCCTACACACCAGCAATGAAAAATTTGAATTTGAAATTAAGAAATAATACCATTTACAATACCACCAAAAAGAAAAAGAAAAAGAACAAGAAGAACAAGAAGAGAAGGAGGAGGAAGAGGAGGAGGTGGAGGTGGAGGAGGTACTGGAAGCATAAATCTAACAAAATACATATAGGATCTGTACGTAAAAAAATTCTCTTCAGTGGGGAGGGGGAAAAACATTCTAGTATATCATTCTAGTATATTTTAAAAGGCTAGCAGAACAAGAAATAAAATGCATTCTTTATCTTTGCACAGGTGGGAAATTCTGCCCGAGGCAAGACTCTACATTTCAAAATCCCAGAATTAGTAGCCCATCAGAGACCATATGGGCTCCTTCTCTCTGCTGTGGTCTTCTGATAGAATAAGGGAGCCAGGGTGTGGCATACTCAGAGTGCCCTAACTCACTTGGAAAGCTAAGGAGAGAACAAAGAAGAAAAATAGAAAGGTTTCTCATTAAAAGCCTTAATATTGTCAGATGACGAAAAGAAGCAAGTACAGCACTTCGCCTGGCTCTAAGGACATAACGTTTTGCCTTTCTTCCAGCACTTAAGATCCCAGATCTAAAATCCTTTGAGGATTTTTTTTAAATTAAAGAAATCGTTTTAGCTTATCGAATGGAGCTGAGAGATGTAGCTAAAGTTTCCTACTTACCTTCCACACTATCAGTGCCACAAATAAAATTTGTTTAACCCATGCATCCTGAGAACAGCATGGACCTTACCTGTAGGATGCTTACATCTATGTCACTCTGTGCCAGGCACTTCTCTACTAACACGCTTTACACATATTAGCTCATTTAATCTCCACAACAACCCTATGGAGGAGATGCTATTGTTATTTCCATTTTAATAGCTAAATAAATAGCTAATACATTTTTTAACATTACAAAGGTTTTTTTTTAAAGTTTTGTCGCGCGCCCCTCGCCAGCAAGGACCACGCAACACTTGGAGTTCTTCTG
>VBSM01000272.1:36586155-36596760 GCA_008086735.1 Cheirogaleus medius
GCACCCGGAACTAGGCGCCATCTTGTAATGGCGGAACACCGCGCCCCACAAGTTTCACTTTGGGTTTCTTTATATGGCCAACAACTTATAACATATGTCAACTATAATAATTTGATTCCTTCAACATTTCGAGAAGCAATGGTTTATGAAAAGCAAGGGGTATTGGTGGTGTGGGGCCTTAGCAAGGGGGTAAAGAGGCAAGGGAGTGTGACAGAGTTCAGGAGCAGCTCTGTAATCCCAGTGCTGTGCTGCTCAGTGTTCAATAACCAGCTCTCCATTTAAATAAAAAGGTTGAGGAAGAGAAAAAAACAACAACAAAGAAATCCCTGATTTGTAGTGTTAGCCAATTCTCATGGATAAATACTCTCACTATTGCCAATCATGAAGCTCACAAAGTTACTGAAAATATAACAATGGACTTTCAACCAGCCAGTAGGAGCCGGCCTTAGCATGCCACTGCAAAGCCCCATGAGGACAGGGTCCATGTGGCTGTTTTATTCACCTCACACCTAGCACAGTGCCTAGCATTTAGTAGACACTCAAAAAATATTTGTTGAATGACTGTATAAGTTTATTAATGATATGAAATCAAGTAAATTAGATAGAGGTAAGTACACTGTCTTCCTCTGGCTATAACATAACCAGGACCTTGCTGCTTCAATGATACTACAGTCTGGATTTATCATGATGTTTGTGGTTTGTGCTACAATTCTGTGGGGGAAAGGGGGGGGTGTTATCTCAACCTTGTGCTTTGTTAATCATAATGGGAGTGCTAAGGAAGATAAGACTCTTGAATGTGTGTTTTCAAAACCAGGAAAAAAAAGACACATTAGATTTGGTTCTGTCTGATTTAATCAAGCGGAATATATTTACAATTTTTAAGTGTTATTATTTAAACTCCTATAAGAAAAAATACCTTTGTTATATAAGTCTGAGACTCTGGCCTCTAACTCCTTGAAACAATAATTGAGACTATTATTTTGATAACCAGATATTCTTAGGAACTTAGTAGTTTCGTTAAAGCAGGACAGACATGGGACTAGCTCTCCACTCCCACCACGTAGGTTCCCCTACTCCTGAAAATGATTTTCTTGTAGCACACATTGGAAAGAATGTCAGAAGAGAACTACTTATTCATCCACTCATAAATAAGTGAATTTATTTCAATCTGTCTCATACCAATTGCTTACACAAACTTCAAAGCCTGTAAGAGATGCATGAAGACATTGTAGAATATCATTAAACTTTTAAATAGCAAGTGAGTAAGAGTAACAGGGCCCAGATACAGCCTAAATGGAGATTCAAATCAAACTGTAGTGTCTAAGCAGATGGACTAGTGGCTCCCAACCTAGGGTTGCCAGGTAAAATACAGGATGCCAGTTAAATTTGAATTTCAAGTAAACAATGAATAATTATTTAGTATAAATATGTTCCCAGTTAAGCTCCCAATATTTCATGGGAGATACTTTTACTAAAAATTTATGTAATGTGTCTGAAATAAACATTTGTATTTTTATTTGCTAAATCTAGCAGCCCTATCCAAAGGGCATATTTGCTTGAAATAGGTTAAAAGGGAGTCTGAAATTTCAAATAGATTCAATATTTAAATATAAAATTAAAACTTTGAGAGAATACTTGTGTAATCTTGAGTGTTAAAAACATTTCTCACTGGCATAAAATCCAGAAGCCATGGAAGAAAATATTTTACGAGATTTTCTCTATAAGGATAAAAAAAACTTTTTCTAGGTGAAAAAAAAAGCCAAATGAAAAGTAAATGACAACTAGACAAACATATTTGCAACAGAAACACAAAGGGCTGATCTCTCATATATATAAAAAGCACCTATAAATCCATGAGAGTAAAAGAAAGATCATTCATCCAATTAAATGTTCACAGAGACATAAACAGATCATTCACAGAAAAGAAAACAGATATGGTTCTCAAAGAAGAAATAAAAATAGGTGCCCAACTTCACTCATGCTTATAAACATGCAAATTAAAACTAGGTAAAGCTTTATTTCCCCAACCTATCAGATTGGCAAAATTCCAGAGGTTTAATAATAAGCTATATTGGCAAGATTGCACTTTTACACATTGTTGGTGAGATTGTGAACTGGCAGAATTCTTATGGAGGGCTATCTGGCAAGATCTATTAAATCTTTAAATGTGTATGCCATTAACCCAGCAATTCTACTTCTAGGAATTAATACTACAGATATACAAAAGTAAAATAAATTAAGAACAAAAATATTATTACCTGCAGCATTGTTGTAAAAAAAAATTTTTGCAACAACCTAAATGTTCATCAACAGAGGACTGATTAAATAAATTATGGCATAGCCACATAATGGAATACTATACAACTGTAAAAAATAATTAAAATACTATTATTATTAGCATTGATATGGAAAGATCTCTAAGTTATATTGATTGAAATTGAAGTATGCATAGCATTTTACTACTCTTGAATAAACAGACACAGAAGAGGGATATATATTATTATCTGTATTGGCTTCTATTTGCATTTAAAAACACCTCTACTATGATGAAAAGAAATCAACAATAGTGGTTACCTCTTTAACTACCTAGCAATAGTTACATGAAGGGAAGTGAAGGAAAAGAGTCTCTTAAAGAATAGCTTTTACATGCATTATATTTAAAACATGTGAATGTATTCTGAATTCAAAAAATTATAAAAATAAAAAAATGTACTATGATTATCCTGATACTGATATCATTCAAAAATAGGAAGGCTTAATTATTATTGAGGTTCAAATAATTTTTGAAACTTCTTAATTGTTCTCCTTATCTCACCATGATGAACTAATGCTCCCAGTATTGTTTTTACTCAGCAGAAGAGAGGTTCAGAGATAGCACAATTCCAATACTTGACTCAACTATACTCAGGTCTATTACAAATCCTTAAAATTCCTCCTCAAACCTTATCCTAGCTTATGAGCAACAGCAAAAATAAATAATTATTGAGCACTGGCTGTAGGTAAGACCTTGTTTTAGCTCCTTGGCTTCAGAAAACTATCAGTTCATGTACTGACAGGCTTATAAGGAAAGTATTTTGTATAAATTAAAAAGATAAAAGTTTCCATGAATGGTTTAGACAAAACCACTGGAATCTGGAAGAAAATGTTATCACCATACTTTGTGTAGGAGAAAAGCTTCAATCTGAGCCTTAAAGGATGAGAACTCAGAGCAATTCCAGAGCCATTTCAATCAAAGGAACATGATGAAGAAGGGCACAGAAGTGGGAAAATGTGTACAATATTCAGGCCAATGAGCAAATGCTGTGTCTTCCACACCAGATGTATGGGGGCTGCAGGAATGGTAGGAAAAAAAATTGGAAATGCATTCTCCTCCTCCCCCTTTTTTTTCCCCATAGATAGGTTCTTGCTCTGTCACCCAAGCTGAAGTGTGGGGGGGTGATCAAGATTCACTGCAGCCTCCAACTCCTGGACTCAAGCTATCCTCCTGCCTCAGCCTCCCCAGTAACTGGGACTACAAGTGTGCACCACCATGCCTGGCTAATTTTTTTTTTTTTTTTTTAGAGATGGGGTCTAACTATGTTGCCCAGGCTGGTCTCAAACTATTGGCCTCAAGCAATCCTCCCATCTCAGCCTCCTCAGTGTTGGGATTATAGACATGATCCACTGTGCCTGGCGTCCTCCTCCTTTTTTAAACAAAATACTGAGTTTTGACTGTAGAATAAAAGACCATAATTTTTCAGCCTCCCTTGCAGCTAGATATAGCCAAGTGACCAGGTTCTGGCCAATAAATGTTAGAGGAAATGTTCTGTGAGTTTCTGAGTAGTCTTCTTAAAGGGAGGAGAAATGTCCCAAAATATAAATATATAAATAGGAGCCAAAGGCCTATAAGGAAGAGTTTTGGTAGAGACACCTAGAACAAGGTATGGAAAGATGAAGAACAGGTTCTCTGCCTCCACCCAGCCCAAACTGCTAGCTGTGAGCCTCATGGAAAATGGGGCCTCAATTAAATGACAAAAGAGTTGCTTTAATGACAATTCTGGGAAATATTGGAGGACAGATAGTGCTTTTTGATGACCAGGTGACAAGGGGCAATATCCGAAGAAAAAGGAGCTTTCTCCTAATTCTATGAGGCAGTGTGGTTCTAGGGGAATGGAAACTAAATGTGGTGCCATTTTGTCATCTCACAAGTTTGCAAACTTGGAATGTACTAGAAAAGAGTCCACATTTTCATGGAGATTGGAAGAGAATGAGGAGCCACTCTGATGTAATGTCACAAATTTGGCTTTGATGTACAGGATCAAAAGGGGACTCTAGAAGAACTGAATTGAACTGGTATGAGCTCATGGGAGCCCCCAGGAAGTAACTGAGAAGCAACTGAGTGATACCAGAGGTGACTGAGCAAGGCTTTGAACAAAGAGGTCTGAAGACTTGTGTTATACAGGGAAATACAAAATTAATCACTGAAATGTGAGCTATGGCTTTTAATGTCAACTTATTTTTTCAAAGGTTATTTGTGCACAGTGACAGCCTTACTGTCAGTGTCAGTGTTCCGTAGACAAGAGCCCCCACTAAAGCAACAAAGAAAAAATATTGCCAGAAAAACGATAAGCCAGGACCATCCCTTTGTGATGCTCAGACTCCCTTCCTGGGCCCGAGAGAGTGACTGGTTAGCAGTGGTGCCCAGGAACAGTGGGAATGACTCGTAGCAGTGAGCCAGCCATGTTGCAGGAGAGAGCACTGGGCTGCCCTGGGGAATCCGGCCCCTGGGAAAGGGCAAGGCCTCAGGAGCCTCACTGGGATTTTTGACACCCCAGAGAAGATGAGAATGGATCTTAACCTTGATAAGAAGTGGTCAACTCCCCACAAAAATTGATTTAACACCCTCCACATTCTCTAGAACAGGAATAACTTGAGATTTCCAGAGCGATCCTCAAACTGTGTGTAGGTCTGAGTCACATTCTCCCCATAACCCTCAGTGCAGAGAGGACCAAAAGGCTCACCTGCTTCTTCTACTAGTTTGTCACAGCATCTGACAAAATCGTGAGGGCTCCTGACTACCCAGTCACCTCAGGAACACACCCCAACTCAGTCTCAGAAGACTCAAGGTTGCTTCGTAGTCGCCATTAATTTGTATAAGTTTATGGTGCCAGTTGTGGTGATCATCTTAAACTCAATGGTTTTGCTTGAAAAGAAAGTTGCCATTAAGAAGGACATAGTCATTCTAAATTTAAATTTTAATTCTTCTTTTTCTAAAGCCTGGTGTTGTAAGGTTAGCTATCACTCAAGGGAAGGGGGAATGGGAAAAGGAATGCAGAGGGAGGGAGAACTAGAAAAGACTTAGTGGAAAAATCATTTATAATTGTACCTGGAAACTACAGAGAACTTTATCCCAAAGTGCCACAGACTCTGCAAGTTTTGACATTGTGTACACGAGTATGACTATGCTGCCAAAGCAATATTCTTACATTCAAAACATTCTACCATTTCACATGGCCTTTTTTCAAACTAAAACTATTTTATGTTTCAAAAATACCTTTGTGGCATTCTGTTCAATTTAGTTAAAAGATTCAGTTGACCATTTTAAACTTCCTCAAAAGCAATTCAATATGCAAAAACAGAATATTTGGTTCTTACTATTAACATTGGCTCTAACTGTGTGTATAATTAGGATAAGGAAATGGGAGGAAGCAGGTTTTCCACAGTTGTCTCTTTGTAAGGTTCTGGTGAACCAGACCAGATTAGACACACAATCGCCTTTGATCACTCTCACCCCAACATTTCACACATTCAAACAGAACCTTCAGCTAACCAAAGAAATGTACATATTGTTTGTAATTCCATAGCATCTAAGCACATATATAACCAATCCTTTATTAGTGATTCTCAAAAACCTTTTAGGTCATATCTAGGTATCCAAACAACTAGAGTTATTAGTATTTTAATAATTAATGTGAATAAGCCCACTACATCCTGGTAACTGGGATAGCCCAGAAGTAGCATACCACATTTACTATCTGGTCTGACCTATTGAATGGTTATTTGGACCATTTTTCCCTTCATTTATTCAACAACCATTTATGAAGCACCTACTATGTACTCAGCCTTAGGCTGGATACTTAAGATACAGATACAAATAACATAAACCTGGTTCCCATTCCTTTTGTGCCTTAAGTCTGGTTGAGAAAAGATGCTAATAGCTAATCTTAATGGAGTGCTTACTCTATGGCAACAAACTTCTTATGCATTTATGCATTTTATCTCAGTTCATTCTCACAATAACTCCAAGAGGTAAGAACCATTATTTGAACTGGAGCTTGAAAGATAAAAAGACTTTTCATAGGCAAAGCATGAAGAAAACCAACCTGGAAGTGGAAGAAATAGTATGAGCAAGGACCACAAGGTGAAGATGGCTGACAGATTTGGTGTGAGTATAGCGTAAGGTTCATGGAGGGAACCTTGAGCTAAAAAATTAATTTGGAGTCTTAAATCCCAGGCTATGGGGGTTTGAAAATTGATTCCAATAAAATAAGCACAGGTAGTATTTGATACTTCTACTTTTATTTGGGCTACTTGAGATTGTGGACCAAAACTTTAGTGTAAGAACATGGCAGAAGTCACAGAGTAGAATTTGGCTTGAGAAAAATGAGGCTGGCTTTCCCAGATGTCTTGATGATGGACATAAGTACAGTTACAGCTCCATCCAACAAGCACCTACTAAGTGCCAAGCACTAAGCCAAGCTTTGGAGATGCAAAAGTAAACAAGTGGAACACATCTCTTGTGCATGAAAGCTTATGGTCTAGCAGGAAAGGTAGACTATTGAATGAGCAATTGCAATTACTTATGTCAGTATTTTGATCTGGGAAGCATGGATTTCTGTGGGCACAGTGAGCAGGAGCATGTGACTTAGCATGTTGGAGCCCAGGCCCAGGTACCCGGGAGGAAATGACTCAGACCTAAAAAACAGGTAGAATTTAGCCAAGTAAAGTAGGGAAAAGTAAAGAAGGAAGAACATAGGCAAAGACACAGAGACTTGGAGAACTGGGAGAAACTCGGTGTGGTTTGTGTGAAAGAGAAAGAACAGGTTTTATTTCTTTTCTATTTCTTTCTCTTTCTTTGTGTTTCTTTCTTTTAACCACATGTCTTTCCCTCAGTAGTCTTAGGAAATAAATGTAAGAGGTATAAGAAGGTATGGGATTAGAAAAAGGCAAAAAAAAAAAAGTGGAAATAGAAGAAGGAAGAGAAGATGGCAAGAGGAAGCAGGAAATGAAGAAAGAAGAATGGAGAGAAAAGAAGGGGAACAGGGGGTGAGGGTGGGGTTGGGAGGACACAGGGTAGGAAAAGGGGTGCTATAACTGCAGACATTCCTAAACCACAGGCCCTGGTAGAGATTCAAGTGCTCTGAGAACAGCAAAACCCAAAAATGTTTTTGAGAGAATCCTGGAAATAGGGATCAGAAGAAAGAAAACAATTATTGAGCATCTCCAGGATATACTAGGCATTTTCACATGTGGTATCTCATTTAATCTTCACAAAAGCCCTTCCTGATGAGTATAATTGTTACTTAGGAAAAAAACTAAGGCAAGTTTGCATAGCTGATAACTGATAGAATTGACATTCATACCTGGGTCTATTTGAAAATCTCTGCCACTGCAAGACAGCAAGAGAGCACAGGCACTGAAAGAGTAAAACACCAAAGAACTTTCATCCTTCTCACCATTTTGTTTGAGGCCTCCTTTGAGCCTGAGGAAGGAGTCCTGTGCCTTGTAACATGAGTAAAACCCTTGGAAATTATATATTACTCCCATTTATAAATATCTTTAATCCACTGATCAGTGATTACAAGAAAACAAGCAAAAAAAAAACCAGATACATGAACTTTGACACTAATCTATAACCTCAGATTTACTAATATTTTCCCAATAATTTCAATTTCAATACAGACAGACAGACACACAAACACACACACAAAGACTATGGGGGAAAAAGAGGCATAGGCACAAATGCTAAGAAATATAGAATTTAGTTAACCAAATTTGATTTTATTTTCCTATGAGATACATGATCCAAAACGACAGAAAGGAAAAAAAAATATCAGAGCTGTAGAGGATCAGCTAATTATGTAATTGTCCTGTTACATTTACTCCCTCTCCGGATATCCATTCTTAACTGTTTGGTGTGTGTCCTTCCAGACCTTTCTCTATGCACAAATAAACTTATATATATATATATGTATACACACACATATATATGTATAGTTATATGTAGGGTTTTAAAAAATATAGTCATACTGTGCAAATTATTCAGTCCTTTGCATATTAAATATAAAAATAAATCCTGATTTCTCGGATTCTCTTTACTTGGTGAATAATATTCTATGGTTTGGACACATCATAATTTATCCATTTCCCTGTTAATGGACTTATAATGACTTCTATTTTTTATAATCACAAATAATGTGGTATTAAGCATCTTTATAATTATGCCCTTGCACACTTATATATTTCTGTAAGTTAAATTTCTAGAACTGAAATTACCAAATCAAAGTTTTATATTTTATTTTTGTAGATACTGACAAGTTGCCTCCAAAACATCTACACTTTTTACTTCTATAGCCAGTACTTATGAAACCAAAAATTTTGGTAAAACCACCACCATATGTGTGGAGTCTCATGTTGTTACAAAAATCATGTTTCACAAACAATTTTCTAAAAGGACCTATATTTTTTTCAGAACAATTTGGAGTTTTATTACAACTAAATGGAAAGCTTAGATATTTTAAAATAAGCTACCTGATGCCATCAGAACCTCAGAACAGGGAGCAGAAATAGAAGGCCAGGGCTAGGGGCCAAAGCAGGCCAGCAGAGGCAAGCAGAAAGCTGGGAGTCTACAAGTAGGGGCAGGATCAGAGGTGAGAATTCCAGCAGCAGCCCTCAGGCAGGAGCAGCAGCTTGAACCTGAAAGCTTGATGCCCAAAGGAAGGGGCTGGTGAGGTTAATAAAAGGTCCACACCAGTTTATTGTTATTCTCTCAACAAGTATTTACTGAGCAGCTACTATGTGCCAGGCACTGCACTAACCCTGAGAAATATAAAAAAGAGATAAATGTTCTTCCCTAACCTTAGAGTTGCTCTCAATCTAGTGAGAAGCCCTCAGCCTTGTTTTCTGGAACTTCTAAATTCTCTCTGGCTCTAGTACTTGTTCCAAGCCCCCATTCCACCCCAGCTTCCTTTCTTGTCTCCACGATGCACAACACCTGTGTGGGGAGGCCTGGTCAGGATGGGAGCAAATGTTTGGTGAAACAGAGGATGTATTTTAGTCTACCCAAGGGTGTCTAGGCAGGCCAACGGAAAGTTATCCACTTTTGCCTCTTCTCCAGCCATGAGTCAGCCTCACTCACCTATTTTTGGTTCATTTAACATGTTGAACATTTAAATACTTCCTGCTGCTCTGAGTGGATTAGGACAGCCAATTTGGAATGGCCATTCACACTCAGGTTTAGAAAACTGAAGAGAGTGAGTTCTGTGTTTGTCTCCATGGAGATAGCTCTGCAGCTGAAGGGACGGGCTCACCCATTGTGCGTAACCGGTAACCTAGAGCAATCTCTCAGGCAGACCTCACAAGGTGACACCTCTAACCTGTCAGAACACTTCCCTGTACCATCACATGACCAATTTGCAGAAGAGGTTCAATAATATTTTTTTTAGATTATTACACTGAACTTGCAGAATAACTAATTCATTCTTTCAAGCCCATCTCTTGTATTCCAAGGGTAACTTCAATCTGTGCTCAAGATTAGAGTTCAAGGTAAGCTAAGATCTCAGCCCAGAGTTAAAGTGCTTGATGTACCCCTCCTACACCCCTCCCTGAAGTGCCTTCTCAGAAAGAGTGTAGAACTAGGAATTAGAAAGTCTAGACTCTCTTCTTTGCTCTGATGCCAGATGAATGGTTTCAGAGACTCCTCATCTAAAATGGTGAGACGAGCCACACTCTCCTGGGCCTTACAGGACTGCCATAGTAACCAAGTAGGTCAATCCATGAGCAAGTGTTTATAACTGCAAAGTGCAATAGATCTACAAAAGATAGTAATGATGATGATGATGAAGGAGCACATTCAAGTACCTCAATTGGATAATGTTGGTCAGCAAATTATTCAGTTTTGTCAGTGTAAGTGCATTATCTGTCAACTCTAAAGCTTATTTGATTAACTGTTCTAAGGGTAACCCAAACACAATGTACCACTTTCTTGGGTTCAGAGAGCAACATTCTCAGGTGCTAACAGTTACTAATGCGGTCATTGGGCCCCGTATATGTGCCCACAGACACACAAAAATAAAATTATAAAAGCTTCAAGTGGGAGAATCTCAAGGCCACACAGGTTGTTTAATCTTTTTGCTAAATAGCTTCAATCCCCAGGGAGTGGCAAGACGAAAAACAACTGCACACTCTTGCTAGGTACCCAACTGTCTGGGTGTGTTTCGGTTCATGTGAATGCTTGCTTTATTAGGAAGGGGAATGAGTTGACCTGATGAGACAATAAAAAAAATTTAAAAATGGCCCTCCTTCATGGAGCTCTCATTATAGACATCTGCAGTCTTTTTTTTTTTT
>VBSM01000272.1:36596860-36640031 GCA_008086735.1 Cheirogaleus medius
TGTAAGTGCAATAATACTAAACATCCAGTTCTGTAATTTTCTTTTCACTGAACAATATATTACAGATGTCATTTCATGTCAATAAACAGAACTTCACCCTCCTATTGACTAGCCACTGAGTATTTATTCCATGTGGGGGTATATCATAATTAATTTAAATACTTTCTTACTAGTAGAATGCATCTCATTTCCCATTTTTCACTCTTATTAATGAAGCTTAGATGAATAAACTTATGAATACACCTTTGAATATCTTTCTGATTTTACCCTAAGAACAAATTTCTGGAAAAGAGATCACTTCACCAAAAGGTATGAACATTTTTAATTTTGAAATGTATTAACAACGTGCCTTGTAGAAAAGTTGATCCAACACACCCACATTCTCACAAATACTACATATGATCAATATTTTTTATTTTTGACAAACTGATAAATAATTATCAGATATAGTATTATTCTTTTAGGTGCATTTCTTTGTTAGTAAAATAAAATATTTTCAGATGACTATTTCATTAATATTGTAATGAAATCTAATTTTTAAGGTAAAAAAATTCTTCACATTATTTTATAGATTGAAATTATCCCTCAATTTATTGGCTTCTATCCACATTTATCACATTTATCATGATATTAAGAAATCATTCCCATTTTATAGATTAAGCTGAGTACAAAAAAAATTAAATAGATGGCTGAAAGAGAGTAATAGTTGACAAATATCCTAATGCTACTTCTTAAAAATATGAATGGAGCATACTCTGTACTTTAGACAGGATGTAGGAAGCAGGAAAAAAGCTCACTTTTATTCCCATTCTAATCCAAGTCAGATAGAGTCCAACTACAATTGCATGTACAACAAAAAATTAATAAAGCATTTTATTTTGTACTCCAAAACCCCAAAATTAGGCCCCTTCTTTCACCTGCAACAATAACATCTAAAATGCCAATAGTAACTATAGGCTATGTTCACTTCCTCCTTAAGATGTGCTGTGTAAAAATTGAGCCAGATTGCTTTCCATATTGATGAAAAAAAGAAGTGATATAACCTCATTGAAAAATTAGCTACATCTAGTCGTAATCCACCTCTAACCCATGGCATGGAGTTAACTGAACGGAGTCTTTACATCTTCAGTTTTCTATTATGATGTCAAGAAAGAGGAACTACCTGGGAAAGAACATGTAAGAAAGGGTGTGCCTGAGAGAGAAGGGGTGTGTGTGTGTGTGTGTCCCTGTGACATTTGGCCTCGTAATTACATTTTGGCATTCAGAGTAATTCAGCAACATCTACTAACAACCCTGTCAAAGGTGTCCTTTTCCCCCATTCCAGCCCCTACATCCCCATGTACTGGCTTTGTCCCCTGCCCCCTTTATTTGGTTGGTTGGGAGCCTGCTGAGGCCTCCCAGTCGCCACCTGTGTGGCAAAACCAGCCTTCCTCAGGATCAGCTGTTCTGCAACAGTGCACAGGTGTGTCCTGGAGAAATCTGGGCATTCTTGTTTTTCACTTAGGCAGAAAGAAAACAAAAAGGCAGAAGATTAAGTTATACACAGGTACAAACAGATGAGAGAGAGAACCCAGGAGAAGCCATGTAAGCTATAACCATGTTTAGGTAAATGCTAGTGGAGGGTTCATTGTGATGCAGTTAGGATCAAAATTAACTTTAAAAAAAAGAACTACAGAAACCCAGAAATATTTTATGTGACAGCACCAATTAATTTTAGTTGTTATAGCAATAAAAATTCCATGGTAAATATGATTGTATTATTGGAGGAGAAGAAGAATAGAACTGACATGTATTAAATATACCTATTTTATGCCCTATTGTATTTATGCCAAGACTTTAGGTGTTTTCCTTGAAAGGTTGCACTTTGTTTCCAAGACACAAAGTCCATGAATCTACAGAAGTAAGGCTCTCTGGTGTTTTCTCCTGCCCCTAACCAGTTTGCTGACAATTCCTGATGTCTCATATCTGTTATCTTTCAATGTGAAAATATCTCCCTAATCCTGGTTCTCTCTCTCTCTCTCAATCTCTCTCTCTCTCTCTCTCTCACACACACACACACACATTGTGATAATAAATATGAATATGCTGCACTCTTAGAAAGGCACTACACAAACCCAAGGACTACAGTGTCCTATTGATAACACATGTAAATCCAAGGAGAGAATAATTACAGTATTGTACCTGTTGTGCTGAAGGAAGACAAATCAAAATTCTTAAAGAGAGATGGATATTTTTCAGGAGAGAACAGGAGCCTGCTTTATTTATTTATTTTTTCATTCATTCATTCATTTGTTCATTCATTTGTAATGGGCTGACTCCCATGTTGCAATAAGATTTCCACAACCTTGGGCAATCAAAATACCAGTCCTTAGCTACAGAATATTACTCATTCTGTGGGTTAGGTTTTCTCAGGCATTGGCATGCCAGGACATCAGAGAAAAAGCCAGAGCAATTAATTTTTCTTATGTCTACAAGAAGAAAAAGTATTTTAAGTAAACAACCTCAGTCAACATGAATAATTAATAACAATGTTTTAGAGAACATCCCAGTCAAGGAAAACTTATGCTTGGTTTTGTTTTGGGGCTTTCAACTCCTGAATATAGTGATGGTGATACTGAAACTGATATAAACCTATTTCTGGTAGAAATTTTCTCTTGCTACCTGACAGTTTGCAAACAGCTTCAAACAAGATAGCAGAGGGTGGGTGGCCTTAGCTCAGAGATGGAAAAATGAGGAGCATAAACACACAGGTCTCCAGGATGCTGCCACCAAGCTAATGGCAAATTGCCTAAACATGATCCTTCCCAGACCTTAGAGTTACTGTTGAGTTGTGTCCAGTCATAGAACTGAGCCGAACTGGGGGCAGGAGGTGCATAGCTCTGTATTCTAGAGCACAGGTGCTCAGACTACTTGGGTTCAAATCCCACCCAGCTCAGCTACTTATTAACACTGTGACCTTGGGAAAGTTATTTAACCTCTCTAAGTTACTATCTTTTCATCTATCAAAAGAGCATATTAATAGGATCTTCCTTGGGAGTTTGCTGCTACGATAGAATGGGGTGATGCTTGTGACACATTTAGCTGCAGAATGCCAGGGTCAGCACTTGAAAGACAGCAGAAGTTGGCACTACTATTCAGTGCCATCCTTTTGAAGAGGACACATGACTTTCCCAGGGTTTCCCAGCTAGTTAGCCTCGAGTAGGATTCAGTTAAGCCCACTCCCTCCATTGTTCTGCCATCATTGAGGGTAACTGATTAGAGAACCTAGTTGATTTCCCCTACAGCCTGGCCCCACCCGGCTCTACTCACCCCAGTGTTTCCTGGGCCCTGCCCTGCCCTGCTCTGCCCTCCTCCCCAGCCACCCTGGGTAAGTCTCAGTAAGAGGCTCTAGACCAGCCAGGCCTGAGCACCAGACTAACAGGATAGTGAGGCCCAGGTCCAAAACCAAAACCTTGACCCACAAACCCAGATTGAAAACTGCCAGCATCACAGGCAAAATGCAGGCAGCAAGTGATGTCCTGGCCAGCCTTCACCTAGCAGCTAAATAAGAGGTTCATCAGGGTTCTATTGACACTCATAAGCCCAAAAAACAAACAAAACAAAGACAAACAAACAAACCTCCACTGAAGGGTGAGAAACGAAATAGAGGGCCCAGGCCACCAACTCTAGGGTTCTTGAGAAACTGGGCAGCAGTTCAGAAAGTGACAAGCAGCAAGGGAAGACTGTGGGGGTGCCAGCCTGGGCAGAGAGGAGGGATGTGAGCATGTCATACTTGCATCAGTTCTGCCACACCAAGGCCTGTGCTCAGTGCTGGGCACCGACAAGAGAGGAGAGAGGCAAACACTGGGATGTATCCAGGGAACAGCAAATGGGCCAGTGGTGAGTCTCAACACCATGTGGGAGGAGGAATAGAGAAAAGATTTCTTGGTGTTTTTCTTGGAATAGAGACATGTTGGGTGTAATATGGCAGTTTCCTCTGAATAGCCGAAGTTTTCCCAGGTCGACCCACTTGGTAAAGGTGGCTCCAAAGGGCAGTGCTAGGCTTGGCGTGTGGAGCTTATGGGCAAATTTCAGCATAATATCAAAAAGCTATGCCAGCTGATATCCAAAGTTGTAATGGACTCCAGTGGGAAAGTTGAGCTTTCCTGGTGGTTGTCCAGGAGATGTTGGAAATAGTACTGGCAGGATTCCTGCCTTGGGTAAGGGGTTGAAAGAGATGGCCTCTGACTGCTGAGGTCCCTTTCTATTCTCACATGGTAGGATGGAGCAAATCAGTGAGCACACATACAGCTACTTTTATTCAGAGTGAATACCAATTTATGTGTCTTCCTCTCCTTCCACCACTTGCCTTTTTTCTAAATAAGTAGACGGGACATAATTGTTTTCTAACCCTCAAATTCAATAACATTTAGAACCTGATTAACTCCCTGAAAATATTAGATTACAAAAGTATCCCCCTCTCTCTCTCTCTCTCTCTCTCTCTCTCCCCGCCCCCCACCCTTTCATATTCTAGTGTGTTGGAAACAGGGAAAATAAGTGATAAATATACTTTTAAAGGCTCAAGATTGAAAAATTCAACCACATATATTTTTAATTTTGTGTATGTCAAACAAAGGTATTTGTAAAAGGCAAATACACTGGAAAATCATCATGTTTGAAACAAATGAGACTAAAGAATAGTGTCTTAATACATGAGTAGTTCATATAAATCAATATGATGACAATCATAGCAATAGCAATAGAAATCATAAGCAATAGAAATAAATGCAAAGGGCATGAGTAGAAAATATTCAAAGATATATATATATATATGACCAAGAAATATATGAAAAATGTTCAAAGTAATCAAAGAAATGCCAGTTAAAACAATGAGATGTTATATTGTACCTATAATACTGGTCTCTACTTTTTTATCAAATATTTAAGCAGATCTAGATCCCCATTGTTTTGCAGGACAGACATAATGGGGTTTATGCACAAGAGTGTTTGTTTCAAAGGTGGGAGCATTCCAACCCCTTCTAGGACCTCTCATCAGACAGAAATGATTGGCAGTGGAGAATTTCAATCACAGCACTATTACTCATGTGAAGTGGGTTTAGTGGGCAGATTCTCTTCTGGTTTTTAGCTGTAGTATTAGAAAAGAAGCTGGCACAATTTTTGCAGAGACTTCTTGCAAGGACCTCATAAGCATTACATGTTTTATCTGCTGAAATGTAAAATTTATATTTCTGAGAATAGTGCAGGCAGATCTTGGTGAGATGTACTAGAAACAGTGGATAAGAGGCACAATTTATTACTCCCAGCTCTTTGCAAGAGAGAAGTAAATATCATTAAACATATGATAAGTGTCAGGGCTCTTTAGGCTCATAACAGGAAATTCGACCAAGTTTCTCTGAAACACAATTTTAAATGGCTAATTTCTTTTCTATATTGTTTGAAATATAGTTACAATTTTAAAAAAAACACTAAAATTCCATTTTGATGCCTGCAAAAACTTATGTGAAAAATGTGGTTTAGGAGAAGCACTAACTAAAAAGGGATCGCCAGATATCTTAAAATGCCAGTGTTATGTGTTTTTCTTGCCTTCCCCTAGTGAGAAGAAGTCAGGGGTGACTGAGTGGAAGACAAGGAAGAAACAGTGTGACAAGGATGGTATGGAAAGCTGAAGGAGAATGTCTAAACTAGGGAGCCTGGGCTTGTGGTCAGGAGGGCAGAATGGCTGGTTAGAAAAGGGAAGAAAGAAAGAAAAAGTGTAAAAAAAAAAAAAACAGTAGAAGTAGGGGATAAGACAGCTGGAAGAAAAAGGGAAATGAAAAAAATTTCAGTTCAGCCAGCGAGGGACCATCTTCCTGGAGGTTCTTGCAAGCAATTAGTCTTCTAGATGTTCATCTCAGAGGCAGGGAACAGTCTACTTCTTTTGAATGTTCTTCCTTTTCAACTTCTTTGGGTATGGAAGCTTGTTGATTGGAACTAAATTTAGAGAATATTGAAGTTCACCTTGTTTTCTTTTTAAAATTTTAATAACCTTTTATAATTGTATGTTAATTATAGAAAATTTAAAGACTACAGAAGAAGCAGAAAGAGTAAAATAAAATTCATTTTTACCTTCCTTTCATAGATAATGCTATTAAGCCGAGGTAAAAATATTCTTATCTTTTTACCATTGTTTTTATTTTTAAAACGAGGGCTGAAAGCAATGAGCAATATCTGAATGTTATACAATACTATTTCAGATAAATTTTTTAAAAAGAGCCAAAGCCATTTGATATTTTCTAGATTTCTCAATGGCATAAAACTTTTAACTCATTCTTTCTTTTAAAAAAAAATAGTGGAAGGAGTCAAGACCTGGCATCAGGGGGTAGGTAGCCAAAGACAGAAAGACAGGAGAATAGAAAATTTGTATCATTCAGAAACTGAGTCAACTACTTTGAATAAGCAAAGAATATAATGTATAAATTACTTTCAGTTGATGTAAAAAAAAAGCCTATCATTTATATAAAACATATATATCAGAAGGCAAATGCCATTACACAAATGAGTTTTCAGAGTAACAACTTTCATTTTGGTCAATATTCTGTAGTGCATCCCAACACTTTTCTTCAAACCATTTGAAGGGCATCAGGACAAACCTCCCCAAGAAATGACATCTAAGCTGAAACCTGAGACAGCTGTGAGTAAGCAGACAGGTGGGCCTGGGGCTATGGCGGCAAAGAGCATTCCAAGTAGAAGGAATAGTGTGTGCAAGAGGGAAGAGCATATGTCCCTTTCTCAGACCTAAAAGAGTTCAGAGTGACAGATGTGGAGTTCCAGGATGATGTGGCATGAGATGCGGCCAGAGATGAGGCCAAATAGGACAGGGTCTTGCCTGGCCCCTCACGGGGCCTAGCACCAGCACTTGTTCAAGATAGGAACTATTGGTTATAGAGATCACTTATTTGTGAACTGTAAAGAATGCTCTTTGTAGGGCAAGGTGCTGACCTGGAGCATTCTACACTGTGGCACTCTACCATGGCGCTTAGCATTGCCACCAGCAATGTGTGTCCTCTGCAAGTTCTATCGAGGCTGGTCAGAATCAGCTAGTAGGTGTGATCACCGGCACTTCTATAGCACTTATATGTTCCAGGCATGGTGCTAAGACCTGTGCATGAATTGACTCATTTAATTTTCACCATAATCTTATGAGATAGATACTATTTGTATCCCCATTTTACCGCTTAGAAAACTGAGGCACAGAGAGGTTATGTGCCCAGAGTCACAAAGCTGGCCAGTGGCAGAGGCAGGCAATTTGGCTCCAGCAGCCTTGCTCTTAAGGGTTACCAAAGGGTTACACACTTTCTTTGTGGACATTAAGTGCCTACCATATGGCCTGCACTTTGCATCAATGTGGAACAAAAACCAGCATGAAGAGTGTGCCCTGGTGACAAGGGGCCTCACTCAGTGTTCTGCTACAGGAGACAAAACTGTGTGGCAAGTCCTTAGCTAGATATTTCAGTAATTCATCAACAGGTGTGCCTCCTTCGGTGGCAACAGAAGAATAACGATACCCTCTGTTATTTGTATAATGCATTGTCATTTACGAAACACTTCCTCATATTGTCTCATGGCCATGGTTGTCGCAACAACCCGGTGAAGCCAGAAAGACAGGATTATCCTGAGAATCAGACTCTGAGGAGGGAACTGATTGAGAAGGACATTAGCAGGGAAGCCCAGCCTCAAACCCTGGGGTCCTGACTCATGATCAAGACCCAGAGGAGGCTCACAGCACCTGACCTGGCCTTGGGATGGAATCCTGGCTTGGCCAATTAAAAGCTACTTAACTTGTTAATGTTGTGACCTCTCTGCCTCAATTTTCTCACCTCAAAACTGAGAATAAAAATACCTACAATATATGATGGTTATGAAGACTTGATGAGGTGACAGGGGACAAAGGCCACTCAACAAATTCTGTTTCCTTTCTCCTATCAACTATGAGTATCTGCCCATGGAGAAGGTATATATCACATTGGATCTTCAAAATAAACCATAGTTTAGATGTTCTATAGAGGAACAAACACAGTATAGTAGCATCAATATTCAACATCCCCTCTCCTGTCTCCCCACCATCATTCTCACAAATTCCAGTTTTCCCTTTGGGGTTTCTTAAAGTAGGTAACTTAAACTATAGCCTCCAGAAAATGTGCATGTGAGAGGGTGGAGAGCACAGATTCCCCATCACATTTCTGAAAGTGACAAAGTGGTTGTGGCTGGCTCAAATTCAGACGCTCATGGCCAGAAACAGCCAGAGACAGGAAGGGACTTGCTGAAGGACCCCTCCCCGCCCTGGCCTTCCTGAAGCCCAGCCCAGCAGGCAGGCAGTTGGATGCACCCTGTTTTTCCCCAGGCACCAGAGACTCCATTGTCCCCGGAAGCATAAAAGCCTGCACATTGGGTAAGATATTCCACCAGAGCATTTAAACCCCCAAGGACAAGCATCACTATCCATCTGCCATTGGCCCTCCGGGCTTCATTCTGGCAGTTACGACTGCTAAGAGTGTGTTCTGTATTCCCTGCAGAAATAAACAGCAGAAAATGCTGGGGATCTGGGAAATTCACTGTCACCTTAAAAAAGATATAAGGAAAAAAATACATCATGCTTTTTTACGTGAAATAAATTCAGAAGCTGAAATGTCTAAAGGAGAAAATGAGTCTTTGAATAGAGAAGTCGCAGCAGGGAGAAAATGGAGGGAAAAGGCCAAATTTTGAAAATAACTACATTTCTTTTCTTTTTTTTTCTAAACACTGCTTGTTCAGGGGAGAATAAGCAGTCTCCAACAAGTGTCCTCCCCTCAGCTCTTCCTGGGGCCTCTAAACCCAGGCAGGAGGAAATGATGTAGTTTGCTTTGCATCTTTCTACTGTATGTCTGTGGCATTTGATTGCCCTGGTGATGTTTTCCTCACAAATGCTGCCTAGTTCAGGCCAGAGGGGAGGCAAAGCCAGTGAAAAGAACTCCATGGGCTAGAAGGTGAGCAGGCTGCACATCAGCAGTGGAAGCCTTTTCCGAAGCAATCGATAAGAGGTAGTAGCAGCTTTGGCTGCAGAGGCTTCCGTGCCCGTTTGGAGGATGGTTAGACAGCCAGCCTTTGGTTACAGGCAAGGGCTCCATTACCTTAGAGGCTGGACTCAAGAAGAGATGGCCTCACCCGTCCCTGCCTCAACTGGAGCTCAGTTCACACTGCTTTGAGGGAGTAAGAGGAGAACATTACTTACAAAAGGGAGGTTCGTAATGGATTAGTACACTCTCTCCTCCATCGCCCCATATCCCACAGCCAGTGGTATGGCTCTGTACTACAAATCCCGTCCTCCCTGAAGCTTTTGTGGATCCCCCCAGGGCAGAGTTAGGGGCCCCTTCTGGGTCTCTCACAGCGAGCTGTTTCACTCTGTTAGGGGACACTGCAGTATGATGAATTTTAAGTATCTTTTCACTTGTCTCTTTCCTTTCCCAACTTCCTTAAGGGCAAGAACTGGCTTGTTCACCATTGTATCCCTGTACCACATCATAGGCACTCAATCATTATTAGTTGAAGGTTGAAATTTAGAAAGAGAAAGGGAGATGTTAGACATCTTCTACAAGCTGAGAGAAGCAAAAAGAACAAGTTATTAATAGATGCCAGTTTGGAGGCCAAGCCTCTGCCCCCTGAGGCCAAGTCCCAGTAAGGAGAGTCGGTGCCGGAGGAGGAAGATGATAGAACACTTGTAGGTTTGAGGCCCCCTGAAGAGAGGGGACTGGCAACCCACTTGCTCTGAGAGGTCTGCTGGTAGACTTGTAAGGACTATTGGACAGAATTAGGGGACACTGTAAGAAAGACATAGCATGTACCATCCCTTGGGGAGCTAATAAGAATACAGTTATTTCTTAGGAGATTACCAGCATGGAGGACAGGCCAAAAGACCAAACCATCCAACTACATCTCATGGGAAATAGAACTAGAGCTCAACAAATCAGACTCAAGAAGGCTATGCCGTCCTCTCCTCCAGACCCTCAGCAGCATATTTACAGATCTCTGCAGTTTTGAGGAGTTATCAGGAAGGGAAGAGGATGAAGACAGAAAGTCCAGATTTGCAGGGGTTTAAACATGAAATGACTAATATAATCATCAAAGGGACTGAGCTGACAGATACAACTGTACTAAGTGTTTTACATCAGAAAAAAATGATATTTTAAGATTAACTTTAATTCCACTTATAGAAAAATTTTAAAAGCTATATTGCTTTTTTGTGGGCCTTGAAACTCAC
The DNA here is from genome assembly GCA_008086735.1 of Cheirogaleus medius. NCBI lineage: Eukaryota > Metazoa > Chordata > Mammalia > Primates > Cheirogaleidae > Cheirogaleus > Cheirogaleus medius. The sequence goes on from VBSM01000272.1 coordinate 36,607,134, forward strand.
AACAAATACAAATATAACAAATATTTACTCACAACAAATATAAAGCACCTAAAACAGGGCCTACCAAATAGGAGGTTCTAGAGAAATTAGTTCCCTAGGCTAGATTACCTTAATTTTTTATGCTACTAATACTTATCTCTAAAGTCTGAGACATTTTCAACTTAGCTCAAGGAATCGGTTAGGTTTACTTTGAACACGTAAACAAATCAATCAACAAATCTTCATAACATTCAACAACTCTAGAAGGAGAGAACTGTCCTTCCAGGAAGTGATGTTGTCATTAGTAAAACAAGAAAATGTCCATCATTACCAGTGGTCATTGCCCTCATGAGAATAAAGGCAGAAAGGCAATATAAAACCTGTAGGCTCGATCTCCTAAGCATACACAAACCCCAACCACTTCTCATCATTTCCACCACTCTCCCCCGAGTCCAAGCTGCTACCTCTCACCGGATGCCGCCCATTCTCTCAGCTTCTACTCTTGCCCCTACAGTCTGCTCTCTGCATAGAGTGACCCTTGTAAAAACATAAATAGGATTATGTTACTCTTCTGCTAAAAACACCCCAAAGAAGCTTAATTCCCACCCCCCTTCCCCTAACGATGAGCTAGGTTCCAAAGAATAGTGTAAGGGGACAGTAGTAACTTTATGATAGAGAAATCTGGCAAAGCCACCTTAACCAAGTGATGAAGGTTAACATCATATGAATATCAGGTACCTACTGATATGATGTGATGAAAGGGGCACTCACCGCTGTGGTACTCTTTCCAAGGACTCCTCACCCTAGTCCAATCATGAGAAAAACAAAAGAGAAACCCAGACTGGGAATATTTTATGGGATACCTGACTAATACTCCTCAACACAAAGTCATGAAAAACAATGAAAGACTCACAGACCAGAGAAGGCTGGGGACACACGACAACTGAATACAATGTGGTAGCATAGATTGGATCCTGGAGCAGAAAGAGGGCAGGGATGGAAAAACTTGTCAAGTCCAAATAAAATGGGGAGTTTAGTTAATAGTAATAAAGTATTTCTACTTTCGACAAGTGAACCATGGTAATGTAAGATGTTAACAATAGGGGAAACTGGATAAGGGATATGCAGCAACTGTCTGGAATATCTTTGCAACTTTTCTATAAATATAAATTATTCTAAAATAAAAATGTCATGTTAAAAACTCATGCAGAAATGTAATGTCTTTAGATTTCTGTAATCAACTTTAGTTTTTGAAACCTCATTTCTACAAATGATGAAAAACTTTTATCATTTCAAGACAACTGAGATACTTCCAGAATAATATTTATTTACTTTTGGTTTCAAAAAAAAGGCCCCAGAAGACTCCACACATTTTCCACAATTTCAATTCCAAAGTCCTCTCCATCGGCTAGAATGTCATATATAACCTGGTGACCTGACTCCTTCTTTCTTCTCCAGCATCCTTGCCTCTTCCTCACTTTGCTGTTCTTGAAAAAGTTGAAGCACATTCTCACCTCAGGCCTTTGCATTTGCTATTCCCAGAGACCTACATGGTCCCATTTTTCTCAGACTCCACTCAAACGTCAATTTTTCCAAGAGGCTTTCCGTTACCACACTACAGTAACACTGTGACTCTCGCCCCAGCCCTGCCTAGCCCTTACCTTACTTTATTGTTCTGCATACTTCAAATTACCTGACATCATATTATGGACTCATTTAGGCTTGGGTTTTGTTTGTTTTGTTTTCTACATGAGGAGAGAGATTTAGTCTGTTTTGATCACTGCTGTAACCTCAGTACTTAGCAGTTCCTGGCACATAATAAGAGTTTAATCCATTAAATGAATGAATGAAAATAAAATCAGTGCAGTTCTTGCTGCAATCCATGTCTCTTCAGGTGGCACTGGTCCATTTCAGCAGGAAAACTGAGACTGGCTTCTGGGCCCAAAAGATACCTGATGATGGACATGTTTGATGTAAATGAAAGAAAACCTCCTGCCTCTAATTATAAGAAGTTATTTATAATTAGCTCATTGTTAAGTTAATCAGCAAGATTTTGCTGCCTCAGGAGTATATTTCAATTTCCCAAATGATTTTGGCATTCCTGATAAGCCCAGGGGCAATGGACAATTTTTAACTGCCAACAAATGTTAAAGAAAATGACTTGTTTGGTTAAGAAATGTATTAATGAAACCTATCTTTTTAACTTATTGGAATAAATAAGCCATATTTCTGATTATAAATATTTTTATGGGAAGATATAATCTACATGTTTCAAATTATGCTCCCTACACAGGAGAACTTTCTGAATGATGGAAATATTCTATGTCTTGATTAGGGTAGTGGTTACATAGGTACATTTATCAAAATTTATTGAATATTATACTTAAGACTGGTGCATTTAATTGGATGTACATTTTTACCTCAATATTGAAAATAATCTAATTGTACACAACCCATCTTAAGAAAGGCCATTCAGTAGGAGAAATGCATATGTTTATAGATAACTTTATAAGTTATGGAGGGGATGTATATATTACAGGGACCAACCTTTGAACTGTATTTTTTGTTTGGAAGTTTCTAACTAAAAACACTATTTTTTAGTTAGAACCCAATATTTCTCATTATTATCATCACCATCATATTTTTAGCTTAAACATAAATCATCTTGAAAATACGTTTGCTCTCCTTGTGCAAAAAAAATGCAAAAAATAGTAGCAAAATGTAGCCCCAAACTCTAAATATTAGCAGCAACATCTCAAATGGAGGCAAAATTTTATTTGAATATTTCCAGTTGCAGGTAGAATTTGCATAGGAAAAAAAGGTAAATATCTTAATTGGAATTAAGCCAGGTGAAAACCCTATTCCTTAAACTGAGAGAAATAAAGACACCTGCAGGTAATTAGCACGATCATTAACACAAAGGGGAACACAGGTAATAAGCTAGGACTACAAGCACTCAGCTTGACTCTGGGAGCAATATTGTGAATTCGGAATTCCAACTGTAAATTAGCTTTTAAAATTATTCCAGAACAATAACTTTATAATATATATTTCTGTGCCTAAATTGCTAGGAACTGACATCAAATTTTCCCAAGAGGTGTACTTACATAAAGGTAGAATAAACATTCGCAACACTTCTACCTTCAATTTCACAAAGATGACCTAATTTACTACCAATTGCAATATAAAAATGTTTTTTCATTATAAAAATGTTTTTTCATTATATTTTTATTAAAGAAAGACTCTCCTTTGAAGCTTAGGGATTTCAAGGCAATAAAAAAAAAGAAAAATTGTAAAAATGCCTCTCCAGGTGAAGATTATATGTGTGAGGATGACATCCCTCTCCTCATAAGTATTTGTTTTGACCACCGACTTTCCTAACTTTACCCATGTACTTCACAGCACTTATCACCATCTGAAATTACATTGTTTACGTTAGTTTACTGACTTGTTTATGGGCAACCTCTTCCGTTGCCATGTGAGCTCTGTGAGGGCTGGACTTGGATTTTCCTGTCTTTGTTGTATCCCAGCACCTAGAACAGTGGCCAGGCACACAGTAAGCACTGAACTAATCTGAATCACCCATGCTGATGGCGTGTGCATGCATGGGGGAAAGGTGGTGTGGGTAGCACTGAATGCGTTGTACTACCTCGGCCCCACACAACTGTGTCTGGGGCCACTGCAAAGAGACTCACCCAGTGAGTGGTGCAATGGCCAGGTGACCAGTGGACCAGAGCAGAAGTGTGGTGGCAAGAAGGGATGGGGAAGCCAGTGGAGGGGAGGGTGACACCCATGGCTACATGCAGTGGGGAGAATGCCACAAGGAGCAGAGTGCCTGGGTTAGCAGAAGACTAAGACTGTGGTGCACAGCAGTCCTGGAGTGGGTGGCCTGGGCAAAGCACACAGAAACATGGCTTGTAGGGCAATGATGTAAGCAGCATAGAGGGGTCACAAGGTGTGAGCCCGAGTAGAGCAGTGACAATGACACAAGAGGCAGTGTGAGACACAGTGGCTAATTCAAAGGCACAGCCAAAGGACATTCAGGTCACATAGGAAAAATTGAAGAAAAGAAAAGATTACCTATAATCCATCTGTACTGCACGATCACCATTACCGTGAGAGTATTTTCATTCCCAGACCTTTTTTCTAGTCCATAGACTGCACAAATACATTACATCCTGGGGAGACAGCATAGTTACTTCCTCTGGGATCATGCACTGCTCACACACATGTTCCCCAGACACGCTCTTCTATATCTCGCCTTGTGTCTGTCCTCACTGTTCCTTTTCCTGAAATGTCCTTTCCTTTTCCCACTTCCTGATGACTATATTCCACCTACTTGTAAAAGGCCAACTCAAATATTGTACCATCATAAGTTAAACCATTTCTTATGTCGTTTTAGGGAGACGGGTCTCTTTGAAAGCAGGCATCAGCTGTACCCTTGGAAAGAGGCAATGAGGTATTATAGAAAGTTCCAGGCTTTGCAGTCAGCAACATCTGAGTTAAAACCAGTAAAGAAAAACAGACAGCATGAAGTATCACGTTCACTATATCCATTCAGTTTCCCTTCTGTCCTTAACCATGGATCCAAGGGCTAATCAGATTTGATTGGTGGTAAGTTGAAATTCTTTAAAGGTGAAAGATGGGTTTCAGAGATCATTCCTTTGGCTTGCCATCTTCCAGTGGACTAGATACAGGAGCCAACTCTGGTATCATCCTAAGTCCAAGATTTCTATACAATATTCCTCATACCCCATGCAAGATTGCTGGGACAAGTCACCAGGGCACGGGTTGAAATATGGTCTTGCTGGGTCAAATACTGCTCCATTTGAAAGCAATGAAAGATATGGACAACTTCTGGAGACATTATCTGCCTGAAAGGCCCCTAGAAGTCACCCTCCAACATCATGGCGTGTAGATAGTAGGAGGAGGCATTCTTTTGTTGTTGGATGGTGTTCCAAAGGTCCCAGTGCTACAGCGCATGCTCTGTGTTTTGGCTTTGGCAGGCCACGATTCATCCTGCAGTTCCATAAAATATATCAGATATGGTCAATTGCCAGAGCTTTGATGACACTTCAGGAATTGTATAAAGGTGCATTGAGGTAGCAGAGGTAAATGCCATAATTGCTCCAAATTCAGATGTTCTAATAGAAGTTCAGTTCCTATTTTGTTAGAATTTTCTTGTGTGTGATTTGCCCTGCAGTGAGGTAGGTAAAACAGATATATCACAGCAGGTCCTCTTTGAGTTCCTCTTGGCAGTTTACTTGACTGTCAGTGTAGATTATGGTGGACAGATTTGGAAGGTTCTGACCAGTGAGTCATGTTACACATTAGGATTCTGGGTGATCCTTGAAGGCAGACTGTTGTGATGGCTATGATGATAATAGCAGCTAATGTTTTAGGCTCTCCATGTGCCAAGCATTGTTCTATCCCATGTAGTACCTATTATCATTATTGCCATTTAACACCTATAGAAACTGAGGCTCAGGGGTAAAGGGACTTGCATAAGGCCACACAATGAATAAACAATGGAAGTGGAACTTAAATCCATGCATCTGAATCCAGAACCTGCCCTCTGACCTAAGCTGGATGCGGATGGGAACCAGGCCTGGGCAGTGCAAGGTGATGAGTAGAGTCTTGGTGAGAACATCCTCTACCTCACAGCATCACTCAGTGTGAGAGAGGTTGGCTAGAGATTAGATTAAAAGAAGAAAGGGAAGGACTAACTATAGTTCGTGCAAAATCATGCCCCTTAGCCCTTCCTGAAACTAAATCTTAAGACTTGATCATTCCTTTCTAAAACAATATGCTGCAGCTGGCCATTTTTCCCCCTCTAGGCAGAAAAATTTTTCCACCATCATAATGTTGAGTCCAATTTACACAAAAAACACAGCCCCAAATTTGTGCCTTAATGATATTAGAAGTTTCAGTCCATCCTATGATGGAGGCTTTCCAATTTGAGAAGTTCTACTTAACTCTGCTTCTTTCACCAAATGCAAGAAAGACCACGTTACCCTCTGAGACCTGGAGTTCCACATGCCCTGATATAATTGCACCTGCAGGACAAAGCACAGCAATGTCTTTGAGTTGCAGGTGCATTTTTCCGAGTACAGCTGTCACAGGATTGGGGCGGCAAGAAATACCAGCAGGACCAGGTGTCCTGGGATATGTACTAGAATATAAACTACCAGCATGGTCTATCCCTCTTTGGCTTTTGAAGGGTTCTGAGGCCTAGAGTTGAAGCACCTAGTCCTGAGACCTGGGCACTGAGGCCCAGGTACACCTTCTGAAGCCACCCAAAAAGGGCTCTGTCCCCTCCCCCCAAAATCTTCTGAAGCTAGAGGACTGAGTGGGCCCATGGGGGCAGAGGGCCCAGACCAGGGACCAGAAGGAACTCTCTGAAAACCCCAGGCTCTCTGGGAATACCTGTCTGACCACACCTTCCTGTGGCTTCAGGGCATTGGGATCAGTACCCCAGAGGAAGATAGATCTGGGATCTAGGCAGATACAAAGAGTCAGGTTCAGACAAGCAGATAGATAACAGGACAGAATCCACAGTGCAAAGTTGACAACAAATAACAGCCAGTACCAAGGAAAGTCCCAAAGGTGGAGCCCAGATTAATCCGAAGAGTTGATACAGAGGAAAAAAGTTGTTGGCAGGGTGACTGTGGCCCAGTTAAGGGCACCAAATCTATCCACACAAACAGTTATAAGCACCAGTTCATCTTCAAATTCTTTCTGGCAAAACTAGCATTGTCTTTGCACATAAGAGATAGATAAAGTGATTTATGTGTGCCCATTCAATGACAGATTGAATTGAGTTTCCTTTTTGCTTGGGGATTCTAAGTATTTAGGGAAAATGTAAGTACAAGATCTGTACACACATCCTGCATGTGTTATATACATTAGATAAGCGATTGTATTTATAGGTAAGGTACACACAAAGTCTAAGCGATATATACATAACACATCTATAGGTATAAGGTGTTGATGCAGAAATAAGGAAAAATGTAGAAACAGAGAGAGGGGGACTAAAAGCAACAGAGAGACAGGAAGTTAGAGACTGAGAGAAAGAGAAAATCAGAGAGACTTACAGAGATAGAGTTCTCTACACAGGAAGAAGCCACTCTTGCTTGTTTTTTGAGGGGGGTGGTACACTTTGGATTCAGAACGTGTGTCATGAAAACAACGTCCACATGTCTGGATTATGTTTGGGTTATCTGCACCCTCCGATCTTAGTGCAACAGGATTTGCCAGTGGACCATATCCACTTGAACAAAGCCGTAAAAAGGATTCGCATTCCTTCACACACACCGTCACACTGTGACCTCCAGAGCCCAAAGGCCACTTCTGTCTGTGGCATGTCCATCTCCTGTCATTAGGCTTCCATGCCTTCAACCATGAAAAGTTTACTAACAGGGAGAAGGAAAAGGAGCTTGACACCTTTAGCAATTTAGTAAAAGCCCCTTTACAGGTATGTTTTCTTTAGTATTGCTGTTTTCCACCTTTCTTACCCAAGGCTGCACTTGACTACAGGTGAGGGAACAGCTACCTCGATTGTGGTCATTAGGCTTCAGGATGTCATTGTTTGTTGACGTGTATGAAGTACTGGTCACCCTCTTCCTTTGCTAGATACAATGCATTTGAGTAAAGGGTCCCAGCTGCCAGCTGATACCCTCACTGAGTGTCAGAGTGCTGAGGTATGCATGCTATTCTTCAGTGTGGGTCACTTCAAATGATAAATGCTGGAGGATGTTAGATTAGATTTTCCTGAAATTCTAGCTTGCATTTGTGTAAATAAATGTCATCTAATGCTTAGCAATAGCATTCAACTGAAAAGAATAAGAATCTTGGGTTTCAGTGGATAAATGTTGCTAGAACTCTTCCATTTTGCTTCTATTAAGAAGTGTAAGCCTTGTCAGATGGTGTCTATATGCCAATGTAAAAATGAGTAGTGGAAGAAGGGTCAATGCACCATAAGAAAACTGAATTTTCATTTTAATAATTGTAGGAAAATTAATTCATAGGGAAGTGAGTTTAAAACACAAATTAGTTGATCTCCACAAGCGGTCTGAAATCATAACCCATCACTTTATAATTCATAAGGCTCTCCAAAAGTGAACTGATGAAAGTATCTACCCTTCATCCCTATAGGTATTCCTTTCCTGATTTGCTCCTCCCATTTATCTTTTCTAACTCACCAAATATATAATTATTCATACAGGGAGGGAATTTGTGACTTCGACTGTCTTCTGAGAAATCCTATAGGAATGCATAGTCGCATTGAACATCTTTATTTATTAAGTCTATTTCTGTAATCCAGAGTTAATCTATTGACTTCTTTACTCATTTGGAAAATATTTATTAACTAACTACTATATGCTAAGCATTGTCTGTGCTGAGAATGCAATGGGGAATAATATAAACAGGTTCTCCGCCTTCATGAAACTTGTAGTCTGCTAGAAGAGAAGCCACTAATCATCAAAAAATCATGTAAATAAATGTAGAGTTGCAATTGTGGTAAGTGCTATGAGTGAGAATTATATGGTCCTATGAGACTTTATAGTCAATGGATTTGATATAGAGATATTAGAGAACACTTCCTTAAGGAAATGACAACAATGACCTATATAAAGAGAGCAGAAGGAAGAACCAAGTTATAGGGGAAGGGATTGGGGCAGAGGAACTGCACATGCAGAGACCCTTTGGCAAGAGGAAATATGATGCATTTCAGAAATTATAAGTAAGCCAGAAACTGCATTACTCACCAGGAACATGCAAGTCAAAACCACAACGAGATGCTACTTCATAACTATTAATATGCCTATAACCAAAAAGACAGACAATTGCAATTGCAATTGCAGTATTGACAAAGATGTGGAGACATTGAAGCCCTCACACATTGCTGGTGGGAATGTAAACTGGTGCAGCCACTTCGGAAAAGTTTGGCAGATCCTTAAAAATGTTAAACTAAAATTGCTATATGACCAAATAATTCTACCCCTAGGTATACACCCAAGAGAATACATTCACACAATAACTTGTACATGAATGTTCATTGCAACATTATCCATAATGGCCAAAAAGTAGAAACATCCATTAACTGATGAATGGATAAGTAAAATATGGTGTATGCACACAATGGAATATTATTTGGCAATAAAGAGGAATGAAGTACAGATATGTGTTACATGAATAAACCTTGAAAACAGTATGTAAAGTAAAAGAAGATGGACAAAAAGGACTACATATTTTATGATTCTATTTATATGAAATTTCCAGAATAGGCAAATCCATAAAGGTAGAAAGTAGATTAGTAGTTGCCAAAGGCTGCAGGAGAGGGAAATGGAGAGAGACTACTAATGGGTTTATTTAGGGGGGATGAAAATGTTCTGGAATTGGATAGTGGTGACGGTTGCACAACCTTGAAAACATACTGAAAACGACTGAACTGTACACTTCAAAAGAATGAATTTTATGGTATGTGAATGATGTCTCAATTTTTTTTAATAAGTACAAAAAAATTAATTTTAACTCCAGGACAAGATCAGCAAAGAAGGTTATGGGCAGTGAAATACAAAATGAGGCTGAAACCTAAGAGATAGGAGCCTGATCACAAAGGTCCTTTGAGACTTAGGATTTGGTCTTTGTTCTAAGAGTAATGAATTCTTTTAAGAGGAAGGGAGATATGACTAGATTTGTGATAAGAACCATCACTTGGGCTGTATTATGGATAATGGATTAAAGGGGCAAGAATGGATGCTAAAAGGCCAGATAAGTCTTTGTAGGAGCCCAAGTGTGAAAAGTCGCTAACATGGACCAAGTAAGGAGAGTCAGAGATGGAGAGAAATGGATTTAAGATTATTAGGAAGTAAAATCTCTACTATTTGATGAGTGTGACGGAGGGTGGTGTCAGGGATGACACTCATTGTTTCTTATTTGCACAACAGAGTAAAGTGTAGTGCCATTTGCTGAGAAAAGGAACATTGCAAGAAGACTGGACAAAGGCAAGAAGATAATGATCTTGACTTGACATTGAGCTGGAAGTGCCTTTGGGACGTCCAAGTAGAATGTCAAGTAAGCTGGCAGATATACAAGGCTGAGGCTCATAGAAGATGTCCAAACTGGAGCTAGACATCAATGTGACTTCTGCATGAGGCAGTCATGGGAGCCACAGGCATGCAGGAAAAGAGGAGAATAATGACTAGAAACAGGAGAGGACCTAGGGCCAAGCCTTGAGGATATCTAACATCCAGTGACAAAGCAGAAGACAATGAGCCTGCAAAGGAGGCAGAAGGAGCTCCTGGAGAGGCAAGAGGAAAACGGGGAGTGTGACATCATAAAAGCAGAGAAAGACATTGTATTAAGAGAGAAGATGTGGTACTATTCTCCATATGTCAATTTTCTTTCATTAAAAAAAAACAAGTCCTTTGAATAAAGGGAGTCTGTGGTCAAAACCATTGGGAAATATTGAATTAAGCAAAGTTAAATAGTTTTCTTTACTGATGGACTCCTCAGGTATTTTAGCCTGTTAATGAGTATTGTGACTCTGTCATGGAATATGGCATATCCCAAACTTATTTGGCCATAGAGCCCTTTCTTGGGATAGAACACCTATTAACATGGTTGGAGACACTGTCTGGGGAGCACTGTAGGAGGCCACATGTAGCTGAAGCTCAGTTGTCAGCCCACCCTCACAGTCCTCCATAACTAATAGATTTGGTGGGGCGGGAGAGGGCGTAATGTGTCCTTTTGCTTTACCTTTCTTTGACACCAGCACACAAGGCTGTTTGGTTACATCAGCCTTGAATAAATGGTTGGGGTAACTAGAAATATTAAAGCATAGGAGGTGGAGTGAGCAGAGGGTGTGTTGATGGACATAAAATATGTGTGATTTTTCTCCCATCCAAGTGTAGAATAGTGTCTTAGTCTATTTGGGCTGCTATAACAAAATACCTAAAAATGGGAGGTTTATAAATATAAGAAATTCATTGCTCACAGTTCTGGAGGCTGGGCAAACTAAGATCAAGGTGCCAGCAGATTTGGTGTCTGGTGAGGGCTCTCCACTTTATAGAAGGCACTTTGTTATTATGTCTTCACATGGTAGAGGGATAGATTCCCTTAAGCCTCTTTTGTAAGGACACTAATCCCATTCATGAGGGTACAGCTCTCATGACCTAATCACCTCTTAAAGGCCCCACTTCTTAGTACCACCACAATGGTGATTAGATTCCAACATGAATTTTAGAGGGATGCAAACATTCAGACCACAACAAACATCCAAGAAAATACTTTATGGTGGGAGGAGGGTCCATACAGTAACATGCATTCTGGCCTCTAACTTTGCTTCTCCATACTTACAACCATGCCTCTCCAATGGAGCATCTCTGCAAGGCACACCTCCTTCTGCCCTCAACAAATCTTACTTCGTACCTTCTAAGAAGTAGAAGTATCCTACCTCTTTCCCCCCGTAATATCTTTTCCTGAGCCCAAGGTATTCAGTTTAGAGAAGAACATTCCCAGGGAATTTCTGAAACAGACTGGATAGATTGAACACATCAGGTTTGAGGTATGGAGGTGGGTGGAAATGGGGTGGAGGTGCTGATAATGGCTTTAAGTCTCTAAGACCACAAAGCAGTCAGACTTGGCCTAAGAATTGCAAGTGGGTCTCCTTTGGTATTACATGTCCACTATATAATGTATTCAGTAGGCAGCCATTGGAACACACACACACACACACACACACACGCTTCCCAAGAACCAACATTAATTCTCAAAGACAGTATAACTGATTAGGAGAAAAAAAATACCTTCCTAACTTTCTCCACTTACAAGATCAAACATCTCACAACGAAATTGACACTTTACATTTTTATGAAGAATATTTCTTTTTAGCTGGTTTCTTTTGTTCTTTGTACCTCAGCCTGTTTTAAAATGTGCCCTTTCAGGTCTACCAAAAACAAGAAACAGTCCCACTGTTGAGCCATACATCTTTTGATAATTATCAAAAGACTCAGCTTATATGGCACCACATCAAATTTTTCTTACAATGGGAAAGAGAGTTTGTTTGATTCTGCCAGGAAAATATGGCTTGGTTCTTCATATTCTTAGAAAAACGTTTGGAACAAGTAGTTGCAATAAAAGCTTCTTCAAATCCTATATGCATCAAACACAGCTAAATTCACATATATAATTTTATGTATCATTGAGTTTCCTTGTAAGAAATCCCTGAAGCTCCAAACTTCCTAAAGGTAGCAAGGGGTTTTATGTGCCATTTTCAAGATTTTTGCCTAAAGAAAATCATACACTTGATCACCATAAGGAAGTCTATGATACCTACAACAAGTTTCTTTGGTTTAGATGGGAATTATAGCAATTCAGTGTTGAATATTTTTGTTGCACTTTCATCACAATGGTTAACTGGTAGCTATAATTCTTTGCTTATTAAAGTGGAAAAACTCATAATTACCTAATAAATATAATTTGATGGGGGAAAATCTTTCAAAATTTACAGATCATGGAGCAAGTGGACTTTTGATATTAACAATGTTGGAAACCACTACTTCCATGTCCCCTGAAAAAAATGCATTAAATAAAGCAGCTGTTTTCTGGCTTAGTAGTCATATAAGCAGGTGGTCTATGCTGACAAATTTTTGCTTTGTTTTCTGTGTTTGTGTTTACAGTTGAAAACATTTATTCCCTTGCATCTACAAAGTTATAATTATTAGGTGTTCCAATTAAAGCCATGTAAGGGCTCGTCTATTGTTGCATGATTTTGAAAACATGCTATCTCTTTTGATGACTGTGATATTATTAATCAGTTAATTATCATCATTGGAAAAATATGCATCCAAGTAGTTTTAAAAACACCTTCTCAAAATGAAGTAATTTAAACAGTTAAAATGTGTATGCTATTTGCAGATAAGATGTATTTTTTTTGTGTAATTATGCAGCTCCAAGCAATGGCAAAAAATAAGCATAGGACCCCACAGGAATTGTGTGTCACCTTGTTGACTTCTGATGTTTTTGTGACTCCCTCCAAGCTCAGCATAAGGTATTTGTCTGTCAGCAATGGTCAGCTAAATGATCAGCTGACACAGCTCTTCACTCTATGGGTCACTGGCAGAACAGACAGGTTCAAATATACAAGATGTTGGCTCTCGCTCTTCCTGAATGCCTTTCCTACTTCATTAAGCTTTAAACATAGCTGTTTGTGTAGGAAAATAACATGCATTGGCACTCAAAAATATAAACCCGCTGCTAAAGTGCAATATATCAATCTCGTAGGAAAAATCTACTGATTCCCAAGGAAGATTTTTTGTAAGGTTAAGATGAGGAGAGATTTCGACTATGTTTTATTTTGAGGAAAGTTTATCCATACAATCATATAATTATGATATACAAATAAGACCCAAATGTGGTCACAATTATCTGTTCTCCCTTCCTAAATCACACCTGTGAATGCAGAACCTATGAACTACAATTCATCAAAACAAATATTGACCAATAAAATATATTCAGCCTTTTCTCAATGCATCTTGTAAGACAAGTATTTGACTTCATGCCATGGCATTATATTTCTCTGGGAATGGTTGAGGAAGGCCAGTAAATAGAGAAAGGAAAAGAAGCATGGCTTGGAATAAGATAGGGACAATCCAAAGGCTGATATCAAACTTAAATTTTTATGAAATGTAATTGGCAATTTTCCTTCCATAGAGAGACTATCAAATATGAGACTATCCCTGAGTTGTGGGAGACAGGAGATCCCATCTCCCTGGTTTATCACTTCATACCAAGTGCCTGGTACTTAGTAGGTGCTCACAAATATTTTTTGATGAATAAGTGGAGTTTGAAAGAACCTTAGAAGGTCTGTCAACAGAATACTTATTTTCACTGGGGGAGAAATGAAAACCAAAGGAGTGAAATGATTTTCCAAAGCCACAGGTATCTGGCAATCTAACCATGCTGCTTTCATTACATCTTGCTGGCATTTCTTGGAGGAGGGCTTCATCCCCCCCTCTTAAAGAAAGGACCATATCCTTTTATTCTGGTATTCTATTTCCTATGGAAGTGACAGAGTTAAAAGTGGCCACCCCTAATCTGAGCTGTGTTTTCATCTTATTCCACATCCTTGTAGCACCAGAATGGTTTTTCAGAGACTCCTGTGCACTCAGATTACCCCAACTATGTTTCTTGTGAAATTATAATAATTGCTGATGAAGGCTGAGGGATGAGCCCAAGGTGACCCTGCTAGCCAAAAATATAGGGAATCGTTGTGAAGTTGGAGGAATTTTAAAAGCCATTTTAGTGAAAGAGAAAGTATAATTGAAAGCTAAGGATATATTTAGACAGAAAGATCCTATCCCAGTGTCTAGTTTCCATGGTGTTGAAATGTAAGCTAAAATCCTTCTTATATAAAGGGAGGCATTTCCTCTCTTGTTTTGAATATGCTTGAGGGCAATGGCATTGGAAGATTTTGTCTTTGGACAAAACAGAATATTATCCTTTGAACCTGGTTTTGTGGTGGAAGGATACTATTCTACAAACCCAAACTTGAATGTTAAAGACATAAACTAATGTATAAATTCTATAGATTGAAGGAAAGAGTTTAACAACCTGCTTTGCGTTAGAGCCAAAATATACAAGTCCACAAATCTAAGGGGCTGGACTGCAGCCTTTCAGGACAATGTAAGTCAGATCCAAAAGCAGAATTTTTGCCTTCTCGTTGTTATGAAGTACCCAGCTAGCTACATGTGGCCCTGGATGATCACCATTCAAACAAGGCAGATCACACGTCCTGAACTCCAGACTCTTGCAATCAAAGACAGCTCTAGCACAACTACATCAAGTGGCATGAGGATAATTTGACACACATAAACCAAAGAAATTAATACATATGTCCTCACTAATTCTAATTACACACAGCATAAGTCTGTTTCACAAGGAAGAAGTGGAAGGAGGGAGAAAAGTCATGGTGTTTATTTATGCAGACAGCTTTGAGCCTGAAAGAAGTTGTGCCATGTTGCAAATACATTTGGCATGATATCAGGACGGTATTGAGCCTATCTGAAGATCCTGACTGCAGAGAGATTTGATGACCGAGTGAGGTGATGGTATTGTAAACAGGAAACAACAGCCCGGGAGAATGGTCAAGGGTGAGATTGAGATGATTTGACAGGTTACTGGGTAGATTTGCTTGAGAGGCCTGACAGCCTGAGGCTACAGGAAAGCAGAGGAAGATGAGAGAGAAACAGCAGGCTACACACAGACAGGACTGACGCCTCCAAAATGAAGAGGTTGGTCCCGACTCTACAGGAACATCTACTGGACTCCTAGTTTTCCTGCATAATCATTTGAAAATACAGGAGTACTTTTCACTTCAATATGCTTGGTTATAAGCACTTTGGGGATAAAAATGATAATCTTCTGGTTTGATTGCACTTATACAATATGAGGAAAAAAGGAAAATAGGGTACTCAGACACATGTCCAGACCCCCTGGAAACCAAGAAAAATCAAACCACCAGGCTCAAGGGAGTTACTAGGTCTAAACTGGAAAGACACTCCAGATCCAAGGAAGCTCCAGAGGAGAGGTTATTTGTCCCCAAAAGAAATCACTAGTTCCTTAATCTGGTGTTTAGTTACAGAGTTGTAATCAAATGTATCTCTAAAGAAATTTTTACTTTTCTCAATAATGTTTATGAAACACTATCCATAAAACACTTACGTCCCAGAAATGGCCAGTGTGGTTGTTTAGATGGCTCTATCAATGCCTACTCCGCTTGGAGGACCCTGTGATCTCAGTGTGTACTTGGACATGCCATTGCACTGGCGGATGCCATTTGTGTTTCCCTCCCCATCTCCCTCCTCCCACCACTGTGACTCTAGACTCCGTTGATGCTTCCTGCACATGGCCTCCAGTCCCACTGCCAACAACCTCAATGGTCCTCTTAGGGTTCATCAGTCTATAAATACATAATTTCAGTTATTTTTCCTTAAGTGTAATAATATGCTATTGCATATATGAAAACTAGATTTTGGTGAAAAAAATTCAGTGGCTGAATTATCTTCTTTTTCCTAGGATTACTGCTAATGGAAAATTACATTTCCATTTAAAGCTATCTGGAGAGCTAAAGGGTACTCTACTTTAAGCAAAGGAAAATGAGTTCAGAAGCTATTATAGTAAACATGACAAAAGTGAACTTTTTAAAAATCAATTCAGAGCTAAAACAAGTGTATGATGTTTAAGACTCTAGATGTCAAACTTAATTTTTTCCAGCCCCAATTTTATTTTTTTCTGCAAAGAGAACCAAATTTTACAAAGGGATGTCTTTGCTGTATATCTTCACTTCACTGGGGCCTAGTTATACCATAGCACTCTGTGTACTGTCATATACTTAGAGTGTGCCTAATGGGCATAATTTAAGGAGAACCAACAGAGTTTTGTTATTCTTGTTTTGAAAATCACAGTTGGTAGAGGCAGCAACAAAAGAATTTTACTCCGTATTACATTTTAGAAAGTAACAATAATTGTTTTTGTGCAGGAGGGTTGGATGTGAATACTTTGGAACAAATCCACGTTCCACTTAGATGATTTGCTCACAATGCTTGCCTTGACCCTCCTACTTGACTTCACTTATGAACTAACATTCAGTTACAAGAAAAGTAGACTAAAATGAAGATTAGTTTGAGTACTGGAGTAAATTAAAATTTAAATATCAACCTACAAAATATAGTACTCCATACTGAATAGTTTATTCCGTTTTGAGACTTGATTACACCACTCTTCATTTCATTATTAACTAGCCAGTTGCCACTGCAAAGGCAATTTTCCCATCTTCTTTATTAAATTGAACATCAAAAACCTTTTGGATTAGAGCAGTGGCTCTCAAACTTGACTGAGCATCAGTTGGAAGATCTGTTAAAACACAGATCACTGAGCCCTACTCCCTAGTATTTCTGATTTAATAAGTCTGAGGAAGGACCCCAGAATTTGCATTTCTGACAAGTTCTTGGCTATTACTGATGTTACTGGTTCAGGGATGACATTTTAAGAACTACTAGATTAGAGGACATTATTGTTGACTATTAGCTTTAACAGATACAAGAAACCCTACCTCCCAAAGCTACCAAGATCTATATTTTTCCAATGAATATTTCAATAATGTTCTTATTGGCATCTTCAGTGACAAATTAGTAGACCAGAGCCAGGCAAATAGTGAACCTGCTGAGAGATTAGAGGATGTTCCAATGGAGTAGAGAAAGAATCTAATATTAACTCACAGGATCAAGTCAAAGCTATAACTTGAGTTGCCCCCAACTCTGAACTCCATTAAAAGATCTGACAGTCAAAAGACCTCTGAACAATACTTGACTCTGAGTACCGAAAATACCTGACTTTGTTAAGGTACAGATTGAATGTGGAGGTCCAGGGAGTTGTGAGGCAGCGGGAGATGGGAATCAGTCAGGGAAACATCTCCTAGAGAACATGGTGCAGATGGTGTGGATACCAATTCCAGGCCAGATTGTTCCAAGGATTTTACTAGAATGAATAAAGAAAGGTAGCTTATCCAGGTATTATAGGTGGTTATGGTGTGACATTGGAAAGAGATGGTAAAGTACCTATAATATATCACCTGGGTAACTTTTCAAAAATACTAATGTCCAGTCCCCAGTTCAGACCTTAAATAGGATCCCTAGTGATAAAGCCTAGATACTAATAGTTTTTAAAATCTCCCAGATGATTCTGATTGATGATTCTGATTAAAAAAACGCTGGGAAAGAATAACAATCTTGCTATCCTTGGCATGTTTATGGTAGTATTATGGGCCAAAGTGGGAAAGTATAAGCAAAAACAAGCTAAAATATATCAATAATTTAAAAAAACACTTAAGTGGACTAAACTTATCAGTTTAAGGACGGATGTTGATATATTGGACAAATATACAAAGATTCAGATGTGTTTACAAGAGCCATACTAAAAAACAAAAGGATTAAAAAGATTAAAAATAAATAGATGGAAAATATACTCCTGCAAAATACTAACCAAAAGAAAGTTGCAGTTGCTGTGTTATCAGCCAAAATGGAATTTAAGACAAGCATAATTAGAGATCAGAGGTTAATATGTAATGATAAAATGTTCCATTGTTCTGAATGGTAAATCAATTTTAAACTTGTATGCACCCAATAAAATAGCCTCAAAATATATAAAGTAAATATTAATAGAACTGCACCGAGAAATTGACAAATCCTTGTCATATTCAGAGGTAACTGCCAATTTAAGAGACTTTTGTAATTTTTTTAAATGCTCTAATTCTTTCACAATTATCCAAAAGGTCAATATAATTAGTTGTTCTCAGAAACGGTAAACTTATACTGGCTCATAATATAGAGAAATGGCATACATTTTCCCAATATAAATACAGAGTGCCAAAATATATCCAAAATTGGGGTAACATTAAAATATAAATAATCCGCTCCATTTTGCACATAAATATCTTGGGCGAAAGGTAATTCTCAATAGCAATTTGGATTACTAACCTGTAATCTTGCCATTGCATTCTAATTGACCTTCCTATGTGCTCCACTCTTGATCTGGCTATCTTTTAAGGATTCAGATAGCATCCTGTTTTTCTTTCATTACACTTTTTATATCTGTGTTCATAATTTATAATAGTGTTCATAACACTATCATAGTATGTTGACATCTATGCTCATTTTTTTTTTTTTACTTTCTTATAAACTATAAAGTTCCACGAGGACCAGGACCAAGTCTATTTCTTTCCAGTGCCACATATCCAGCACTGAACAGAGTGTCTGGCACGTGGAAGTCACCCAGTGTTTCCTTTTTTTTTATTTCAGCATATTATCACCCAGTGTTTCTGAATGAATACATTCATAGCATTTAGAGCAAGTAAGAGATAAAGAAGTTCAGCCCCTGTTGTCTAACTAAAAGTACACATTACAGCAGAAAACAATCATCAACTCAGACAAGTTTTATTTCCAAAACATGAAGCAAAATGACCCCACACTAATTCAATAGTGGACAAAGGGAAAAGCATTTCTCATTTTTTTATTCTCTGCCAGATTAAAATATACCTTTGAAGCACATTAGAATGAAAACACTGAGGCACCTTCAACTGCCACAGCAGGAGAAAGCACTGGAGTAGATAGCAGCCTCGTATTTTAGCAAAGCTGTAAATTAACTCTGACTCAAACTTTAGTCCTTCAAAAAGGAACAGGTCTTGGTGAATAGGCAAACTCTGTTGTGGCAACCAAACCACCACAGTGACAAAACTATGATTTGATAAGGTGACTCTGTATTCTCCAAGATACTACTGAGAAATTTTAAAGTTTTTCTTCTTCCTCTCTTCTGGAGGAAGTATTTACTTTTTTATAAAAACTATGGGAGGGGAGGAACAGAAAGGAAAGAAAAGCCTTGAAGATAGCCTTGAACAAGATGGACCCATCCGAGTTACAAGAAGATAGTAAACTGAATTTTACACTAGCTCATTTGAGAAACTTTGAAACAGATAGATCAGTTTCATATAAAATTTTTGGTTAGGCAGTCTTCCTCACTGGACACTTTATATAGAAAAATCTAGTTCTTCCATTCACCAACAAAAAGAATCACAATGATATATGCTAATGTTCCTATTAAGTAATGATTATATAAAAGATGGGCTGAAGGAAAGGATGAGCATAAAATTTATATATTTTTTATTTTTTGTTTTTAGGGCAGAGTCTCCCTCTGTTGCCTGGGCTAGAGTGCCAGGGAATCAGCCTAACTCATAGCAACCTCAAACTCCTAGGCTCAAGTGATCCTCCTGCCTCAGTCTCCTGAGTAACTGGGACTACAGGCATATGCCACCACGCCCAGCTAATTTTTTTCTATTTTTAGTATAGACGACTCTCACTCTTGCTCAGGCTGGTCTCAACCTCCTGTGTTCAAGCGCTCCTCCTGCCTCAGCCTCCCAGAGTGCTAGGTAGGATTACAGGCATGAGCCACCGTGCCCAGCTGAGCATAAAAATTAAAGGAGGATGAAATCTCAAGTATTTTTTCTTTAATTTTTCTCCTGGGAGCTATTTACAGAAATAATATGTTTCAGTGTGGAACATATAAAATAGTGCCCTAGATCTTTTTATATCATTCTTATAATTTTGATTGGTATACTATAATGTGATACAAAACATCAATAATGGAAGTAGAATTTACTGGATATATGAACTCTACTTTTTGAAATAACTTCTATCCTCATTTTTACTTTCATCTATATTTATCTGTTCAATTTATGTTCAAAACTGAACTCATCAAAACCAAAACCAAAAACTGAACTCATCAAAACCACGTCTCTCCAAAACCAATTCTTACTTGGAATTTCTATGTGGTGGTTCAGTCTTCAAGTTTAGAAATATAGAGACCATTTTTTATTTGTCCTAGTTGTGGGGTGTGTGTGTGTGTGTGTGTGTGTGAGGTGTGTGAGATGAATCCTGTTACTGATTCTTTGAAAATACTTCTTAAACCCAAAATCTATCTATAATACTTATTCAGTCATTCCTTTCTGCTATAGGAAAAATCAGAAAAAAAGGTGATATGGATATAAAAATATTTAGAGCAGCATTTTATATAATAGTAAAAAATCATAGTAAATCTCTGTTTCATATATCCATTAGTAAGAAATGGATAGTTTCACTCCATGAAATGAAATGCTTTCATTTTTGTAATGAATATTTAATGTGAAAATGCTTATAAAATATATTGACTGATATATTGAAAAACACTGAAAAGATAGATAATAAAATGTTAAATTTTTACATTCTATATTTTATAAATTTTCTACAATGATATGTATTTTTTGAATAAAGGGGAAAAGCAAGTTATAAGAAGGAAAGTAAAGAGAAAGAGAAGGAAGGAAAGAGGAAGAATGGAAAGGAGGGAGAATTTCTAAGACATATTCCTTCCTCTCTGTTTGAAATTGGACCACTGATGTTCAGTACCTGGTCATGGCACCTCTGTCTGGATCACTGCCTGGCTCCAGCATCTCTTCCTCACATCCCTCCTCTGATCAAGAACTCCACTAGTCCAAATTCTTCTGCCAGGAGTGGAATGAAATACATATACTTGTATTCTGCTAGTGGAATGTAAATTGGTACATTTCAGTAAAGCAATTTGACATAATATATCAATAACCTTTAAAATATTCATATATTTTAGACCAAGACATGTCATTCTAGTAATTCCTCCTGTGGGTAAAAAACAATCAGATTATTTTTAAAATCATTCCCATGGTAATGTTATATGTTAGCGGGGAGAAAAAATAGAGCAACCTAAAAGTCCAACAACAATAGACTGTTTAACTTACAACAAAGCGACAAAATGTAATATTATGTAGCCATGACAAATCATGCTTCCGAAGATATATAAAGGCATGAAAAATGCTGACAAGGTGGTGTTAAATGTTAAAAGTAACCTACAAAAATGTGTATGTACTATTATCCCAAGTGATGTTTTCATTATAAAAGTAAATACTTGCGTAGGGAAAGAACAGCTAGAAGGAAGCATACCAAAGCAGTTATTTCCGGATGGTAGAATCATGAGATATTGTTCTTTTCTCTCCTTTGTTCATATTTTCTACTGTGAAGAAGTATATCTACCTTGTCAACTTTGTCTTTTATGACCCACCCCTTCGGTCAGATGGTCTCCTCATTGTCTCTCCAAAATACCTTGCTTTCACACCTTTGTTTATACTGATCCTGCTACCTAGAACTCTCATTTTCTTTCTTTCCAAGAGCAAGCTTCAATCTCTCCATCTCTATAAAGACTTCCCTTATATGTTGATTCTCAGCTGCCACTTCTATCTCTGAACCTCTATTGTGTCTCAGTTAGTGTCATCATCTACCATTTATTAAGGGCATAAATTATCTCCTTTAATCCACAAACCTTCCTGGGAGATTTATCATATCCATTTCATTGGTAAGGATACTGTGTGAATCAGAGTGATTAGGTAACTTGTACAGGACACTGTTTCATTACTCTTTAATTATTTCATGTTTTTACACGTTTTGTCTCTCCACCAAGACATTGTTTCCAAGGATCTTATTTTACGCAATAGTACATTACATATCTGGTATCCAAAAATTAATTTTTGCCATAATAGTATTTTCCAAACAATTGTTTGCTTTAATTATCAAACATTATTTTACATTAACCACTTTTGATCATTTTAACAATCCCCTGCCTTCTGCCTTCTTAACTGAGTATTGTGAACCTAAATTTTTCTCCAATATGTTCAATCAATATAAATATCGGTTATGGTACCATGCTGTAACATAGTGATGCTCTCACAGAATATTGGGGAATAGGGTAATTTACCCTTGTACCAAATGTCAGCCACAGAATCCTAGTGTGTCTTACATGAGTATTACCAGTGAGACTCATGTATCTAATTCCTTTCCTCTCCTCCCCCATTAAAATGAACAGATGAGCTCATTTTAACAAGTACAGTATCATGTCTATGCATTTCCAGCTGCATCTGTCTGTTGATAAAAGGAACTTAGTACTGAAACACCACTGGACTAACTGTAATTGAAACTGTAATGAAAAATGAGCAATTTAAAGAATAGGTCAGATAACAAAAGTCTGTTCTATTTTAAGAATCTTTATATAGGATTTATCTTGCACATTTCTGTTAAACTCTCTCTTGATTGATGGATGGATGGATAGATAGATAACATATTATACATTATATATACTCAGACACATACACACACTGCAATCCATGATACTGAAAGTCTATTCAGATTAATTTGTTGTAAGATTAGACTCACAAAGTTTCCATGCTTGCTTTATGATAGGAATTACAAGGAACTTTTGGAAATATTCAAGTTAATAGTTTGAAATATTCAGATTCCAGAACTTCCTCCCTGGAAATTCTGATTCCATTGATCTGGGTTGGAATCTGAGAATCTATTCTTTTTTTTTTTTTTTAACAAGCATTCTAGGTAATTCCAAGGTCTTCTCAAGAATTTAACTAGTGTTTGTGGGAAATCTACTCTCAATCCCTCCATATCAACACATGTCTTTTTCTGTCCTTCATGACAGGAGAATATCTTGTCTGGGTATAGGACCCTTTCCCTTCATTTGACAAATGATGAGAGCTTACTAAGGGACTATTCTAGGTGGTAACAGTGATCACACTAATCCTCTGTCCTCACGGCACACATGATGGGAGAAAAGACACAATAAACAAACATAGTAAAGGAGACAATACTAAGTGCTATGTAGGAAATAAAGCAGAGTAAAGTAAAAAGAAAATGACCAAGGAGGGCAGTTGCTATTTTATTAAAATGCAAAGGGTTATGGAAATTCTCTTTGATAAGGTAATAACCAAACAAAGATCTGAGGGATGGAGGGAGACATGTTGAGTTAGTTGGGCGAAGTGCCTTCTAAGCTGACAGCAAGGTGGCCATTGTGACCTGAAAGGGGTGAGCAAGGGGAGAAGGGTAGGAGACTAAGTTAGAAAGAAAAGAGGACCACTAAGGGTCCTGAGCACAGAAGTGATGCCATCTCATCATTGCTTTCAAAAGCATCGTTCTGGCTGTCGTATGGAGAACAGACTCCAGTAAGTAGGCTATCACAGCCATCCAGGTGAGAGATCACTGTGGCTTAAATCAGTTGTTTGAGGCAACAATTAATAGGTTTGTTGCTTTTTTTCTCTTGGATGAATTAGATTACAATAATTTCATCTCAGTCTTCTGCAGATGCTATATATCATTGTCTCCTGGCTTCCAGGTTTCAAAGGAAAAGAACAGGGCCACGCTAATTCTTTTTACTTTTTTATGTAACTTGTTCTATTTGGAAACTGGTAGGACTTTCCTGCTTATCCTGGAACTAAGATGTCCAATGAAAGGTAGTATTAAGTGGCGTTATAGAGGATAGAGTTGGGTTGTCAAATCAAGGTCAGAAAAACACAAAATCGGGGATAGGAAAACAATTGGAAACCCTGGGCCTGAGAATATAGGCCAAAATTGGGTCAAGGTCAGAAAGTCAGTCTTCAAAGAATGTTCCCAAAGCATTTATCTGGCTTCAGAACAGCTGCCCTTTCCCCATCAGCCTCAGCTCAAACCAGTTAACCTTAGATTTCAGCCCGCAAGCTATACAAACAACATCCTCTGTCTTATGCTTTTACTATCACTTTTCCTTTGCAAAAAAAAAAAAATACGTGGTCATAGTTATACTTGGGGATAATTTCAGTGGCCACATATGTTGACAACATTTAAATTCTATATGTCTGCTTTCATCTATATTCATATGCATCTGTTCTGGATACTTACTTAGTACTTCGCTAGATCTAAGTATCTATTCACACATATCTGTGGCCCTGAAAGAACTTGGATATATTTATTCGAATGTATAAGTAGAAATCGTGCTTTATTTAGATGCATTTCTTGATTTTTTTATTTCATATTTGGCTAAAAGCTGAGTTCATTCATGTCTATAAAAAGTTGATCTCAATTTGGATGTAGGCAGGGAAGAGCCTTGAAGAAAGTATTTATGCCTTGTGCTGTGTGGTGGGGGAGGGTGGAGAGCAGGGAAGCCTGGCTGAATAAAGGGTGAGACCAGGCTCCTCCATCTACTGCGGAGGGTGAGTTAGAGCACAGAGTTAGGAAGCGATGTCAAAAAATGAGCAATTATTTAATGGGAGATCACCACAGGAAAGCAAATGACTGTAATATTTGAAAATGATCCACAGAAAGATAAAAATGTGATAAAGACAAATCACTTCTTATTTTATTCTGTGTGTCCTCCCCTCCTCTATCTCTTCAGCTATTAAGATCTGTCTTGCTCCCATTCTCTCCCTGTCACCCACAATCACTGCATTTTCTCTCTCATCCATTCTATGAATATCTTCATCTGCTATTTCTGTGTTTTCAGATGAAGAGACACTTCAGTGCTTGCAATGTGCAGCCTAGAAGATACATATACAATTGTGGATGAAGCTAACTGACCAAGAGTCACCAGGAGGAACACGAGGACCTAGAGAACTAAGTGGGCAAGATGCCCAGGCAGTGGACAGAAGACCAGGAGACAGAGATGAACAAAATCCAAAGAGCCACCTGGAGAACAGATGGGGACCGGGGACCAAGAAGCTCTTCCCAAATCAAATGGAAAACAGGAAGGTGTCCAAAGATTTGGGGGCAGGGAAAGTGAGCCATACAGAAGGGATCGTGACCAATGAGCTCTTTTCCTAGAGAATGTGCCTAAAGTGGGTCCAGGCAGGATGGCGGGAGAGGAGAGGATTCACATTGAAAGTTTATAATGTGCCCAACTGGTTCCAGTGGGAAATCTCAAAAGATGTCACCATTTTCAACTTTAAAACACCCTTCATCTTCAATGAGTGTATTTATTTTTAAGAATACAAGTACAATAAAATATTCATCATAGAGAGTTTTTGATGGTAAAAGGGTATTCCAGGGAATATCTTCTGGTGTTGTGTTGTCACTTTATGTGGAATTTTCTCCCTCTCATTTTATTCATTATTAGGTTGGAATTGGGATAAAAGAGCAGAATGGGTCATAAGGTCCTGTTCCAAGTAATTAGAGAGTTTCTTCTTTTATCTAAATGTGCCTTGTTAAAGTATATCAGTGTCAGCCAGGTTAATTGGAACTTTAATACATAATTGATGTTAATTTATGGCCCTTTTTGTTCCAGGATACTACTGCAGACCTTAAAGTCAGGATACAGTTTTCTTGTTATTAATTATATACAGAAAGCCAATATCCCCTTTGAGAAGAGACCCATGTCATCTGTAGCTTATTAAGGATACAGTGTGTCAACCATAGGTCACCCTTACTGTGTAAGTCCTCCCTAAATTCCATATTACTCCATAACACAATACACTAATCACAGTATGTGAAAATTGGAATTTTGAGCTAAGTCTCATGCATACTGTATATGATAATGCTTAACATACAATGTTTAAAAATGTTTTATATTTTTATGGATTCAATGTATTTTTTATGATAATGCTTAACATATAATGTTTAAAAATGTTTTACATTTTTATAGATTCAATGTATTCCACAGGGCCATAGAATCCTAGAATCATTTTGGAAATCAGTACACCATCTTGAAACCAAAAATATCTCCATAAATATAAAGGCAATAATGCTGCCATAGCTGAGGCTGCCATGAATACAGAAGGCCAGATAAAGGCTATAAAACTTAGGTTTTCAAGAAGTCTCCATAGTAATTTTAATTCTTGGTTAATCTCTTTTTGGGAGACAGAGAAAAAAAATGGTATGTCCTAAATCCAATTAAAGGTTCTGTGTTTTGGTTTTCATCCATTGTGAGAACTAACCGAACTGAAGAATTCAGTAGACAAAAGTACAGGATAGTGCAAGACTTGTAAACCACCTAATCCCACATGTTATCAAAAGTACCTTAACCAAAACCTCAAACTAGAAATTAAGGGAAGGGCTAAATCCAGTAGCATGAACTTATTTGATGAATAGCAGTCCTAACTTTGCTGATGGCCAAAAGATGCTGAATTTGTCAACTTTGCCTAGTGATTATTCTGTTTTTAAAGAGTGAAGAATAGATGACTTTATATAAATCTAATGTACTGGGTTTTTTCTAACATATCACTGTTTTGTTCAATTTAACATTGCCATAATCTGATCATATATGACATAATGTGATAAATAGCAGGGGTGTCTCACAATGGAACATGACACAACATGATGTGTCAAGTTTCTTTTGAACTTTTCTTGGGATCCAATATCAGCCAAAAGGAGGTCATTTTAATTATCAGATGATTAATTAATTAGATA
This sequence comes from Cheirogaleus medius, assembly GCA_008086735.1. Lineage (NCBI taxonomy): Eukaryota > Metazoa > Chordata > Mammalia > Primates > Cheirogaleidae > Cheirogaleus > Cheirogaleus medius. The sequence goes on from VBSM01000272.1 coordinate 36,633,944, forward strand.
GTTAATTGTCAGAGGTAGATGAATCCAAAGACAATGTGGTTCTGTACATGCATGTTTGTACACAGCAGGAAATGTGACTTTTTAAAACATGCCTAACTAAATTAAAAGAAACTAAAGTTTAAGAACTCAAATTATTTTTTATTCAAGAAACATTCATGAGCAGCTACTATACATTATGCCAAATCTTGTGTATGAACCATGTTCAGAAGTATAGACTCTCTTCTGCCCTCAAAAGGTTGATATTCAAATTGAAAACACAAAGCTTCCCTAAAAACAATCTGGACATTTACAGAGTGCTTAATAAATATTTTTTAAATTAACAACTAAGGAATAGTTCTAAGGCAATGAATAAGAAAATATCAACTATTTCTGGTATGTTGCCACTGTTTGCTTCTTAGGAAAGCTGTCGTATCCCAGGAACAAGGGTGACTGGCATAGCAAACATTTTTTTAAAAGCATAGTAATGAAACCCCAGTATCAAACACTCTTATGAGTTCAATATAAACAAAAAAAATAAGATCCTATCTAAGACTTTAATATATCAGTGTTTTAAATATGTCATGTATTAGGTTTTTTTTCTTTTTACTTTAGAGACAAAGGTCTCACTGTTATCCAGCTGAAGTACAATCATAGTTGACTGCAACCTTGAACTCCTGGGCTCAAGCAATACTCCTGCCTCAGCCTCCCTAGCATCTGGGACTACAGGTGTGTGCTACCACACCCAACTAAATTTTTTTTATTTTTTTGTAGAGATGGGGTATCATTTTATTGCCCAGGGTGCTCTTCAACTCTTGGCCTCAGATGATCCTCCCGCTCCCGCCTCCCAAAGTGCTGAGTTTACAGGCGTTGAACCATGTACCAGGCCTATCCGTGTTTTAAAGTTATTGTCTACTTTTTATTTTTCTGCTAAATGCAGAAACATGAAAAACATTCAGTTTTCTTGTGTCCTGTTAATATTCTTGGTGTAAAGAAAAAAAGATAAAAATAAAATATAAAAAAAATAAAAATAAAAAATAAAAAAATAATCAGTTTTCCAGGAAAAGCTGGAATCTTATAACCCACATGTAAGAGGCTGCCAATATTGTAAATTCCTTTATACATATTTAGAAGGGTTTTTTTGACAATCAATGGCAATTAATGTATCATGTAGAAGCATTGTCAAATACATTTCTTAAGTATCCATTTGCATGAGAGTCTGTCTGAGGCATTATAAAACAAAATAAGAATGTAGTTAATGTTCTGCAATCTAAGATGTCAAGTATTTTTCATTATTCTAAATTTATGAAGCAGTTTTTGTTTAATTCCCCCTCCCCAACATTTGTAATTAGCTCTGTTGACCTTTCTGGGACTCTGTCTCTTCATCTGCAAAAGGAGGATATACCACCCACTCACAGAGCCCAGTGATTGCCAACAACTTCTCTAAATCATTTATTTGTGCTGTTTGTTAACCATAGTATGTCAAAATCAAAGACCATCAGAATGTTAGGAAGGATTTTGAGATAAGAAAATAGCCACAGTAAACTTTAGTTATGTGAGTCAAAATAGTAAAAGCTCCCAGGCCTTTGTTTCAATATAGCTGGAGCAATTATAACGTATTGCCTTTTAAGATGGTTTTTACAATATTGTTCTTCACCTCTCCCTTTTCCTCACCTCCACTGCTAACCATTAGCAAGTTCTACATGTCCCATCTCCAAAACATACCTGGAATCCATGCATTCTCTCCGTGTCTAGCACCATGGTCCAGGTCCTCAGCATCTCTCCCCAGAACAACTGCAATGATCTCTTCAGGTTGGTGTTGCCCCACTCAGCCCACCCTCCTCAATGCCACAAGAGTGAATGAAGTGCTTTCAATGCACTTCAGTGGGTCTCTCCAAGCCCCCTCATCCTCAATTGATAATCTTCCTTCTTATTTCACTAATACACTAGAAGCAAATTAAAGAGAATGTCCACAAGGTTCTGCCACTACATCCAGACACATATTTGTGTCCACATTCATCCATTCTGCCTTCCTTCCTGTTACTCTCAATGAACTGTTTGCATTCCCATCTGAAGGCAACCCTTCCACTTGTCTTTCAGGTCCAATTTCTTCTTACCGATTTGATGACTTTGCTCCAATGATTCTCCCCCCTCCAGCATCACCAAATTTCCTTTCTCTATTGGATCATTCCCATCAAAAAACAAACGCACTATAATCTATTGCACTGTAAAAAAGAAAATTCTCCCTAAACCTCACTCACCTACCTCCCTAAACCACTACTCCCTCCAGAATGAACCTCTCCCCTGAACTTCAGGTTCATATATCCAAATCCCCATGTAACCCTTCCACATGGATGTCTAAAAGGCTTCTCAAAGGTAATATATCCAAGCTGAGCTCCCAACCTTCCCCCAAACCTGCTCTTCATGCAGTCTTCCTCATCCCAGTGAATGGACGGTCCTTCCAGCTGCTGAGGTCAAAAACTTTGACTCCTCTCTTTTTCTCATCAGAAAATCCTCTCATTTCATTGTGCCTACTTTTGGATGACTTTTCATCATCAACTGTGCTGCTACCACCCTAATCTAAGCCACCATCCCTCAATCTTCTAAATTACTGCAATCAATAGCTCTCTAACCAGCCTCCCTACTATTTCTGCCTTTGTCTTTCTTCAATCTATTCTCAACACAGCAGCTAGAGTAGTCCTTTTAAACATAAGTTAGATGATGCCTCTCCTCTGCTCTAGCCCCTTCAATAACTCCCCATCTCACACAAAGTGAAAGTCAGGGTCCTTACAGTGGTGTGAACTTCCCTACATGATCCAGTCACCTCTCTGATCCCATAGTCTTCTGTTCTCCTCCTTATGCATCTCACCCCAGCTGTACTGGTCTCCGGGCTATTTCTTGAACATCCCAGGCATGCTTTGGCCTCCGGATCTTTGTCCTTACTGTTTCCTCTGCCTGGAAAGCTTACTCCCCAGCGATCCTCAAGGCCTGCTTTCTCACCACCTTCAGGTCTTTGCACAAATTCACCATCTTAGTGAGGCCTTCCCTGATGTCCTAAATGAAATTGCACCTCTTCTCACCCCACAAAGCAGACACTCCATCTTCCTGCTCTGCTTTATTTTTCTCCATACCAACTACATCATCTAACACATTCTGTATTAGCTTTGTGAGAGCAGGGAGATTTTTGTTCACTGCTATATGCTCATGCCTGGTCTATAGGAAGCACTCAGAAAATATTAGGTGAATTAATGAAAATTTGTTTCAGAACCTAATGCCTGATGTTGGCGAGGGTGCAGGCCAACAGGTACTCTCATATTCTGCTGATTAAAATATAAATTTTAGGGGGGGTGGAAGTTTAAAAATAAATAAATAAAATATAAATTTTAGCAACTTCTGGTGTGACTACCTGGGCAAGAAGGATCCAAAATCTTAAAATATAGATATTATTCAGCCCAATAACTCTACTTCTATAATTGAATCTAAGGAATTATCATGGATATATGCAAAAATAAAAGTTTGTGTGAGGAGGTTATTGCAGCACTCTGCAATAGTGAAAAATCGGAAACAATCCTAAATGTCAAACAAAAGGGGTTTGAAAGGATCAACTACAGTACAGTACACCTATACAATGGAATTCTATTCAGCTAGTCATTATATTATAGAAGATTATATAATGATGTACAATGTTAATAATAGATACTACATAATAAAATCAAATTTTGTGAGATAACAATGTATGCAGAAAAAATAATTGGGAGTAGATTATCTTTGTTTATCTCTGGATGACAGGATTATGCACAATTTTATTTCCTTTTGCTTGTCTATATTTTCTTAACTGCCTATAATAAAACAGTATCACTACTATTACAAGAAAATGTCACTAATAATGATAGTTAATATTAATATTTACTAAGCACAAATATTTTATATGTGCCATCTCATTTAATTCTCAAAGAAGCACTATGAGGTGAATATTTTAATTATCCTCTTATTGCAGCTTTGGAATTTGAGGCTTAATGAGCTTAAGAATTTGTCCAAGGTCACACAGTAAAGAGCCCAGACTTTGGTCTGCATTCTTAGCTGCTATGGGGTAGGATAGACAAGAGATGAACAGTTCTCTTTTTCTTTTATGATCCAAAGCAGACACAATCTCAAAGCCAACCAGAACAGGGATCCCTAATTCCTGATTCTGCATGTCCATATAATTGCTCCACTTCAACTCTGTTAGCAGCTACCACAAACCCCTGACCTCCCCCTCACCTCCTCTTCCCAAGCATTGGCTCCTTCCCTCACCCCAGCCTTCACCTACCGTAAGCTGCAGCAGAACATCACTCATGACTACTGGTAAACACCCCTACAGTTACAGTTAATGAATTAGGACACTCCAGAATTACAATCATATAAAGAGAATATGCAAAAATGAAGGATATTTATAGTGCATCAACTAAAGAAAGACTATTTTTGTTGTTGTTGTTGAGCTCTCTGACCTCACCAAGTAGAAACTTAGCAAAAAAAGGAAAAAATGGATAATCAGTTTGAGGCCAAGGGTTGATCATTCCTACTGAAGAATGAAGGAAAATATACAAGAGGAAATGAATAATCTGTTTCCACATAACTACAAAAGGCCTCCAACTTCTCAATTACTATATTAAATATGTAACAATGACTAGTTTCAAGAAGGAGAAAATAGTCATTGTAGTAAATGCACGTTAAGAAAACACCACCTCTTCATTATGCTGTTAACTTCTTCCAAGGAGTTGAAATCACTGAAAGAATTTGATTCCACACGTTCAAGGCAAGTGGCAAATACTCAGGGACAAATCTATACTCAAAAAGTTATGGCAATAATTTGAGGACAGCCATCCAGCTTGAGAGTTTTGCTTGAGCCCTTATGTTGCTGACCTTGTTAAAACCTCTAGAAGTGATAAAACAAAAAAGAAAGAAGGAAGATAAAGAGGAGGAGGAAGAACCCAAGACAGCATGTTTCTATCCTAAAGGCGCTTGTAACCTATTACTGGGGACTCCTCAGAGAATGAGTTTAGAAATGATCAGGTGCCAGAATCTAAGTTGGTCCCTCTGCCTCCACTCCTCACTACCTCTGTCACTTCTCCACACAGCAATCTGAATAATCACTTCAAAGACATGAACCACAGCTTGCCACTCTGTCACTGTGGGGTTTAAAATCTTCTCATGACCTCTCGTTTTACTCACGAGGGGAGGAAGAGGAGGATGCTCTCCTTGCCAACGTACCAGAAAGGCTTGGATGTCCTGGGCCCCGCCCACATCTGAGGCTCCATCTCCTCCCACATCTCCATTCTCGCTATGCCCAGGCACACTGGCCTGTCTATTCCTCTGCCAGCCAAGCTCTCTCCTGACTTAGGGCCTCTACTGGCCAGCCTCTCCCCTGATGCAGCTTTCTGTCTTCAGTAAGATTTCAGCTCCTGTGTCGCCCACTGAGAAAGGTCTTCCCCACCCACCCAGCGTCAAGCAGTCGCTCGGCCCAGCCCAGTATTTGTCCTCACAGCATGTTTCGCCATCTGAAGTGGTCAGAGTTATGTGTGTTCTTTTTATTGTCTGCCTCCTCCTGCTAGAAAGTCAACTCCGTGAAAACACAAACTATGCCTATCTTGTCCACTACACGCACTTGGCTTCAATGAAAATTTATGGAATGAGAAAGTAAACGAAAGGTAGGTAGAAAGAAGCATTTCAGTGTTGACTGGAGTTATCCAAGAAGACTCCAGAAACTCACCAGGCATTGAAGGATAACTAGTGGTCAACCAATCAGAACCTGATTGTGCTAACTCTCTTTCCCTTTTTTCTCACTGGGGCACTCTACCTCCTTCAGCATCTTCAAAAGTCAAATAAATAACTCCAAAAGCAATGGCTGAATGCTTTTTGATTTGAATAACCTAATTTTTAAACAAGTTCAAGTGACATGTTTCACTTCTGAGTAGAAGCTAGAAGAGCCACCTTGAAGTTCACTGGGGTTGTTTGGGTTGAGTCACAAGAACAGCAGGATCCCGGCTAGAGACTCCTCTACGTCAGAGTAAAGACAAAAATGACACAGAACTGCACGTGTAACTGGAGCAGGTCTTGACGTAAGAAAAAAAAA
>VBSM01000272.1:36640131-36659234 GCA_008086735.1 Cheirogaleus medius
AAGAAACCAACCTGCTGATACCTTGACTTTGGACTTCTAGCCCCCAGAACTGTAAGAAAATTAATTTCTGATGCTTAAGCCATCTAGTCTGTGGTGTTTTGTTATGGCAGGCCTGGCAAACTACTACAGTTTCCATACTTGTGAAATTTCAGATTTTTAGTGTGTCAAATAGTTGTTCTCATTTCCATCTCATGGTTCCATCTCATGGTGCCGTCTCATGGTGCCGTCTCATGACCTGCACTTGTCACTCAACCATAGCCAAGGTGGGAAACCAGAGGGGGGTATGTGTCCAGTTGGAATGAAATACATGCAGAAAACCCCTTAAGAAGCAAAGATCTTTTTTCTATATATATTTCCATAGTAATGTACAAGAAAAAAAGGCAAATAAGGAATTGACAGATTTTTCCCTAGTATGACATCAGGCTCAAGATCTAGTGTTTGTCAGACTAAGACTAAAATCGCAATACCTTTTTATGGCATGCATTAATTCCTGAGAACAATTCCAAGGTCAAGAAAGAATTTGGTAATTAGGATAATGAAGATATGCTGTCCAAAATATGTAAAAATGCCTCTAATATTTGATTCTAGAGTACTGGCTGTAGCAAATTAATTTGTATTTGTGATAAACACTATCGTGCAAATACATCCTTATAATTTTTTTTTAACTTCTGGAAGTCAAAACTTACCCAAACACACACATACCATACACACATGCTTACACTCTGAAGAGGAGAGGGAGACTTGCCACATATGTGACAAACAAAAGGTTAGATCTTTATGATGGGAGATATAGTTTACAAATTCATAAGAAAAAGACAACTGTCACAATAATAAATGAATAATATGTAAAAGCAATTCACAAAACAAGAAATTCAAATGTTCTACTAGCAGGTTTTTTTTTCATTCTTTTATTCATTCAAGTCAATATTAGTGGGCACCTGGTAGGTGCTTGGCATAACACAAGACACCAGGTACACAATGATGAGCAAAAACTGGCCCTGCTCTGAAAGAGTTTGCAGTATAATATTAAACCAAATTTACAATCAAAGAAATTCAGATTAAAATGGTTTATAGGAATAATCAGAGAGACGCAAACAGATTTGTGTACAGGGTGTTTGTTAATTGTGCTATTTATAATAGTGGAAGCCAGAAATCACCTTAATGTTCAACAATTGGTGATAAGTTAAATATATTGATACAGACATTAAATTTTTTTCTAAAAATATTTAACATCATTGGAAAATGCTCACAACAAAATACAGTAGGGAAACAAGCATAATACAAAACCAGAGATAGCTATAGTATGATGCTATAGTATAGTGTGGATACAGGTAAATTCAACATTTTCTACAGTGAAAGTATTAGTCTACTCTGATAATTAAGAGGATAGCATTTAAAATAACCAACACCCTGTAAGTTAATTGCCAAACAGACTGTCTAAATACAATCCTTTTTTTACTATTATTATTAAACTGAAATAAAAATGTTATATATTTACAGAGTGCGACAGAATATTTTGAAATATGTATAAATTATGCTTTTTTGAATGCTCGCAATTGGGTACATTTTGGAGCCTACTGGGCCTGAGAAAATCCTCCTAATGTTGGAAGCAACACAGATCAGCCCTTTTAATTGAGCAATAAAATACCACTTTATTGTTTAAATTATTTTTAAGGAAGAGTCAAAGTTTAGTTTGGCATTCGCCTCTGCCTTTACAAGCGGAACACAGCGACAGCATAACTCAAGACCCAGAGCCCCGCGTGCCGCCCGCGCCGGTTCCGCCGGGTGGGCCGGGTCGCCGCGCCCCGCAGATGGCAGCTCCCGCGGGCGGCGACTCGGGGCCTGGGGCGACTCGGGGCCGCGCCGGGGCTTCGGAAACCTGTGCGAGCCGAGCCTTTCTGGCTGAGCGTTCTTATTCGGTAAATATTTATCTCGCCCTCTGAGGACTCGGCACTAATCACTGCCGCTGCTCTTCAATAATAAATGGTGAACTTCAAAAGCGGCAGAGCCCAACCGGCTCCTCAGCGCTCGCAGGGGGCGCCGCCGCCGGAGCACAGGAAAGGCGGAACATTTCCTGTTCCCGCTCCGGGGGCCCAGAATAAACTTGAACCGGGCGGGAGGAGGTCGAGGCGCCGCGGGAGCCCGGGATCCATCTGCCGGCGCGGCGTCGCGCTTCCCCTGCGCCCCGGGACCCCGGCGCTCGCGGCTGCGCCCGCCGCGCGGCCTGGGCTGCGGCGCCCTTGGGTGCCAGCGCTGCCCTTGAACCCGCCGCCCGGTCGCCGAGCGGCCAGCCCTTCCCGCCGCCCCGCCGGCCCCGCGCTCGGGCTCGGCGACCGGGAAGCCCGCGGGGCGGCGTTGCGCGGCCTCCAGCCCTGTGGCCTCAAAGGCTTTCCGTGTTCTCCAGGCGAGGCAGAGACCGCCCGGCCGGTTTCAGAGCGCAGTGTAGAAGGCGGAGGAGCAGGACCGCCCCACGCACGCGTGCCCGCGTCTCTCGAGCCGCGCGGGCCCACCCGCACCCGCTGCTGGCTGGAAATGCGGTCGGGCCCGTGGACACGTTGAAGGATTTTCCTCCCAGACACAAGGATAGAGGTGTTGAAAATGTGTTCAGACATAACTCGTATTTGTCTAAAACTCTGTTTACTCAAATGTAATTTGAATTCTATATTGCCCGGTCTGATGAAGGCATGGGTGTTTGAGGCGGGGTGACTATAGTTGTCTGATAAACCACATTTCAGCTTTAAATGAGAACTATGTTGCTCCCAGATTATTTCGCCTTTTGTACAACAGAGACCCAAACAGACCCTAAGTGGAATTTGTTTTCAAATTTAACACATTTCTGTTACAATTTTTAAAAGTGAATTAATTTAGAATACGTTGCTAGCACCATAGGGAAGGATATTAAAATGGCTTTGCCTCATCCACACAGAGCCCCGCAAATTTGCTTTGAATTCTGCCCGTTTAATATAATCCCTAGGTATGGAGAAAAGATTGGAAACTCTCTACAACTGGTCACTGAAAAAAAATTGCATATTTTCAATGATGAGCTTGGAGTGCCACTCAGTGGAGAACGTTGGGTACTGCACTTTTTCATCCTTAGAGTTGACTTCGTGGTTGTGGCTGCAATTTAGGAACCTCAGTTCCTTACCTCTGCCCCACCCCCACCCCCAACGTGGAGTCTGTTGTTACTTTTCCATTAACGTCTGTGAGTTGAATCTCACTTCTTTTCTTCTATGGAAACTTAAATATTTGTTGAAAACAATGAACGAATCTTTTTGTCTCCTCTTCTCAGAAAGCTTTCCAACTTTTGGTAAAAGTTGAGAACATTTTCTTGCAAAGCCCATAGCTGTGTTAGTCCCCTTCTGACATTTGGAAGCAGATGAAATGAAGTGGCAAGGAGAAAAAAAATAGATGTTATCTCATGTGCCAGCTCTCAACAATTAAAAGTGGCTGCTACTGAGACCATGTTTGGGCTCAGAAGGAAAAGAGGGATGCAATGCAGAAAGTGAGTTAATTACTCTGCCTCCAAGGAGCTGAAACCTGTATTATTGATCTGTAACAGGGCTGGCCATTGGCTTCTTGTCACCCAGTTTATTTCATTTATTTCAGCCTTTGTTTTAATCTCAAAAGTCCAAATGGTAGATTCATCATATTTTCTTAACCCTGCCAAACAATAAACCGATTTTTTTTATGTGATACAAAGCTCTCCTTCCATAATTATTGCTGTAGCCTCTTTCTTGGCTTTCCAGATTCTAATCTGCTCCATCCTTCATCCGCTGTTCTAGTCCTCAAACTTATTTTGATCTGTGCACCTCTTTGTGCTGGCGCTCCCTCAATCATGCAGCTGATCGGTACAAACCGGTAACGGGGGTTATTGATAATTACGACAACATAAACTGGGACCATCCTGGGAAAATTGGGACATAGGGCTACCCTACTCATAAACCCTAAAGTTCAAGGACCAGGGTCACTGCGCCCTCCTAGAATGCGATGAGCAGCTAGGCAACCACACATGCTACTGCTCACATCTCCATGAATTTCCCCCAATAAACGTTCTTCGGAAACAGCGTATGTGCTTGACATTTGTGTGCTCGAAAGCAGGTTTGTCTATCTACAAATCCCAGACTCTTTGCAGCTTCAAAGTAACCCCTGCAGGAACCCTAAATATCTGCCAGAGACGGCTGCCTGCTACTGAGCCCTCAGAAGTTGAGTGCAGAGATGACATTTAAGTACTCCAGAAGCCCAGAACAGGCTTGCCTCCACTTTACATGACGGACAGGTCTCTGAAATGTAGACTTCAGATGAGTTATATTTTTGATCTGCTGGAGAAACTAGGTAAATAATGAAACCCTATAGTGAACTTCCTTTAAAAAATTTTTTAACTCTTTTTGAAATGCAAATAATTTACTGATTTATAAATCTGGATTTTTATAGACTTGGTTTTCTTAAAGCAGAGAAAGTGTGACCTAGAACTTTGGTTTCCCTCAGAAGTGATGAACATTTATCTGAGTCATAGGTTTAAGTTATACTCTGATAAGAGATATTTTCATTAAGATGCTTTTAACTGCAAGTAGCCAAAACCCAAATCTGTCTTATACAATGAAGGCAGTACATTGTCTCATATAACTGAAAATTAATTCAGCCCAAGCTTCAAGCAAGGATCGATACAGAGGTTCCCATAGTGTCACCAAAGTGTTATCATCCCAGGTATTGGCTTCCTCCTAAAGGCACATTAATGGAGCCACCAACATAACCATCATGGCTGCTGAAGGAGGTAATCAGTGTTCTCTAAGAAGCAACAACAGACGAAAATGGTGAAGTCATTTGAAAAGAGACATTTTTTTTCCAAAAAGAAAATAATCTATAGATTAGACAGTATTTAAGTAGCAAAACTTTCTTTGTTGTGAGCCTGTTTAGACCCATGAGAGAGGAACTTGTCCTCCCTTTTGTTATAGTACAATGTTTAGTCTATACCAGTAAAGGGAGGCTGTGCTGAACACCAACACATATCCCAGGCTTCCCTTATCACACCAAACTACTAGTGCTAAAAGAGACCTTAGAGAACATGTACTCTTGACTCTTCAGTATCTAAGGAAGTAACTGAGGCACAGGGAGGGGAATGGAACATAAACTTCATTTTATGAGAACTGAAGAAACACTTTAAAATGTGAGTGGGGGCCGGGCATGGTGGTTCACGCCTGTAACCCTAGCACTCTGGGAGGCCGAGGTGGGTGGATCGCTCAAGGTCAGAAGTTCGAAACCAGCCTGAGCAAGAATGAGACCCCATCTCTACTAAAAATAGAAAGAAATTAATTGGCCAACTAAAAATATATAGAAAAAATTAGTTGGTCATGGTGGCGCATGCCTGTAGTCCCAGCTACTCAGGAGGCTGAGGTAGGAGGATTGCTTAAGCCCAGGAGTTTGAGGTTGCTGTAAGCTAGGCTGACGCCACGGCACTCTAGTCTGGGCAACAGAGTGAGACTCTGTCTCAAAAAATAAAATAAAATAAATAAAATAAAATAAAAGGAAAAAATTAATTTAAAAAAATGTGAGTGGGGATCAAGCCTCTGCATGCCAAATTTGTTTATCGGTCAAGAAACAACAACTGGAAATCAGAATCTTACCCAGAACTTCAACCACTCGAGACCAACCAGGCCGACCAATGAAGAAGGCTCTGTGGTCCAATTTCAGAAAGCAAGCTCACTTCGTCCTGATACCCACAGCTTCAACTTGGCTTAATATGGTGTTTTCTCAACATGGCAAAGGATGATTGCACATTGTAGAAAATATAACTGGTATATCAAGCTCATGATCTTACCACGATTATTGTTTGGAATGAGACTATAGTTTACGTATCAGTGGTATTCCACCTTTTACGTTCTGTTTTTAACTTTAAGTACAGGATACAGAAATAGCTATGAAACTTCCACAGAGTCAACCTTTCACACTGAATGCAAATTTTATATGCTGATGTATTCACAGAAAAGCTTTGGATACTCTGAATATGTATGAAGGTTTAAGAGAAAAATTTTATAAAGCTTTAAAAACTGCCAGTCTCATTAATGTTAGGCCACTGATTTCTTTGCCATTTTTTTTTTAACTTTTTAAAGAGATGGAGCTCATTGGCTTTCATTCAGTAATGTTCTCACTCCTCTATTTGTTTTGCAAGGAACTTCAACTCTCTTCTGTATGTAATCTTCAATCTGCCAAATTGTATGCATGACTTGTGTTGGTGTTAAAAGATAATTGCTCATTTGAACATTCTAAATCTAGCCTTCCATGGCAAGTTTACATTCCTCATGCAAGATAAAGTGAATGGGGAGATCATAAAACTGGAGCTGTGAGGAACAAAGCTTGATCATGGTGTGTAAGATCAGTTTTGTTGTCTTAATTGCTTTGTTTAAATTCATGTGAAGAACTAGTTGTAAATATTTTAAATCTTATTAAAGAGACACTTGAAACAAAAAAGGCCTCGGATTTCTGCTTCTGGCAGTAAGAGAGATTAAATATCCTGAAAGGTCCTCCCCCCAATAAAAAGAAGTAGATCCTGGATAAACCATCCTTTATTGCATTTCTGAATTGTAAGGAAAGATGGAAATCTTCAGATATTCCTCCATGAAAAAAATTTTAAAATGCAAGATGGTGATCAGTAATAAAAAGGGGAAAGTGGACTCCCTAAAGACAAAGTCAGAGCTTTAATAGCTGAACTAACTCTTGAGCTAGAAGCAAGTATAGGAGTTGAAACTGAAAGTCCCACTTTAAGCTGAGATTCTGAAAACCACTAAAATATTCCAAGTCAGTAGTTCCACTGTTTCCTACCAAAAGCAAATGTTTTCTGGAAAAAACCATCCACACTTTATTCCCACTGGATTCTAACAGATTAAAAGCAAAGAAATATGAGCTGAAAACCAAAATCAACAAATACACATGAAAAGAAGTCACAATTATTGTAAGTCATCAGTAGTTACAACAGTTTTAAGCCTATGAGAATTCATATTTTGGAATTGTTAGATACAGAATATAAAATTTTTATCTATAAACTATTTAAGTAATTAAAAATGTGTTCATGAGGCCGGGCGCGGTGGCTCACGCCTGTAATCCTAGCACTCTGGGAGGCCGAGGCGGGTGGATAGCTCAAGGTCAGGAGTTCGAAACCAGCCTGACCAAGAGCGAGACCCCGTCTCTACTAAAAATAGAAATACATTAATTGGCCAACTAATAATATATAGAAAAAAAAAAAATTAGCCGGGCATGGTGGCACATGCCTGTAGTCCCAGCTACTCGGGAGGCTGAGGCAGAAGGATTGCTTGAGCCCAGGAGCTTGAGGTTGCTGTGAGCTAGGCTGACGCCACGGCACTCACCCTAGCCTGGGCAACAAAGTAAGACTCTGTCTCAAAAAAAATAAATAAATAAATAAATAAAAAATAAAAATGTGTTCATGAAATGATTGTTAAGAGACTGCCAAATATATCATGAAGATTTAAAAATAAAAACTAAGAACTTTTGGAAATAAAAATTATAGTTGTTAAAAAAGAAAACAGTTTAAATTGCATATTTGATGTGGATGAAGAAAGAATTAGTGAACTGGATAAGATAGATGAAAGAAATTCCCAGGATCCAGTATAGAGAAAAAAAGAGGTAGATATTAAGATAGAGAGATTAAAAGATATGGAGGATAGTTCAAAAGACTTTAATACACATCCAGTCAGAGTCCTAGAGAAGAGAATAGAGAGAATGGAGGAGCTACAATATTTGAGGAGAGAATGACAAAGAATTTTCCAGAATTGATGAAATACATAAGTTGATAAGTAAAGGAAGTCAATATATAATTAGCAAGGTAAGTAAAAAGAAATCCACAAAGATACACATTGTAGTGAAATTGTAGACCATAAAAGACAAAAAGAAGATATTAAAAAGTAACCTGAAAAAAAGGAATGATGATTAGCCTCTCAACAGTAACAATAGAAAGCAAAAGAAATGAGAATAATATATTCAGCAAAACTATCCTTTCAGAAATAATAAGAAAATAAAGACATTTTAAGTTGACCAAAAACCTAGAGAGTTTGCTACCAGCAGATCTTTGCCACAGGAACTTCTAAAAAATGTGCTTCAGTAAGAAAAAAAATTATTGCAAAAGTAAAGTTTAAAATATAAAAAGAATAAATTGGTACATATGTGGGGGGCAGCAAAAAATAATTGGTACATATGTGGATAATTATAAGATAATATCATGTGTACAAGAAAGAGAAAGACAAGGACAAGGAGGAAGAAGAGGAGAAAGAAAGAAGGGGAGGAAGAGAAGGAGATTTAATTTATAGAGTTTAAACAATAAAATATAGAACTAGAGATTTTGCTTCCAATGGCATTTGAATCAGAAGTGGGTAGCTGATTGGAAAGTGTTCTAAGATCCTTGTATATTTTTAGGAGAGCATTGAAATTATTGACTCACTGTGTTAGTTCATTTTGCCTTGTTATAAAAGAATGCCTGAGGCTGGGTAATTTATAAAGAAAAGAGGTTTACTAGGCTCACTGTTCTGCAGACTGCACAAGAATCATGATGCCAGCATCTGCTTCTGGAGAGGTCCTCAGGGAGCTTCTAATCAAGGCAAAGGGGGAGCAGGCATGTCACATGGGGAGAGCAGGAACAAGAGAAAGAGGAGGATGTGCCAGTCTCTAGCTCTTGTGTGAGGTAATACAGAAAGGACTCACTCATCACCATGGGGGAAGGTCCCAAGCCATTCATGAGAGACCTGCCTCCATGACCCAAACACTTCCCACCAGGCCCTACCTCCAACAGTAGGGATCAAATTTCAGCATGAGATTTGGAAGGGACAAACATCCAAACCATATCACTTACTTTAAATTTATTTAAATGTAATATGTATGATACAATTTCAACATTAATTACTAAAAGAAAATAATTATTTTTAACTAGTACAGGGGAAACATTTGGTTAAGAAAAACATTTAACCAAAAAAACTGAATTAATTTTTAAAAGGCAAGGGAAGAAAGAAGCAAGTATGAAACAAGGGGAAACTTTACATTGATATAAACAAGTCCAAATATATCAATAATCACAACAAATGTAAATGGATTAAACACCAGTTTTTAAAATCAGTGGGTTTTTTTTTAAATCTACCTATACTGTTTATAAGAATCAAACCTAAAAATGTGGAAAGGTTAAAAAAAGAAATACCAGACAAATACAAAAATAATGCAGATGCCACTACATTAATATTAGATAAAGTAGAATGTAGGACAAGGAGAATGGAGAAGGGTACCATATAATGATTAAAGTTTTTAATTCATTATGTGATTATAACAATTTTAAACTGGGATGTACATAATAAAATTGCCTCAAAATAATTATAGAATATTTTAGCACACCTCTAGTAATTATTGATGATTTAGAAAATAGCAAATTAATATAGATAAAGAATATTTAAACAATTTATATAACAAGATTTCTATAATTAACATATTTAGAATTATGCACCTGACAACTAGAGATAATCTCACAAGAAATGTTTCTAAAAATTAACCACTTAGCCACACAGCAAGTCTCAACACATCTCAAAGATCAGTATCACAAAGACCATATTCTCTGGCAATAATATGGTCAAAAAGTAAAGAAACAATAATACAAATTTGATGAAAGCCTTCCAACTACACAGTCAAGAAATCCTAGGAATCCTAATCAGAAATAACTACAAAGAAAACTTAACACATCAGAGTAAAACAGCTGAAAACCAAAGACAAAAAGCAAATTTTAAAAGCAGCTGGAAAGAAAAGCGATATTATCTTCAAAGGGGCAAGAGTAAGATAAGCAACCATCTTCTCAACAGAAACCATGAAAGTCAGAAGACAATGTGCTAAAAGAAAATAACAATTATGTAGCGTTTCATATTCACCAAAAATATCCTTCAAATATATTAATAAAAGCAAAATAAACATTGTTTCAGCAGACCTACATTACAGGACATGCTAAAGGGTGTTCTTCAGACAGAAGGCAAATGCTCAGTGGTCTCAAACAGAAGCTGAAAATTACAAAAAGAAAAAAGAATAACAGAGAGGATAATATGTGGGTAAATATAAATGAATATTTACTATGTAAAACAATAAGAATAGTGCTTTATAGCAGTGGTCCACAACCTTTTTGGCACCAGGGGCCAGTTTCATGGAAGACAATTTTTCCACCGACTGGGGGCAGAGGGGATGGCGAGCGATGGGGAGCAGCTGTAAATACAGATGAGGCTTCACTTGCTCACCTACCGCTCACCTCCTGCTGTGCTTCCTGAGTCCTAACAGGCCACAGGCTGCTAATGGTCCATGGCCTGGAGGTTGGGGACTGTTGTGGAATCTAGATGTACAAGTACATATAACAGCAATATACAGAAGTCAAGCAAAAGGTAAGTAGAGTCAAAGTGCCCTAAAGTCTTTTTTTTTTTTGAGACAGTCTCACTGTGTTGCCCGGGCGGGCGAGAGTGCTGTGGCATCAGCCTAGCTCACAGCAACCTCAAACTCCTGGGCTCAAGCGATCCTCCTGTGTCAGCCTCCCTAGTAGCTAGGACTGCAGGCATGTGCCACCATGCCCGGCTTTTTTTTTCTATATATTTTTAGTTGGCCAATTAATTTATTTCTGTTTTCAGTAGAGATGGGGTCTCGCTCTTAATCAGGCTGGTCTCGAACTCCTGACCTTGAGCGATCCGCCCGCCTCAGCCTCCCAGAGTGTTAGGATTACAGGCGTGAGCCACCGTGCCGGGCCCCTAAAGTCTTTTTACCTAGTACGGTTGTTCTCAAGTGTAGTCTCCAGGTTAGCAGGACCAGCATCACTTAGGATATTATTGGAAATGCAAATTCTCAGGCCTCACTCTAGACCTACTGAATCAGAAACCCCTGATGGTCGGACACAGCAATCTGTGCTTCAGCAAATCCTTAACACATCTCTGATGCATGGTCAAGTTTGAGAACCACTGGCTTAGGAAATAGGAAATCTACTAATTTACATAGATAGTCAATAAATTGAGTAACGTGCTGCCATCTCTAGGGTAACCACTAAAAGAATAACAAAAGAATACATAATTAGTAAACTAAAAAAGAGGGAAATTGAATAATAAAAAATGCTTAATCAAAATAAAGGGCAATATCTTTGACAAATGAGCAAAAGCAATACAATGGAGAAAGGACAGTCTTTTCAACAAATGGTACTGGAACAATCAGATTTCATTTATGCAAAAATTCAGAAAAAAATCTAGACACAGACTTTCCATCTTTCACAAAATTCGATTCAAAGTAGATCATAGGGCCGGGCGCGGTGGCTCCTGGTGTAATCCTAGCACTCTGGGAGGCTGAGGCGGGAGGATCGCTCAAGGTGAGGAGTTCGAGACCAGCCTGAGCAAGAGTGAGACCCCGTCTCTACTAAAAACAGAAAGAAATTATCGGGATAACTAAAAATATATATAGAAAAAATTAGCTGGGCATGGTGGCACATCCCTGCCGTCCCAGCTACTCGGGAGGCTGAGACAGAAGGATTGCTTGAGCCCAGTAGTTTAAGGTTGCTGTGAGCTATGCTGATGCCACGGCACTCTAGCCCAGGCAACAGAGCCAGAGTCTGTCTCTAAATAAATAAATAAACAAAGTAGATCATATACCTAAATGTAAAAACACAAAACTGTAAAATTTCTTGAAGATGGCGTGGAAGAAAATATAGGGTTTGGTAATGTGTTTTCAGATACAACACTAAAAGCACAAATCATGGGGGAAAGAGAAACTAGTGAGTTAAACTTGATTAAAATTAAAAACTTCTGTTCTTCAAAAGACACTTTGCTTTGAAATTAATGGCATCTGTAAGACTCAAGGCAAAAGGAACTATATATAAGTACTCTAGTCAATAAAGTTTTTTCCCATGGAGGTGTAGGTTAACAGTTCTAATACCTCCTGATACTACTATACATGTATACAGGAATTGAACAATTAAGTAAATGGGTAGCAGATAGTAAGCAGCAGTTTTCTCACTTTTGAAGTGGGAATTTATAGATAAGGAAACGGAGAAAGCTACGATGATATATGTGGTAATGGATTAGAGTTAGAGACATCAGTAAGAATAATTAACAGTATAGATACAGATGTTGTATATAGAAATATTTATAAATATGTATACATACACAAGTCAGTATATTCACATATATGTCTTCACTCTATCAGATGAGAGGGCCTAAAACAAAACATCCCAATAGCAATGAACACACCAACACCTGGTTTTTAATACCATTCTCCACATAAAAGAACCAGGCCCTTTGGAGAAATAACTGACTAGGCCCGGGGCAGGAAATATACAAGATAAGCCTGGAGCATCTTGTAGTGTCGGAAAGTAAGGAGGTGCTCACACACACACACAAGCACACATTGATGGGGATATCTCAAAGGGTCTCGAAAACCGAATGAAAGGGCTCCCAATGGCCAAAGCTAGAAAAATTTAAGCAACAAAATAAAGTAGTATTGGATTATAGCTCAAAGTATAAAATACATATCTATGAGTCCATACTTAATATAAATAAATGGCTGAATAAGTTAATAAGTACCAGAAAAGATACAAATAATCAGTGCAAAAGAATTTCAAGTAAATTATGTAGATACTTTACCCTAAAGGAGGGAGGACATAAATTCCCACTCTTTAAGGGCTATATATTAATATAAGGAACTTCCTTCCAAAGAATACAGTATAGAAAGGAGGGAAGGGAGGAGAAGAGTGTTTTTACAGTGGAGAAAAACTTGACAAACACTACCTCAACCAGGTGACCAAGGTCAACATCAACAGTCATAAATCACATTGATAGTCTTGACATTATATGATGAAAATCCTCCATGATCTTCTCCCAAAAAACCCATAACCCTTCTAATCATGAGAAAAACATCTATCAGCCTAAATAACAGAGAGGGAGACTCTCTAAAAGAAGACAATGTTTATTCAGAAATAAGCATTGCAATAGGAATATGCATGCCATAGTAAACTACATACACATTCAGGGAGGTAAAGGAAGACAAAGGTTTTTAAAGGAAAAAAAATGGAGGATTACATAATTGTTTTGAGATAATTACCCTTGGCTATAAAAATCAGTAAAAAGGATGGCACCAGTCTGAGGTTGGACAGGCAGTTGCTGGACAGATATCCTCATAGAAGTACCTTTTTTGTGTAAGGTTGCAGTGGCCTTTGTGTAAGGTTGTCGTTTTTACAGAGTCTTTTGTGACAGTTCTTGTTATCTGGCATTTGTGCATGAGAACTCTCCCTTCATGGCCTTCCCTAGCTCCATTTCTCAGGGTTTTTTAACACATTTTGATTCTGACATCTATTAGATGTGTGAAATTCATTCCAATTCTATTGGAATACAAATTCCAATAGAGGGACATCCTGCAATATACCTGACTAGTGTGCTTAAAACTGTGAAGGTTATTAAAAGCAAGGAAAATCAAAAGGAATAGGAGGCATGATTACTAAATGTAATGTGTCATCCTGGATGAGATCCTGGAACAGAAAAATGAAATTAGGTAAAAAGTAAGGATATTTGAATAAACTATAGACTTTAATTAGTAATGATATGTCAATATTTATTTACCCATTATAACAAATATAACAATTAATATAAAATGTTAATAATAGGAGAAACTGGGGGTACATAAGAACTCTGTACTATCTGCTCAATTTTCTGGAAATCTAAAACTGTTCTAAAAATAAAGTTTAATTTTTTTAAAGGCAACATAAGTGAGAAAAATAGCATTGAAAAGATGAGAAAAGTGAAAAGCATATAGTAAGGTGGTAGACATAAATTTAATTATATCTGTAATTGCATTAAATGTAAAGAGATCAAATACTTCCAATTAAAAAACAAAGATTGTCAGCCTGAATTTTCAAAAACAATTATATAATAGGCAAAAAATAAATAAAAAATTATATATTGTTTATAAAAGACAGCTTTAACAAAAGATACAGAAAGATTGAAATGAAAGAATGGGAAAAAAGTATGTCATGCTAATACTAACCAAAAAACGTTGGCATATCTTTTTCCATCCTTTCACTTTCAATATTTCTGTATCTTTATACATAAGGTTGATATGTTTGGGATATACTATATCAGATAAAGTAGAATTTAAGGCAAGAAACATTATTGAAAATAAAATGAACATTTCACGGTAAGGAAAACATCAATTCACCAGGAAGATATGCTAATTTGAAATCTTTATCCAATAACATAGCCTCAATATGTAAAAAGCAAAAATTGACAGCATTGAGAGAAGAAATAAACAAATACGTAATCAGTAGGAGTTTTTAAAAATATCTATCTTGTTATCGATAGAACAGGCAGGCAAAAAAATGGTAAGGACACAGATTATATTAAATATATGATTAACAACCTGAACATAGTAAATATAGATAGAAAACTGCCCTCACAAATGCAGAATACCAATTGTACACAGAGAATAATACAAAAATTGACTACCTCTTCTGCCATAAAGCAAGTCTTAACAAATTTGAAATATTAAATCAGAATATGTTCTCTGACTACAGAGGGATAAATCTAGAAATGGGTAACAAAATCTAATCTAAGAAATAAATAACAAAATGATTAGTAGGAAATATCTGTATGCTTAGAAAGTAAACAGTACAGTTCTAAATGATCCATGGATCAAAGAACAAATCACAATGGAAATTAGAAAATATTTTCCGTTTGGTGCAGTGTGGCTAATGCCTATAATCCCAGCACTTTGGGAGGCTGAGGCAGGAGGATCAATTGAGGCCAGAAGTTTGAGACTAGCCTGGGCAACATAGCAAGACCCTGTCTCTAAAAAGAATTTTAAAATTAGCCAGGTGTGGTGGCACATGCCTATACTCAGGAGGCTGAGGCCGGAAGATCCTTTGGGCCCAGGAGTTGGAGGTTGCAGTGAGCTATGATCACATCACTGTACTCAAGCCTGGGAACAGCATGAGACCCCATCTTGAAAGAAAGAAAGGAAGAAAAGAAAGAAAGAGAGAGAAAGAGAAAGGGAGGGAAGGAGGGAGGGAGAAAGAGAGAGAAAGGAAGGAAGGAAGGAAGGAAGGAAGGAGGGAAGGAAGGAGGGAACATTTTCAACTGAACTATAAATAAACTACAACATTTCAAAACACAAAAACATGTAGGTTGATGTAGGTTGCATATAAAACCAGGCTTGCAAGAGAATTTATAGCTTTAAATACTTACATCAGAAAAGAGATTGAAAAATCAATTATCTAATCATTTATTCTCAAGGAGCTAGAAAAAGAACAGCAAAATAGTCCCAAATAAAATGGAAAGAAAAAAATAATAAACATAAAAACAGGAATCAATGTAGTAGAAAACAGACACATAATATAGAGAAAGAGAGAACACATAAATTATAAATATACAGGAATAAAAGAGGAGATATCACTACAAATACTACAGACATTTAAAAATTAATTTTAAAAGGCCAGGCATGGTGGCTCATGCCTGTAATCCTAGCACTCTGGGAGGCCGAGGCGGGTGGATCGCTCAAGGTCAGGAGTTCAAGACCAGCCTGAGCAAGAGCAAGACCCCCGTCTCTATTGAAAATAGGAAGAAATTAATTGGCCAACTAGAAATATATAGAAAAAAAATTAGCCGGGCATGGTGGCGCCTGTCTGTAGTCTCAGCTATTTGGGAGGCTGAGGCAGAAGGATTGCTTGAGCCCAGGAGTTTGAGGTTGCTGTCAGCTAGGCTGATGCCATGGTACTCTAGCCTGGGCAACAGAGTGAGACTCTGTCTCAAAAAAAAAAAAAATTAAATTAAATTAAAAGATACAATAAATAACTTATGCCAAGAAATTTGACAATTTGGATGCCATGGACAAATATCTTAGAAAATGTAACTTGCCAAAAGTGACACAAGAATAAATAGAAAAACTTATTTGTGTATGAAGTTTTTTTACAATATATTCAATTTCTTTAACAGATGCAAGATTATCTGAGCTATTTTCATCTTCTTTCATGAGCTTTGAACTTTTATGCTTTCAGAGAATTTGCCTATTTCACTTAAGTTGTCAAATTTCTGAGCCTAAATTTACATGCAACATTCCATTTATTATCCTTTTAATGCCTGTAGGGTTGGTAGTAATGTTCCTTTTTCATAGTTGGCATTAGTCCTTTGTGTCTTCTCTCTCTCTCTCTCTCTTTGTTTTTCCTCAGTCTGGCAAGATGTTTATCAGTTTTACTGATCTTCTCAAATAACCAGCTTTTGATTTCACTGATTTTCTCTATTGTTTTTCTGTATCTTATTTCACAGATTTTTGTTCTTATCTGTATTGTTTCCCCTTATTCTGCTTATTTTGGGCTTAATTTGTTTTTCTTTTTCCAGTTTTTTAAGGTAAGGGTTAATAAAGGACACCTATAAAAACTTACAACTAATATCATACTTAAAGATAAAAGACTGTTTTTCCTCTAAGATCAGTAACAGTACAAGGATGTCCACTCTCACTGTTGCTATTTCATATCATAATGAAGATCCAGTGGAATAAAGCAAGAAAAAAGAAATAAAAGGCACACAAATTGGAAGTGAAGAAATAAACCTGTCTTTATTTGCAGAAGCTATAATTTTCTACATAGAAAATTATAAAGAATCTACCAAAAAAAAAAAAAAAAGACTAGAAACCATGAGTTTAGCATAGTTTCAGGATACAAGGTCAATATAAAACATATCAGCTGTAATTCTATCTGCTAGCAGTGAAGAATTGGAAATTGAAATTTAGAAGCATAACTGCTTAGCATCAAAAAACATGAAATACTTAGGGATAAATCTAACAAAATAGTATAAAAACTATACACAGAAAAGTATAAAACATTGCTAATAAAAATTTAAGAACTAAATAAATGTACTGAATCCACAGACCAGAATATTCTATATTGTTCAAGGTATCAATCCTTGCCAAATACATCTACAGAATCGATGCATTCCCAGTAAATATCCCAGTAGGTATTTTCTGGAAATAGACAAGTTAATTTCAAAATTTATATGGAAAGAAAAAACCCAGAATAACCTATTTTCCCATCAGGCACCCACTGAGTCCCTATACTCAAGTTTCATACTAGCTTTAGGATTCAGAATTTTCTCCTAACTAAATCTATTCACCCTGTACTCATTGCTTAATCTATTTTTCATTAAATGATTGTATGTTCTTTAAACTACATATAATCACATTTTATTAAGAGTAATGGTTTACATAAATACATTCAACTAGAATAACTTTCAGTTCTTGATTGGCTTGTTGGGAAGAATCAAGAAATTCAAACATCAAGGTATGAATTTACCATATAACCCTTTTTCAAGAAAATAAAAGTGTGAATCTGTATTTCCTTACTTGCAAACAGTAGAAGTAATGAGTATATTCTCTTCCATACTTTTCAAAGCAGCTTCTGTCACTAACATCTGCTCCTCTTTATATGATGTTTAAGTGAAGATATATACCAGTGTTCTTAAGCTTTATCAAAAAAAAAAAAGATAGGTAGAGCATGTGTGAACCAAAATCTTAAAATATGAATATCAAGACCCTATTTTTAAGGCACTACGTATCATATATTTTATCAAGCATTTGCCTCCAGTTTTGCCTTTACCTATTTCTGTGTACATTTCTGTAAAATAATTAACCAAAATCCATGTCCATTGGCCTCCTCATCCTTTACATTCTGCCACCACTTGCTTGACCCAATCATCTCCCACATCCTGTGTGTGGCATGTCTCCAAAGCCTCCCAGAAATTCAGGGTTGATTTCTGCTGCACCTATTTCATTAGCTCATTTTGCAAGTTTCTGGGTCGATGCAGATGATCACAAAGCCCGCTTGGCCAAGGGATGGAAATCAATAAGGAGGGAGACAGCAGGAACGACAGGGGTCGGGTTCAGAAACCTTGCCACACAGTGTGCTGGCTTTGTTGAGCTTCATGGCACAGGCCCATGTTCTGTAAACTTTTCATCTGCACACAAATTGCATTTCACAGCGATACTAAAAGGGTGGGTTACTGATGCTGCATGTGGGAGGTATGTGCACAAATCCTGTTATCAGATAATGGGATTACCATGCATGCCTCCTGAGCATGCTTTGAAAGTTTACTCCTAAATCTACATATACAGCCAAAGGCCAGCCATTTTATAGCACAACAAATAAAATCGCTGCCAAATCATTTTTATAGTCACTATTATTGTCATCGTTTCTGGCATCATTTCTGAGGTTAGCAGCAGCAATATCCATATCAAGGTGAGCACTATTTTGTTACCTCCCATAACCACATCGTCACACATCACCCACCCCAAGTAACACAAAAATGTTTCTTAGTATTTGTTCTGAAGTCCACAGAAAATTATAGCCCTTGAGTAAATTAAGAAGAAAAATCAATGAAGAAAAAAAAATAGCAGGTATTTTAGCAACACTGATGAGATGTCTTCTACAAAACTTATAACCAAAAAGCTTCTCTAAATGGTCATTTACCATCTATGCTGTCATTGGCTTTCATTTAACCTTTCACTTAGTCTTAGGTTATGGATAGTTCAGGTGCAGGTTCAAACCTCCACCCAGTTTTCAAAAATGTCATGTCCATGACTTTTGCCCTCTTGTGGCTAGGAAGACCTCATACCATGCTCCAACTTAACCACCACTCCAGCCGGGGAAATTGTCCTGCATGGGGAGACCGGGCAGTGATCCTCAGGATTGTGGTGACTATTGATCAGAGTCCCTGACCAACAATCAAAATGCCCCAATTTATAGTTTTTCCTCAAATGTGGATTTATTTATTTGGAAATTATTCAGGGTATTCAAATAAATCCTTTTTGTATACACATTTAATGAATCATTTTTACTATAAATTATATGAAAATAAACACAATATATGTATAGATTAAAAAATATATAATTCAGTGAGTGAAATATCTGATGGGTATGTAGTCGTATCTCACTGTAGTTTTTATTTGCATGATCTTTATTACTAATGAGTCTAAATGCCTTTTCCTATATTTATTGACCATTTGGATATCTTCTGTCACTCATTGTCTATTCAAGTCTTTTCCATTTTTCTATTGAACTCTCTTTCCCC
>VBSM01000272.1:36659334-36670120 GCA_008086735.1 Cheirogaleus medius
GTAGAGACGGGGTCTCACTCTTGATCAGGCTGGTTTTGAACTCCTGACCTTGACTTTTCCTTCTCTTAATGTGTCTTCTGACATATGTAATAAAATTTAAGAATCTCTTTTTTCCTGTGCCTTATTGAAATGTATCTTTCCCTGGCCCGTGGGCATAAAGGTATTCTTTTAGATTACTTCCAAAACCTTTATTGTTTTGCATTTGACATTAAGATCTACTTTCCATCTAAAATTGACTTTTGTCATGTGTAGATTATGAATCCAGTTTATTTCTTTTTTCCCCCTTTTTCTTTTTCTTTTTTGTAATTCATGACTCATCTGTCCTAGCACCTTTTATTAAAAAGATGAAAAAATAGTCCTTTTCCTATACTTTTGCATTGCCTCCCTTGTAATCAATATGATCAATTTATAAGGATTTGTATGGGTCTTGAACTCTCTATCATGTTCATTTATTTGTTTATCTATTCTTGAACAAAAATGATGCTTCATAATTACTAATGCTTTTAAGGTTCGGTATCAAATAGAGAAAGTCTTTCCACATTGGTCTTCTTCCTCAAGAGTATTTTGGTTTCCTTGGCCCTGTGCATTTTCATATAAATTTTCAAATTAGCTTGTCAAGTTAACACACACACACAGACACACACACAGAAAAAAAGTTGCTGTTTTTGACTGGCATAACATCAAATTTAAGACACTCAACATTTTTTAAAATGTAGAGTCATCAAATCCATAAACATGGCACATTTATTTAAGTTGCATTTATTTTCTCTTACAATGTTTTATAGTTTTCTTCATGAAAGTTCTGCACTTTTTTTAGATTTATACCTACATACATGACTTTTATGTTATTTTGCATGATATCTTTTATTTCATTTTCTAAATATTGGTTAATGATATACAGAAATGCAATTAATTTTTATACTGAATTTTTTACCCACTACCAAATTTGGTTATTCAAATAATGTATTTATAGGTTCTTTTGGATTTTCTTTTTTTATTTCAAAATATTAGGGGGTACAAATGTTTTTGGTTTCATGGATCACTTTTGTAATGCTTGAGTCATGGCTGTAGGCATGCCCATGTCCCAGATAATGTTCACTGTACCCATTAGGTGGGGAAAGCCACCAGGGAGGGGCAGAAGTGGCCCCACTCAGCCAAAAAGTCTGCTTGCGCAGGTGGGGCCATCTGAAATTCACGGTCTGCTGTCAGGTGTGGGTTTCACTGTTCTCCCTCTTCCCCTGCTCTGCGTTCTCCCTCTGGCATCTGCCAGCAGGCAGGAGCTCAAACTAGCTGAGCTCCCCCATGATGGCACTTCAGGCTGGGAGCTTCCCTGTCCAGGATCCCACCCTGGGCTGACAGCCCTGTGGGGGGAGGGGTGCTCCAAGTGTGTGCTGGGGCTCAGATCCACACTGCATTCTCCTCGCAGTTCTGCCCAGGCAGAACTAATCCCGAGATTAGTTCACAAATCTCCCCTTCATGCCCCCAAGCAACATGATTGAGTCCTGGGGGTACAGGATCTGGCCAGTGGACCTGTCCCTGGGTCCCAGATGATCAATCCCTGACCGTGCCAGTGAGAAGCATGCTAGTTCTGAGCTGCCTATGGGGTGCTCAAGCAGGTTTGATGTCCCTCTGCTTTGGAGTGTGCCCTGCTCTGATGGAGCAGCCAGAGAAACAGCACGGGGGACAGTCGGTGAGCAGGGAGCTCCACAGTGCGAGCACCCCTTAGTCTGCTGCAAGTCTTTAAGAGGAAAGGTTTGAGCCCCTCTCTCTGTGGAAGCCCCGTGTGGTGGATGCACCAACCGGAGGAAAGCAGAAGCCCCTGAGAGCCCTGGCTCAATTGTCTTTCTCAGCAGCCAGCAGGCTGGGGAGGGGAAGGGGAGGAAAAGAGTCTTATTGGAGGAGAGCTGGCACTCTGGTCGTCTCTTTCCCCGTCTCCAGAATGTCCAGGCTCTGGGATCATGCAGATCCCTCAGGACCCACTGGCCCCTGTGGCTCCCACATTCTGGGCTGGAGTTGGGAAATGTTTGTGTGGGAATGAGTGAGACAACAACTGAGGGGCTGAAGCCCCCTGGGGAGGACAAAGGCTCATGGTGGCTGGAGAAGCAATATATGTCATCTCACCTTGGGTCTGTGGTGACAGGAAGCACCCCCAAGGGGGCTGGCAGCCTGGTACTTCGTCCTCAAAAAGCTCCCAGTTCACTAGTAGCAGCATCTTTTGGGCTCGTGCGGGTAGAAAGGCTATCCAGCAGCTCCGGAGCCTGCTGACTGCCAGGGATGTGAGGGAAGGAGAAACAAAGCCCAGGACCTGCCCTCTTCACTGGACTGCAAGCCTCTTGGGGGCTGACCTCTGCCAGTATCTTGTTCCTTCTTGTTCTGCTCCGCAACTTCTTCCCATGGAATCTCTGGTAGGTTCTGGCACTTTTTCCTCAGACTTACACCCAATCTATGTTTGTTTGTTTGTTTGTTTTTCTTTTTCATCTAAAACTTTTCCTTCTTTCTGAGATGATCTGATAGCTGGTGTCTCTCGTCAGCCATCTTTAAAGTACCAACTATAATATTTTGCATTTTCTATATCACTAGCATATCATCTTTAAACAATGACAGTTTTGTTTCTTTCTTTCAAATCCTTACACTTCTTATTTCTTTTTCGTATCTTACAGCTCTGAGACTCAGCTAAAATTCTGAATGGAAATAGTAATAATGGGCATCCTTGTATGTTTTCTGATTCTCTCATTTGTACCCAGGGGACTTTTTTTTTTTCTTTTTTTAAGGCTTTTACCTTATCCTTGCATGGGATTTTAATTTACAGAGGTGACTGAGTGACAACATGGCGAGGTTAATTCCATTGAAGGGGTTTCCTCAGGAAAGGCAAGGTAAGGCAGAGTGAACAATTCAGGACCGGCAAATTTGAATAATAAAAGGCAGGCTTTGGGCAGCAGGGGGCTCTCTAGCTGCCTGGTGCCTGGCCCTGGGATGATTTAGGGCTGGGGAAGCGTTGGCTTGGAGTTAGCTAGATAAAGGGAGAGGTTGGCTTGTGTATCAGAGGCATGCTCCCAAGTTGTTGAAATTAGCAAGCCCTGGAAGGGCAATCTCACCCCGACCAGCAAGATTTTTAAGATGTCAATACATCGTAAGATACAGAAAATAAAAACATGATTAACATGCTGATCTAAAAGAGAAACCTTCCAATATTCCATTCGTTTTTTGTTTTATTTTGTTTTAGATATCCTTTACCCTAAAAACGCTCCCTTCTATTCCTCATTTTCCAACAGTATTTTTTCTAATTATGAACAGATATCGACTTTTATTGAATATTTTTTCTAAATCAATTGATATGACTTTCCTCGTATAATCTGTTGATATGAATACTCACATTTATTAAGCTTTTAACGTGGAACTATATTTTTATTTCCTAGAATAAACTCAACTTGGTCATGATGTATTTTTTTATGTATTGTTGGATTTGGTTTGTTAACATTTTATTAGAATTTTTGAAATTGTATTCATAAGTCATTTAGTTTGTAGTTTTTCTTTTTTTCTGTGCTGTCCTTATTGGATATTGGTACAAGTTTATCTTATCCTCCTGAAATTAGTTGAAAAGTATACTTCCTTCTTCTAGACCAAGAAAGAACCCATAGAATATTAGCATTTTTTTTCCTTGTTTGGTAGAACTCTCTAGTTAAGCCAAGCAGACCTAGAATCTTCTTTGCAGCAAGAACTTTAATTAGGGATTTCATCTCTTTAATAGTTATAGAAGTATTTAGATTTTCTATTTCTTTTTTGTTATCAGTTTTGGTAGGTTGGTAAGTTTGTGTCAGTTTTGGTAAGTTTGTTATTTTTCTAGGAATCTGAACATTTCATCTATATTTTCAATTTTTTTGGCCTAAGATTGCTCATATTATCCTCTTATAATCTTTTCAATGCCTGCATGATTGGCAGTTTTTCATTTCTGATATTGTTTATTTATTCCTTCTCTGTTTTTTCCTTGATAAAGTAGAAGTTAATCAATTTTATTAGTCTTTTCAGATAACTACCTTTTGGCTTTGTTAATCCTTTCTGTTGAATGTTTTCTATTTCATTAATTTATGTTCTCGTCTGTTTTATCTCCTCCCTTCTAATTTCTGTGGATTCACTTTTCCTTTTCTTTTCTAACTTTTTGAAATTGATGTATAGCTAAATAGTTTTCAGCCGTTTTTCAATCTTAATATATACATTTAAGGCAATAATTTTTCTGCTAAGCACTGATCTAACCCCATCTT
The DNA here is from genome assembly GCA_008086735.1 of Cheirogaleus medius. Taxonomy (NCBI): domain Eukaryota; kingdom Metazoa; phylum Chordata; class Mammalia; order Primates; family Cheirogaleidae; genus Cheirogaleus; species Cheirogaleus medius. The sequence continues at coordinate 36,663,594 of VBSM01000272.1, forward strand.
TGAAAATTTAATTTGTAGCATTTTCACTGTTATTCAGGCAAGAATATTTTCTAATTTCCCTTGTAATTTCTTCTTAGACCTATAGATTATTTAGAAGCATATTGATTAAATTCTAAACAAATGGGGATTTTAAAATTTATCTTTTTGTTATTGTTTTATGTAATACATTGTATTAGAGAACATACTCCTTATTATTTCAGTTCTTTTAAGTTTGTTAAAACTTTTTTTACAGTTTCCTTATATTGTCAATTTTTATAAATATTCTGCATGACTTTGAAAAGAATATGCAATATTCAGCAATTTGACACAGTAAATGTGTCTGGTCAAATGTGCTAATCATATTGCTCAAATCATTTATATATCTCCTGATTGTCTTCTTGCTTTATCAATGAGTAAAAAAGATGTACTGAAATCTTCCCTATGATGGTGAATTTATTTCTCCTTCTAGTTCTGCCTGGTTTTGTTCTCTATATATTTATGTCATTAAAAATATGCAAATGTAGAATTGCCATATCTTTCTGAGGAGCTTAACTTTTTATCTTTATGAAGTAAAGCCCTTTAACTCTGCTACTGCTTTTTCCCTAAATTCTATTTTGTCTGATATTACTGTAGCTGCTCCAGTTTTAAAATAAATTGGGGAGAGAAGAGAAGTTAGTATCTTACTTTCTGTCTTTCCTTATCCTTATCATCTTTATCTGTTAGGTATATTGCTTGAAAAAAATGTTATATATATCTAGTCATACATACAATTTTTTCACTGGAGCATTTAGTCCATTTGTAATTAATGTAATTACTGGTGTCTTAGAGTTATATTTATCATCTTGCTGTATGCCTTCTGTTTGTCCACTGGCTTCATGTTCCTTTTCTTTCTCTCCTTTCTTGCCTTCTTGTGTAGTGATTGCTTGGGGTTTTGTTTTTTGGTTGGTTTTTATTATGCTGTTTTCTCTGTTAGTTTGAAAGATACATACTCTTTTTAGAATTTTTTTCTTTAGTGATTACCCTAGAACTTATAAAATGGATCCTTAGCTTATAAAGTCTAATGTAAATTGAAAAGTTATTTGTAGAAATAATTTAATGGCAAGAATAACATTATAATCTTCCAGATGTCATTTTTATTTGCTTCATTCAGGCACCTAGCTGTCAGTATCACCTTGCTTGGGATTCTCCAGGCCACCCATATGATCAGAAAGGTATATATCCTGCATGATCTGATCTACTTCCAGTATATTTTCAGTGCTATGCTCCCAGTCCAAAAAGTAGGAGCAGAGTGTTATTTATCAAGAGACATACACTTTGCATGCCCTGGACTCAAATCTGGCACCCCTGGGTCAGTGGGACCTCAGCTCAGCCTCACAGCTGCCTCTTCTGAATCAGCAGCAAAAGTGATCAAGTATTCACATCCTGAGCTCCCACCTCCTGCTAGATCTCAGTCCAATTATTGTTCACTACCTTGTTTGCTCTTTGATGCATTTTAGAAAAAAATTTTAATATGTTTTATTTAGCTCTTTAGTTACAATTCTTCAGAGAGATCACCCTCTCAGTTTTTGCCACTGAAGTCCTGGAGCTACCTATAACCTGGTTCCCCATTTAACCCTTACTTATTGAGAGTCTACTGCTTGCCTGACCCTGTTCTAGGCTCTGGAGATTCTGCAGTAAAGCCCTGCCCTCAAGGAGTTGACATTCTAGCTGAAGAAAGAGATAATAAACAAATGAACATATCTGAATAGATCGAGAGAGTAAATTACACCAAATCCTGGCAAAGAGCTTCTTAGGCAGGTGAAACAAGTTCAGAGGCCCTGAGATAGAGTGCTTAGCACTTAAAACCACAGCATGGGGCCAGAGTGCCTGGAGCAGACTGAGTGAGGGGAGAGTAGCAGAGATGAGCTCAGGATGGCCAAGGCCATATTGTGCAGGACCTAGTAGGATTTTATTCTAGGTGTGATGAAAAGTTCTTAGTGTGAAGAGACTTGAAATAATTTATATTTATATTAAATTGCTCTGGTAGCCTTGTGAAAAAAAGCTTGTAGAACTTTTCTGATTCTAATTTAACACACTCCAATACATTCTTTTTCCCTCCTAAATTAGCTACAGTTATATAACCAAAAGAAAAAAATCATAACTAATATGCCAAGAAAGGAGACTGCAGAGAAATGTGAGATATTTCATTAGATTTGGTGGAAGACAGTGAGGACCCCTATTCATATTTCAGGCTGAGAAACTAGCAGCCTTGGGTATATAGTACTCAAATCCTGCTCTCCCAGGTCTGGCCTCCCAGGAATCTGACTCCTTATTTGATACAGCTACATCTACAGCAAAAGATTTGGAAAAGTGCTACTGCCCAGCCCCAGGCTATTCTAGGAACCAGCCACGCCCCTGAAACAATCAAGGTCTTGTTTTCAACCTAGATCACCAGTTCTGATTTCTCCCTCCTTCATTCCCAGTGGGCACTTTTGTGTCCTCTGCTACCAAATGCTTCAGTTAAGGTCACCTCTGTCACCTGAGATGTTCTCAGAGTGGAAAAAGTTCAGGCCATGGCACCAGGGATAAAAGTTACAGATAGCACAAAATAGGTAGCCACTGAACAGTAGTTGAACACACAATAATCAGTCTTCCTACTGCAGAGATGGAATACATTCACAGACTGGTGCAAAACTTCAGAGAGCAGTTTTTGACTACTCTTGAAAAATGAAGTAGAATTAAAGCAATTATGGCATAAATAGAGAGGCAAGCATTAAAACTTTAAGGAAAATGTTTTCCCATTCCTAGATTGTGTGTAAACACATGTTAAATATTACATATCCCAAGATGAGCCATAAAGTCAAAACAGCCATTTTATTCCCATGTATGATAATACTTCATCTCTTCAGGATCCAGCTATCTAGCTATCCAGAATACAGATATAAGAAAGATAATAAATAAAAAATGATCCAAAGATTCAAATAGATTTAACAAGGCTTAAATTTTAAAGTGTCTCTTTTCTCTTAGGTTATTCACATTTCTCTCAGTTCTCTTCTATCTCAGTTCTTTTTTCTTTGAGTTATATACAATATATCGATATTAGAGGTGAGAGATGGGCTATCATAGGAAATATTTTAATACATCAGAAGCAACCAGAAATAACTAACTGTCTGACCTCTAGAGGCCAGAGTAAAAATTTAAAAATACAGATGCAACATCTCAAAAAATATGGCAGTTTGGGCCCATTTTGTCTATGGGCAAATGGCACCACAATTTTTAGTGAGGACATTGCAGCATTGTATAATAGCTGGAATATATAATGATTGGCCTTAAAGATGTCAACCTAAAATAATCAAAAGGGTTTAGAATCTAGTTAAAAGAGAACTATTCAAGCACAATGTTTGAGGACAGACACCCAGGAAGCACAGATTCCAAAGAATGGAAGTCAGTGTAGACATTTGAGATTGTTCATATAGACAAATTTTAGGGAAGCTTAACAGAATTTCAGCATCTTTCTATATATGCATAGTTATAATGATCTGATTAGTCGAGGTGGTCTTTTTCTTTCAGGAAAGGTACATTTAACATTCCATACTGAAGATGTAATAGTCATGGGGTCCTTTACACCACCTGGCCTGAGTTAGGTACAGGAATATAAAGTAGGCAGTTCATCTATAGCAAAGATCAGTGATTGGAAGGGCAAGAAGTCTGGTCTCTGCTCTCTCCTACTCATTTACGGAACAAGAACAATGAGGAAGAGAGTTAATCTATAATCTAAGAAGCAGAAGTTATATGGTATCTAACTTAGGATAACATTCACATCTCTCTCTAAGGCTCAAAGTGTTTTGGGGGTTCCAACATCTTTTAAATTTTATTTTCACAAAGATCAAGATCAAGAAAAAGTTAAATTGTGAAAACTGCAAGAAATGTGTATTGCATTAGAGAGAGTACCATTAAAACACAATCAAGAGTCATTTTGAAAAGTGAGGGAATGTGGAAGTATAACTCACTTACGCAGACCACTGTTTTTACTACAGTAATTTTTTCTTCTCTTCACGTGGTGATTAGATAAACTCTAAGAGACTATATGATTGTGTGATTAAGAACCAAGGCTTTGAAATCAGACAGATCTAGACTCAGCTATTTAACAGCTGTGTAATCTTGGGCAAGTTACTTAACTTCCCCAAGCTTAGGTTCCTGATCTCTAAAGTGAAGTAATCAGTACCTCCCTCAAAAGGTTAGTGTAAGGATTAAATAAGAGGAAGTGTGTGAGGCAGTTACTCCACACAGTAATTGCTCAATAAATGGAAACTATTCTATTAAATATCTCAATGCTAGAGGCAATAATGCTCAATGACTATGGACTCATATATAGGTTCAAAGTTCAAATCTCGGCTTAGCTACTTACCTAACTGTGTGACCTTGAGCAAGTTACTCCACCACTCTGGGCCTCCATTTCCTGGTTTACAAAATGGAAAGTATAACTGTACCTACCTTGCAGAATTGTGGGGATAAAGTGAGTTAATGCATAAAAAGTGCTTATATCAGGGTCCAGCACATAGTAAGTACCAAGTATGTGTTAGCTATCATTGTTTTTGTTTTTTTTGAGACAAAGTCTCACTCTGTTACCTGGGCTAGAGTGCCCGTGGCATCAGCCTAGCTCACAGCAACCTTAAACTCCTGGGCTCAAGCAATCCTCCTACCTCAGCCTCCCAAGTAGCTGGGACTACAGGCATGCGCCACCATGCCCAGCTAATTTTTTCTATGTATTTTAGTTGGCCAATTAATTTTCTTTCTATTTTTAATAGAGACAGGGTCTCACTCTTGCTCAGGCTGGTTTCAAACTCCTGACCTTGAGTGATCCTCCCACCTCGGGCTCCCAGAGTGCTAGGATTACAGGCCTTAGCCACTGTGCCTGGCCTATCATTGTTATTAATGACTAACCATACCATCATTATGAAGTACTTTTCCTCCTTTAATTTAGTCATGACTTCCTTGCTCTGTCCTCCCTTGGCAATCATGTCACATACAAAGTGCTTTTATGTGCATCATCCCAAAGGAGTCTTAGGACATCCTATGTATAAAATACAAACAAGGAGAACCTGATACAAACGTATATAAAGTCAGATAAATATTTGCCCAAACAAGTATTTAACTGGATCATGAATTCTAATATTCAACAATACAAGTATCATATCACATAAAAGTAAATTTGAAAAAGGAAATAATGTGTACAGTGAGAAAAACAGGCTCCTTATCGCTCTTATTCCTGGAGGGTATAGCTACTGAGTCTAGTCCAGGGAAATCAATTTAAATAGATGCAATTCCTCCAATTAAGCATAAGGTGGTGCCAAAGGATGTTTTAATCTGTGGTTCTATACATTGAACAAGATGTTCCAGCTAACCAGAAAGTCTGTGAATTCAAGTAAGACCTTCTATGCTAACTGGATATCCCGGAAGAGCCTGGGTTGTTAGCAGCTTCCTAGAACCTTCTCTGACCAAACTGATGAAATTGTTTCATCTTGGGTAAGACCAGAAAAGTTACTTTGCAAAAGTGTGCCTAAAAATAACCTTCTGTTGTACTGATATTACTCGGGGCATACAGTTTTGACACCTGCCAGGAAGCTGTGCTATTTTCCGCTTCTTTTGTTTCATTTCTGGTAAACAAAAGTAACACATAGAATGTAGGGAAGCCGTCAAATTTAAAACACTATGAAAAAATAATCGTGTGTAATACTATAACCCAGAGATAACCATTAATTTCTCTCAAAATTTCAGCTTCCTAAATGCCCTATGCTAGCTTTCTACATTCTCTGTTTCTTAATTTTAGTTTACCAAATCTTCTGCCAATATTTTCCAGTGGGCTAAATTCACAACACTTGAGGTATTTTATCCTTTCCTAACAAAAACAATAATGACATCTACCTAGAATTATATTGTTTGAAAATGTTTAATCATTGGAGATCTTGGCACAGGAATGTGAATATGTTTAACACTATTGAACTGTACATTTAAAAATGGTTAAGATGGAAAATTTTATGTTACTTCTTTATTTACCACAATTAATATTTTTAAAATTTTTGTCAAAAAGGAAAAGAAAACAAACCCCAAAAAAGTGTTTAACCATTAACATTTTTATGCATGTAGTTCAGATTAATTTAAGCAGTCCTATCTACAGTACAGAGAAGCATTGGAAAATGAGCCAATAAGCAAGCTTACGCTAAGGAAAGAAATAAAATAATCTTGTGACTTTTGGACTAACTGGGCATGTGTTCCAAGGAATACACCATTCCTGGCACTATGGACAACAACAGGGCAAGATAAATGTGAAGATTAAGAGTAGACCTTCAACTTCATCTCTAGTTTCTCCAATGAGTTGACCACAAAGTCCAAGTGACCCTGTGCACTTCTTTAGGAGGCCAGATGGTGAGAAAAAATTGGAAAAGTCTTAGTTTTTGGCAACAATAAGAATTATTGGATGTCTAAGATGTGGGGAAGGAATGAGAGAAAAAGCGAACTACCGTGTTTCCCTGAAAATAAGACCTACCCATAAAATAAGCCCTAGCAGG
>VBSM01000272.1:36683567-36698950 GCA_008086735.1 Cheirogaleus medius
GCTTGGGGCTCCTGCTGTTTTTAACTATGGTTGATGGTCCTGCTAGACCCCATCGAGGAGGTTGTTTTTATTTTAAGTGCAAAGTAGAGTATCGAAGGGTTTGAAGCTGAGGTATGACATCATCTGAATGACTTTTGAAAGGAGATTTTTATGGCCAGAGCGTGGAGAATAGATTGGGGGTGGGGGGAAGAGGCAGAGGGGAGCCAGGAAGAGCAGGTCGAAGGCTACTGCTGGAGTCGAGGAGAGAGACGGTGGTGGCTTAGACCTGGGTGTCGGCTGGGACAGTGGAGGAAAGTGGAGATAAACCAACGGGACCTGTTGATAGAGTGCAGGAGGTGGGGCGGTGCATGAGGGAAAGGGAGGAACCAGGGATGACAAATGAGACAACCTACGTTTGCTCAACTGGATTGCTAAACTGTAAAGCACTGTACCGAGTGAAGGAATCATGTTAGATTATGGCTTTCCCGGAGGATAGCAGAGATTCCTGCTGGGAAAGAGGTCGAGGTGCCAGCAATTGATGCTCAGAGGCTCTAAATACAAACTTCTCCTGCTCCGTCGTTCACCTACGTCTGGCCCTGCTATATGGAATTTCTGTTTCAAAGGTTTGAAATGGAGGCCTGACCAACTCCCAGGCTATTTATATCTTATTTTCAAAGTAGATCCAAACAACTTTACTCATTCTCCACAGACTCAGGGTTGATTCCTGGTACTTATAGTGTCCTTCATATTTGAAAATGGCACCGAAATTAATCAATGCCTAAAATATTCAACTTATTTGAATTGTATTTTCAAATAACTTGATTTGCCAAATTAAAAGGCCATGAAATCCAGTGTTGTGAGGGATGGTTCTCTGGTATCTATGACTCTGTTTTCAACAGGTTGATATTAACCTGCTCGGTGGGACCATTCTTCCTGGTCCAACACTATCTGTACAGTCAGTGTAGGACAGTTAGCATCCCTGTCCTCACCCCTGCTAAATGCCAGTAGCATCCCAATCATTGCAACCACCAAAAGCACCCACACATTTCCAAACACCTCTTGGGTGTGCTGACCCTTCCCAGCAGAGAGCCACAAGTTGTGCATTTATTAGGACCACTTCGCTATGGAAAATCTTGTCAGTCATATTCATATAGTCTAACTCAATTATGTTATCACTAGTCGATGATACTGAGATGGCTCCAGTTACTTCTTTTGCAAGAAATAATTATATTTCCCCACACTCTTTTTCCCCTACAAGCATCAGCATGGACTTTTTGACTAGTTCCCTTGGGCTCACACTTCTTTGAAGTAATTGTCTTTAAGTAAGCTGGTCTTAATAAAAGAGTTCCACCCTGTTTCACACCCCTGCCCACCCAGTCTTGCCACCACTTGTGCTTTTTATTTCTTTATATAGACCCATGGAAGGCTGTACCCAGGAGCACAGAGGGTTCCCAGAAGGGACACAGTTAGAGGTGCTTGCATGCCAAATGACTGGATCATACAAGGAGAACCTGGGTGGGGTCCATTACTGCCATCACACCACTGGCATTGGCTGCCTTTCCAGGACAAAAGGTATTGCCTTGAAGAATAGTTTGACTTTTGCCAGAGAGAGAGAGAGAGAGAGAGAGAGAGAGAGAGAGAATGCAGCAACCTTTATCAGACAAGGCACAATGACTTGCTCCTTCCCAGCAGGTTTCACCAGTTTTGCCTTTGGGTAGTTTGATCTGATAGTAAGAACCAAGGGTGGACTACCTCCCTCCCGGCTCTGCCTCTGACTCAGAGCAAGTTTTTCTTCTTGTTGTTGTAAAGAATCTATTACTCACCAAAGTAAGTCACAGCCACCAAACTTGATAATTGGCTTCTCTGAGATCCTCCCAAAGAAAGTATATATTTCACAGTACAGAGTTATGAAATTTGTGTCAGAGTCAATTAAGGCTGCACTTTTACTCTATAGAAATGACAAGTTGTATCGTATGTATTAAGCTGTGATGGGATTGCATTACTTACTTCTTGTCATGACAACAGGGACAATTGCCCCATTTTCATTGAAAGTTATAAAGCTAAGGTGTACAGCAGACTGTGTGTCCTTTTAACTTTTTTTTCTCTAGCTCAAACATCAGTTTACAGGAACATAATCTTCTGTGAAGTCTCATGGGGGTAAAGCAATTTGGACATCCCCATGGTAACCCGATTCACAGACTCTGTTGAATGCAGCAGACACCTCATGTTACTGCCTTATCTATGCTGGAAACATAGTAGAGATGCCTCATCGCCTCTCCATTCTGCCTCCAGTCATCTCTCTTTACACCCTTTCTTTCATCCTCTCCCCCAGTCTCAGACAGGGGATGAGCTGCTACATTTCCCCTCTGCTCTCTCCACCACTGTGGGTCTTACCTCCCTCCTTCTTCTGTTGAATCCTTTCTCTCTCTCTCTAGCACCTTTACTCTCTTCTGGATCACTGCCCTTCTCCTCTGTCTGCCCTCTGAAAAAGCCTCCCCCCCTCACCCTAGAAATAAACAAAATAAACAAAAAACCTTGGCTAAATTGCTGCATTAGTACACTACCCTCCCCTTCCTTTTCCTGCCAGACTCCTAGTCTCCACCCACTGCTTCCACTTTCATATTATCCATCCACTTTAATCTACTCTCACTTGCAGAGTTCCATTGAATCTACACTCTCCAGTGATGTTCACCTTGTCTCTCTGCAATTTTCCGCTGTTGACGATTCCCTATTTGAAAGGTTCTCTTTCTTTGAATTCCAAGAGAGTTTTCGAATCAATCCTCCCATCTCTGCTCTTTTTTTTTTTTTTTTTTTCACTCTTCATTCCTTTCTTCTCTACAACCACTTCCCCAGAAATCTTACCCATGCTCAGGTCTTCCAAATACCTCAATTCAAGCCTCCCAGGGCACATTTCAGCAGCTGTGCCTACATTAGCAGCATGTCCCGGTTTCATACCCATTGCCTCCCTAACTGCCCCAGCTGGAGACTAGATGTCTGGCAGGGGAAAAGGCCTGACTCATCCCTGGCCCTGTTCCCCTTGACATTCCCGCCCATCAGCTCCTTGCTCATTCTGCCGTGGCAGACTCAACCTCAGGTCACCGCACTTTCCCACCTTGGCAGCACATTTACTTCTTGGATCCTGAGTTTTAATTCTACATTTTAACTACCTCCTAAATATTTCCACTTGGTTTTCCTATCATGACCTCAAACTCAAAGTGTAAGAATAAATGTATTTACCCCTAGAGGAGTGGGGGAAACATGGTACCCTTTCAGACTCACAAATTTCTATCAACGGCATTATCATTCACTTAATCTCAAAATCTCAGTCATTTTTGCTTCCTTTTTCTGTTCTAATTACCAAGCCCTCTTAATTCTTCCTCTGTGCTTCACCTAAATGAAACAGGCTAAGGGTATCTACCTTTAAGCATGGCTGGATCTAGGTACTAAAGCAATGTTGTTAGGAATCTCTCTCCCTCCATCTCTTGGCTATGAGTTACTTTCACTGCCAGCCACATTCTTCCTAAGTGTGATAAAATAGCAGCCACCTCTTGCAGACTTGTGTTGTAGAAGTGTAGCATCATTAGCAGAAGGAAAGAGAGTAAACTCTTTCTCAATCATCCACCACAAGTGCTAACACTGACTTCAATTTGAAATACCTGGGTCACAGGCCCAACTCTAGAGCCAGAAGGGCGATGTCAACTCATCCAAAGTACATGGATTAAGAGTAGAAAAAGCATGTTTCCCATAGAATATGTGAGTACTATTACCAGAGCAAAGCAGGAGTTCTGGGTAGGCAAAAGCAACAGATGTCCAATACACTCTCTCATGACTATATAATGAAGTTAAATGCTCTTAATCTAATATTCAAGATCCTTGTACCTTAATGTGGACTCAAACCTTTGCTCCTATTTTCTCACCCCTTATTCAACACACACCTTTTGCTGGAGCCAATCTTAGCTATTGGTTATCCTCTGATTTTTATGTGGTCCTTCCTAACTACACACTCTTGCTTACGCCACTACCCTACCACTGCTTCAAATTCTACCCATCCTCCAAGCCCAAGATCAGGACACCCTCTTTTTGGTCCACCTAACCATCCCAGATTGCAATGATTTATGCTTCTGTTGACTCAATTAACATTTATTGACTGTGAGCTGGTCAGACAGTAGCAGGAGACAGTATAGTATCTATTGTCACATTGTAAACACTTAACCAAAAGATTGGTAAAGATAGAAAAAGTTAGTATAAAGTGAATATTTATTTAGAATGAGAGAATAAATTACAGCTAATTATAAATTTTGAAAAGCTGATACATGTCACAAACATCACAAGATATAAAAAGCAAAAATATTTTTATTAATTAACTGCTTAGTACTTCTCTATAATACTTGTTTGCTACCTTTTTGGCTGTTTATTCTTTAATCAGCTCTTCATTTGACAATCATTTTCTGTACAGAAAATAGAAAGATAATTCAACATTCCTATAGCTTAGTTGAGGCTTTTTGTTTTTTATTGATATACTTCAAAACTTATTTCAGGCTCAAAATTCATATTTGGTAAGGTCATATAAATATTTAGGATGCTGTCAAATTTGGGGAAAGGGCTACCATCAAATTTTTTAAAATTTATTTATTTATTATTATTTATTTATTTATTTATTTTTTTTTTTGAGGCAGAGTCTTACTTTGTTGCCTGGGCTAGAGTGCTGTGGCATCAGCTTAGCTCACAGCAACCTCAAACTCCTGGGCTCAAGCAATCCACCTGCCTCAGCCTCCCTAGTAGCTGGGACTACAGGCACGTGCCACCATGCCCGGCTAATTTTTCTATATATTTTTAGTTGGCCAATTAATTTATTTCTATTTTTTAGTAGAAATGGGGTCTCGCTCTTGCTGAGGCTGGTTTTGAACTCCTGACCTTGAGCGATCCTCCCACCTCGGCCTCCCAGAGTGCTAGGATTACAGGCGTGAGCCACCACGCCCGGCCAGATTATTTAAAATTTATGATCTATAAGATTTGGAAAATTTTTCAACAAACTAGTTTCTGGCTCCTAATATTTTAAACCTTGTTGCTTCTTTATGACCCACTGCCTCTGGTACTGAGTGCCATGGAACACATATATTAATATGATGATAAGAATTACAGTCCTGCTCTTTTGGGTATAAAGGGACAAGTGAGTCAGCACAGAGGTTGGAAAGAATATTCTCAGACACCATTCCATTTCCTTCACTGGCATGGCTAGCAATAACTTTACCCGAGGTAGTGACAGTGAACATGTAAGTATATCTTGCTAAAATCTTCACTAAATATATTTCCAACTCAACTGTCCTTTAGCTGGATCCCAGAAATGTTCATGGCCACCCTAAGAGCATAAGGGAAAGTGGCATAAAGGGGAAGGTGGAGTGGAAAGTTATACCCAATTAATCAATTGTAAATATTTGTTGAAATTTTACAAAAACATATGACCATATTGCTAGGAAAAAATGTGAATGACTTTGAAATGGACCAAAAAAAAAAAAAAAAGATTATGAGTGTCTTATCTAGCACACCCTACTTGGTTTTCTCATTCTACAGGTGCTTGTGCTTTTTCATTGCCTTTGAGCTCTTTTCAAACTCTGCAAATTGTTAAAAATTTATAGTAATATAAATGATTACTGTCCATAGAAATGCAAATGTACAGTATCTTGTGGAATAAAATTGATTATTGTTGTGTGGACATTGACTACTTTGGGGTCTATATGTAAATGCATCTATCTCCACAATCCTGATTGCATACACACACATAATGTGTATATGTATATATATATATATATATATATATATACAGTTTGAATTCTCCTTTGAACTAGTTGTAACCTCTTATTGGGTCCTTCATTAATTAATGAGCTAAATAAAATCTTTGCTACATGTTCATTTTATTTCTATGAGAGTCATGATTTTATCTTTTAAAAAAATATCCTTTCTCCTTTAACAATATAAACACATTCATAGGGCCCCTCCCAGAACATGGGAAGGGGCCCATGCAAGATGAAGTTCTAATTAAGTTTTCTTAGCTTAATGGAAAGCCAGCCTTTGCTTCTGGCCCTGACATTTTACGACACAGCTGATAACTAGGGGTGACCTTGTACGCTTTGGAGGGCATCTTAACTTTATGTCAATTTGCAATTTTAAAGAAGGAGCCAAAAAGAAAAACAGAAAAGGAGTTGTAGAACTGACACAATCATATTCAGAGGAAGAACAGCTCCCAATACCACTTGAGATTGGGTGTAGCATACAGGAAGCAAATTATCTCTTTCTAGCAGGTTTCTTCCCATATTTCCCTAAATCTGACTGAGAACTCCTTATTCTAGAGCACCTCCCTTCCTGAAAGGGAACTTCCCAGACCCACAGTCACCAGTGTCCAGCTGCTGAGGTTTGTCTAACCACCTGGACCAGTTCCACAAGTCCTCAGTTCAAACAAGTCTGAGCCCAAGGGATTGGCCCAAAAGTCCAAACTAATGCTTGTAGGGGCAAAAGAGTGATGCTGAGTTAAAATATAGTAATTGTAAAATTCAAATGCTTTTTTACTAAATGGTATTTCCCGAACAATAAATGCCTATATACCAGTCCTCAGGCTGGAGTAATAGCTACCACCAGCAGACCCCCCTCTGATCAACGAAGTACATTAATTCTTTCCCCTTTAACTGAGCTGAGAAAAGTGGTAGTTTTTTCAAGATGAATTTTAATATGTGAAACTCAAACTAGAGCTGTCTTTTTAGCTGTCTCCCCTCGGAGCTAAAACTCAACTTTCAGGTGTCATTCTTCCTGTGCAGGATAGTGCTTCTTCCATGAAACAAACAGACCACAAAGAACCATGCAAAGGTCTGGCCCAGAATAACCTGGCACTTTTGGAAAATGCAGGCCTCCTTGATTATTCTTTTTTTTTTTCTTTTTTTTCCAGTGTTCTGTCTCTGGATCCTTAATTATTCTTGATCCTTGATTATTCTCTTGAATGGCTTTAAGTACCAAAAAATGTCGTTAATATAAAGCTAGGAGAAAGTTCATCAGGAGCCAGAAGCTTCCCTCAGGTTAATTCTATGTAGAACACTATAGCTGAATCAAAAATTCCCCAAATTCTCACAGGAGTACAAAAAGATAACAGGTAACATTTATTGAATGTTACTATGTGTCAAGCACTACTGTAAGTGCCTTACTTGTGCATACCATATCCTAGATGAGTTGATTGTAAAGGCTGTGTAAGTATTGGCTATCATTAACTCACCTGGCAAGGTCGTAATGATTAGAAATGGTATACAGATAGTGCCTGGCACAGAGCAGGCACTCAATAAATGTTAGTTAATATTGGCGTAGGAAGAATGCTTGAAGAAACCTATAGCCTTTAATGCAGAGTGATTCACTCATATGTGGGAAGTAAAGATTAAAACAATTGATCTCATGGAGACAGAGAGTACAATGATGGTTACCAAAGGCTGGGAGGGGTAGCAGGGAGGAGGGGATAAAGTGGGGATGGTTAATGGATACAAAAATACAGTTAGATAGAATGAATGATATTTGATAACACAACAAAGTGACTATAATCAACAATAAGTTAGGGTATACTTTAAAATAACTAAAAGAGTAGAATTGGAATTTTCCCAACACAAAAAAGTAATAAATGCCTGGAGTAATGGGTACCCCAATTATCTTGATTTGATAATTTACACTGTATGCCTGTATCAAAATATCAAATGTACCCTACAAAGATATACAACTATGTACCCATAATAATTAAAAATAAAAAAATTTAAATGTAGAGTGATTCGTTTATCTTAGATGGAGGGATATGGATAATAAAGATAAATATTAATAGTAACTCTCTCCAGGTAGTTGTAGGAGGGACTGGATTTGTTTTGTATGGCCCTGAAAGAAGGACAAAAAAAGAGAGTAGATGTTATAAGGAACTAGTAAAAAAAAAAAAAGAAAGAAAGAAAGAAATGAAGGAAGATAGGAAAGAAGAGAAAAGGAAGAACCTAAGAAGGAAGGAAGTTAGAGGCTACCTTGACAATTGACAAGCTCCCAGGTATCTGTGGGCTGTTCTAGAACGGACAGGTGGACCATTGACAAGCATGATTATAAGAGGAATTCAAGCACCAAATAAGCTTGCAGATAGGGGAAGATTTTACCACTAGCCTAATACCCAGTCCCATCTCAAATCTCCCTAGATGGCTTGAGATATGAAAGTGAACACCATGGAGACTTTTCCTGGGCCTCCAGCTTCACAAGGCAAATGGTTTTACAACAAATGGAGTTCTGAAGCAAAGGAAAAGGGTGATTCCTGTATAAAATAATAGGTAACTTCTGTACCATTATTTTTAAAGGCTCCTTGGAATTAACAAAAGAGTAAAGTTTTCCCTTATCAACCCAACATTCCTGATGCCAGTAACTCAGTTACATATTTTTTTCCTTTCTGTTACCAGAGGACAGTGGGTAATATTTGTAAAGCCTTAGGGACTTCATTAGTTAAATAAATGTGATAAGGAAATTCTTAGAAAATTCTGGATCACTTTTACAAAGTGAAGAGTTTGTCCTCCTATAATAGGAAATTCAACACCTATAAACATTTAAAAATAAAACACTAGACAGATATAAAATGATACTTTTATTATTTGTACAGTCTCCTTCAACATAGTCCTTGACACAGTGTGCTTCATTATAGAACCTGTTCAAAAAAAAAAAAAAACAGAGTTAAAAGACAAAATCTATGTTAACTGGATAAGGCATATTTCTTCATAAAATATTTTACAAAAATGTGAGTTAATTATAACATAGTCACATTTCTGATTTTCACTTGATTTAAACTCAACCCCATGGTAAATGCAAACCCTAGTCAGGTATTTTGTGGAGCATTATACATTTAACTCACTAATATTATACACTACTGTACATTTAGTAGTGTAGTAGTAGTATAGTAGCCGTGTGACTCACTATAGTACCACTTAGTGTATAGTGTGGTATAGTGGTTAAGCAAGTTGGTGCTAGAGCCAGACTGTCTGACTCAAATCCTGACTCCACCACTTAGACAAGTTATTCAACTTCCATGCCTCACCTCCCAAATGGAAATAATGGGTATCCACCTCATGGGCTGTTGCAAGTTAATACAAGGAAAGCATAGGCATGAAGTAATTGGCCAATGAATGTTATATGCCATCATTACTAGGGCTAACATTAAAGAAAGAAGAAAATACATCACATTTCAGAAAGGTCGACTGATGCAAAGTTAAAATATAGTACCACAAATGAACAATTATAAAATTCTAATGTCTGTGTACTAAAGATGTTCCCCAAATAAAGATGCCTATGTTGGCATAAAAAGTCAATATTATATTTTCAGAGACATAGACTTTCTTTCTTTAGACTGCAAACATTGAGATAAACAGTACATCTTGCTATTATGTGAATGTGTAGGTATTGTTTAGGGGGTGGGTATGTATTGGAGAGTTTCATGGGGGTGTTCCATATGATTCTATAGTAAGATTTTTCCACTCTGGTGATTGAGATCATACTTGATAGCTCTTAAAGACAATCACATTTGGTAACACATGGTGGATTTTCTGAAGCTTCATTGTTATTATAAGAAGCAAATATGTCAAATATATCATACACAATAATTTTTAACAAAAGAACATGTAACAGTTATTCATAAATAATTGGTGGGATGGGTTGCGTACTGTGATCATTTCCAGTGGTGCCTCATTCTACAAAAAAATATTAGTAACAGCTAACATTTACTGAGTATGTAATATGTGTCAGGAATAGTTCTCAGTGTTTTACGTGTATTTTCTCCTTCTATGCCCACAACAACCCCGTGAGGTAGATATTATTATTATTATTATCATCCTCATTTTATGGAGGCTCTAAGAGGTTAAGTAGTTTGTTTAACATCACATAGAAGTTGTAAAGATGATTCAAAACCATGTAGTCTGGGATGTTATGGAGAAGGGTGAAAAAGAGACAGAAAAATGAAACAAACAAACAAACAAAAAAAACCATGTAGTCTGATTTCTGAGCCCATATTATTAAATATCTCATCATATTGCAAAGAGACAAATTATCAGGCAACTCTTCACTTTCCAAAAAAAGTTTACTAAAAGTTTTATCAGCATATTCTAATACTTTAAACATATGATATAATTTATAAAACCCTGTATCACACACATTTCAGGGGCACATAATTTGCATAACATTGTTTTTTATCAATTCACTCTTATAAAAACAGCATATTGCTTTCCTTTTAAAATGATTTTTACCTTCAAGTTATCTGCCTAAATGCTTTTAAATCCATCTATACATGGTTACTCATTTAATATACTTGAAATACAAACCTAAAAGACACAAAACTAAAAACACTATTTTCTATTTGGAGATACATGTATATGTAGCATAGTTTTCAGTGCTAGAAGTACTTCAAGGTATAAATAAATTTCAAGAAAACTACAAATAGTATCTTTAAGAAAAAGATAAAACACTGAAGCCATGAAACAAAACCAGGATGACATTTTTAAAAAGAACAGTTGGAGAACAAGAAATGTGCAGTAGCCAGCTTCCAAGATGGTCCCCAGTGGTTGATTCCCGCCTCCTGGAATTCAAAGCCTTATGTTGTCCCTTCCCAAACTGTATCAGAGTTGGTCTGCTTGACCAATAGAATACAGTAGAAATGATGTTATTTGACTTCTGAGACCAGAATATAAATAAAAGACACTGTGGTTTCACAATGTCTCAACCTCCTCAACCTCCTGAGTTCAAGCAATCCTCCCACCTCAGCCTCCAAAGTAGCTGGGACTACAAGTGTGCACCACCATGCCTGGCTAATTTTTAAAAATTTTTTGTAGAAATGGGGTCTCGCTATGTTGCCCAGGCTGGTCTCAAACATCTGGCCTTAAGCAATCCTCCCAAAGCACTAGATTACAGGCATGAGCACCTTGCCTGGCCTTTCTTGACACAGATCACTTACTCTGTGGGACGCAAGCTGCCATGCTTTGAGGATACTCAGGTAGCTTTATAGAGAAGTCCACATGACAAAGAACTGAGGCCTTCTGCCAACGGCCATGCAAGTTACCATCTTGGAAGGCCATCCTCCAGTCCCAATCAAATCTTCAGCTGACTGCAGCTTGGTCAATGTCTTGACTTCAATATTATGAGAGATCCTGGACCAAACCACCCAACTAAGCTGTTCCTAAATTCCTGGCCCACAGAAACGAAGATAATACATATTTTAAGGCTTAAGCTGCTAGATTTGGGGGTGGTCTGTTACCCAGCAATAGAAAACTAATACAGAAGATTTCTTGGAAATAAAAATTATGACAGCAGGAGTTAAAAATACGACAGGTGTTTAAAGATAAATTTGAGGAAAACTTCTATACTAGAATAAATGGAAAAGAGGTGGAGAATAGGAGAGAAGATTAGAAACTTAGAAGTCATCTAGCATATCCTATCAGAAAGAGTTCCAGAAAGAGAGAACAATAAGAAGGGGACAATGGGAAGAGAGGATATTATGTTCTTTTGTCTTTTTATTTACTTATTTTATTCTTTTTATCATTAGAGACAGGGTCTCTCTATGTTGCTCAGGCTGGTCTCAAACTCTTGGCCTCAAGTGATCAGCCCGCCTCAGGCTCCTGAATGGCTGGGATTTACAGCCACCACGCATAGCTCCAAGAAGGATACTATGAGATAAATAAACAAAAAATATTTTCAGAAGACCATGACTTTCTAGATTGAAAGAGTCCACGGAATGCCAAGTGAAATGAATGAGAAAAGATTCATACCAAAGCAAGTCATTGTGAAATTCCAGAATCTCTGAGGATGCAGGAAGATCCTGAAAACTTCCATGAAGAAAAAACATGTCACAGAAAATCAAGGGTCAGACTGGCACTTGACTTCTCACCATAACATTAGAAGATAGAAGACAATAAAGCAAAGCTTTCAAAATTCCAAGAATAGATGATTTCCAACCTGTTTCTATATCCAGTCAAGATATCAATCAAGTATGAGATTAAATAGTTATTTCATATGTTACTCAAAAACTTTATCTCCATGAATTTTTTCACAAGAAACTACTGGAAAATCTATAGTAATGAGGGATTAAATCAAGAAAAAGAATCCAGTCTTTTTTTCCCCCCCTAATGCAAGGTCTCGCTCCGTTGCCTGGACTGGAGTGCAGTGGTGTCATCATGGCTCACTGCAGCCTTCAACTCCTGGGCTCAAGCCATCCTCCTGCCTCAGCCTCTTGAATAGCTGAGACTATAGGTGTGCACCACCATGCCCGGTTAATTTTTTATATTTTTGTAGAGATGGAGTCTCACTATTGCCCAGATTGGTCTCAAACTCCTGGGCTCAAACAATCCTCCCGCCTCGGCCTCCCAAAGTGCTAGGATTACAGGCATGAGCCCCTACACCCAGCAATGAACCTACAGTCTTAATTCATAATTTAGAATTCTAGACTTATATTAACACATCAACTCATCAATCTCCTTTGAAAGGGGGAACTCCTGCCTGGCCTCCCCAGCCAAGGCCATCTGCAAGTGGGCTGCCTTTCTTTGGGCAAAAGAGTGTGGCCATTGTCTTCTATTTTCCTTAGTCACTTCCATCCCCACTCCCTAGCTGCTGTTTCAATTGCCCTGAGGTTGGGGTGGAGAAAAGGAAGGACAGGAAAGAAGGGCAGGTCCTGAACCACTGCTTTCAGGGTGTTTTTTCTCAGAGGTGCTTTCATTGGTTCATTGGAGACTCCCCGCATCTGAAGTTGTATACATAGCTCCCGTGACTTAAGTGATACATCTCCAGTCTGGCCAGTCACTTTGCTCTTTCCACATTCCCAAGAATTTGGTGGTTCATCTCCAGTCTCTGTCTCCTTAGTTCCCATTGCCTCTACAGATGGTTCAGTTGACAGACTCTAAGATGAGGACATTTCACTCTCTCTTGCACAGTGCACATCTAGAAACATTCTTTACCAGAACAAACTTTGGGTAGCCAGGGCATTCACCGCTCAGCAACAATGTCCCTTCCCTCCCACAACCAGAGAAACTAGTCTGGCACAGATGTGAGTCACACATGAGTCTTTGTGCCTTGTGGCTCAAGGACATGTATCAAGCTCTCCAAATGGTTCTACTGAAGCATCCTCGTTAGGCTTGAGGCGAGGGGTGAGGTGCCCCATAGCCTCCTCCTGCCATGAATAGTTAGGAATCAGCACAGATTCTCCAAAGAAATGTTAAAATGTGGAAGCAAATGCCAGAAAAAACTGTTAAGAGTGAAAGTGGTGGTCTCTGGAGAGCGGAACTGGGGAACCACTAGTTTATGAAGTCAAACAGCCATAAATGGTTTATAGCAAAAAACAGTGTTTGACTTCATAAACTAGACTCATGTATTACTTTGATGAGGAATTTAAATTAGGAAAAGGGAAACACATAGGTGTTATCTTTCAAAACATAATAAAGGCAAATAGCACTCACATAAAACATATAATACAATTTATATATTTTAAAAATTAGGGGGAGAATTTCCTGCGAGTGCAACTGTAATCTTTATCATAGCAAGGATGATACACAGTAATGTCCCTGGGACATGTAACAGGAGGAATGTTTAATGATATTACATAGCAAATGCTTTGGAATCTGTTTTCCCCTGAGACACCAAGTAAACAATGTCTCTACCTAACATGAAGTTTAAAATGCCCCCATGAGCTGCATTAAGAGAAGAAATGCCACAAAGAAAGTAGGGAACAAAGAATGCTCAATTTGAACAAGAGAAAGGTTTGCATATCTGTGACCCTCCCCAAGAGTTACCAGGTTCAGTGGATACCTGGGATTCTCCAGCCTATTGGATAGAACAACCCTTCTTGGTTAATGCAGGGATAAAGCCTCTACACAGAATTTAAAGAAAACTTTGAAAGTGTACACTGGCAAAGGGTAAGAACTTAATGTTAATGGCCCCTGTTATAACCAACTGACATCCTAGCATGAGACAAGGTCAGTGTGGAACTCACATGGACAAGCTGAGCAGAACCTGGGGGAAAAAGGAATGCAGATCAGACTGAACCCAGGCTACAAGTTCGTCCCAGTTCTGGGAGGCACTGGAAATTTCTATCAGAGCCATGTATTTATCTTTAATGTAATACACAGCAAAGTATTTCGCATTTTCATTCTAGAGTAGATTTAATCAACCATAAACACTTTTACTGTCTTTATAAAACCGCAAGTTAAAAAAATCTCTTTGAACATAATGAGTGAGATGTGCAACGTTTGGGGGATGGTCATGCTTGAGGCTCTGCCTCGAGAGGGGAGGGGGGCATGGGCAATATACATAATATTTGTATCCCCCATAATATGCTGAAATAAAACAAACAAACAAACAAGAAAACAAACAAACAAAAATAAAGTTAAAAAGATGATATAAAAAAAAATCTCTTTGAAGCTCTGACTCGGCTGGGGTAAAGGCAATAAACGTAATCTAAACATTTGTACCCTCGTAATATGCTAAAATTTAAAAAAAATCTCTTTGAGGGATTGGCATAGACCTATGTCAGGATAATTTGTCAAATTCTAATTTATTCAGTTCTCCTGTTTTTCTCTTCCTCCAGTCTCAAGCAAGAAGGAAAGTCCTTCATAGCTTCTTACCTCAGGAATTTTTACAGAGCTAAAAACATGTACATATAAAGTCAGAGGCTCTTCTCATCTGTAAAACCGAAGTCTGTTGAAGATATAACCCTGGGTGTCTTGGAGTGGAAGTAGAGAGAGGAAAACATTTTTAAAAGCAGAAAAGAGAGAGAGCAGAGATTCTGGGAGATTGGACAGGAACAGAAGTCAGTGGGTTCCAAGGAGTGTCAAGTACCTGTGCAGGGCTTGATGGCAGTGCCCAGAGGAGGAGGCAAGTCCTCCGAGGGCAAGGCTTGTAGTGCTCCTAAGGAGAACAGACATCAGGCCCAGGGGCTCCCAGGCTCCCCCAAGAGTCTCCTGCCCTGGGAACCGTCCAGAAGCAGGTAAGGCATCAGAGCACTCATGAGATACAATATCAGCAGAAACCAGTGTGGGTCATCACTCACTAACCAGAATGGTCAGGGTTTCCCCAGACTCTTAGCACGGTCCCATGGCAAGAGACCATCATGACAGTGAGTGAACTCACTCTGCCTATTATTTGGGATAAGGGCTCAGAGTCAGATTTCAGTTGATTTGAAGAAAACAAAGAAATGTAGTATTTCCTGCCCAGGTGCGTTTGTGAACTGAAATTCATTCCCACAGCAGATAGATACCTGGAATGCATGGATACCACCTGACTTTCACAGGCACGGTTTTGGTGTCCAGTGGGGACAAAATTGAATCATGAACCCCTCTTACAGAATGATGTCTTAACAAGCTTCAATAAATAAGTGGAGCAGAGAA
>VBSM01000272.1:36706534-36716794 GCA_008086735.1 Cheirogaleus medius
AAAGTTGTTTTTCCTTTTATTCCTTGGATTACTATCAAGTATGAACATGTTTTCATATATTTATTTACTAATGATATTTCCTCTTAGGTAAAAGAAATATTCTTCTTGAACTATGCATGTCTAAACAAGATAACTATATAATGGCATCAGGACATTTCATAATCTGGTAAATTCTCAATTTTCATGAATTGGCTTATTAGAAGTGAGTATAAATACATCTAGTTTTAATTCCCTTTTTCATAAAGTTGGGCTGAATATACTTTAACCACAACGGAAGGCTATACAGAAAATACCTTAAAGTCTTCTTATGAAAAAGAGTGTATTTAATAATTATTTTAAGTATTTTTAAAAGTATACTTTTAAAATTATGAATTTAGTATTACCAAAAAAAAAGTTAATCCAAGATTAGCCCTGAATCTTCTTATGTTCAATTATATCCCTTAATTTGGTGTCTTAGTCTGCTTGGGCTGCCATAACAAAATACATTAAACTGGGTGGCTTATAAATCTCTTACAGTTCTAGAGGCTGGGAAGTCCAAGATCAAGGTGCCAGCAGATTTTAACGTGTGACCAAGGTTCACTCTCTGCTTCATAGACGGTGTCTTCTTGCTGTGTCCTCATGTGGTGGAAGGGGTAAACAAGCTCCCTCAGGTTTCTTTTATAAGGGCAATTAAATCCCATTCATTTGGTTATGACTTAATCACCTCCCTAAAGGCCTTACCTCTTTTTTTTTTTTTTTTTTTTTTTTTTTTGAGACAGAGTCTCGCTTTGTGGCCTCTAGCTCACAGCAATCTCAAATTCCTGGGCTCAAGCGATCCTTCTGCCTCAGCCTCCTGAGTAGCTGGGACTACAGGCATGCACCACCATGCCTGGCTAATTTTTTCTATGTATTTTTAGTTGTCCAGCTAATTTCTTTCTATTTTTGGTATAGACAGGGTCTCGCTCTTGCTGAGGCTGGTCTCAAACTCCTGACCTCGAGCAATCCTCCTGCCTCTGCTTCTCAGAGTGGTAGGATAACAGGCGTGAGCCACCACACCCAGTCCCTACCTCTTAATACTATTGCCTTGGGGGTTAGGTTTCAACATAAGAATTTTTTGAGGGGACACAAACATTCAGACCATAGCACTTGAGATTGGGAATTTATTCCAAATAATAAAACTATTTGCCTCTACACATTCCTATTGAGGGAAAAAATGGAGTAGATAGAAATCAAAAGTTTTTAAAAACTAGTTCTTCTGAAAAATCAATTTATTTAGCAAATATTAATTAAATCCCTGGATTTCTTGAGGATGGGAATAGAGAATAATGTTTTGGGGAGGAAGTTTCCCTAGGGGTCAGAATATATGATGACATTCTCTCCTGTTTTGTTTTTCTATCAGAAAACCCAGTAGATTTAACAGCCAATCCTGTGGCCATCCAAATATAGGTCAATGTCCTACCTGCCCCCCTGGGAAGGTGATTTTCCAAGCATAACCAGGGCTCTGGCAGATAGAGAGGGACAAGTCAGGGGAAGACGAGGCTTTGCAGAAAACATTCACATAGGAGCTATGCAGACCTGGTCCCAGTCTAGACCTTGCATACTAGTCAGGGTTATCACTGGCAAGCAACCAGATTGACTCAGCTGATTTAAAACTTACAGGGATTTATGCCTATGTAGTTTGAGCAATTTCTTGGCCTTAGCAATTTTCTTAATCTATAGACACACACAATCACAGTAAAAGAAAGCCCAGGTAACAGTGATCTTACCAGAACATTTTTTTATCTCCCATGGATTTTACTTTTAGGAAAGTTAATCAATTGTTTTCTCTCGTATATAATTGACTTTTATTCTTTTAATTGGTACCTTAGTGCCTAATTAAATAAGCATGCTAATTAAAATAGCAATAATAATATATAATTAACTTTTGAAAAGTAGTGAATTTATCAAAGGGATAGGCACTAAGAAACCCTACTTTTAAACCTAGCCTATTATCAATGTATTCTATTTCCATGCTCTTTTATTTCTTCTATTTTGAAACTAATGTAAAATTGGAAATAATATCAAAATAATTAATAGCTAAACATTTAGTGATTTCTTTCATAAATAGTATATAGGGGAAAAAATAATACACAGGATAAGGAGAGACCCTTGAAGAATGGGAAATAAGATTGCCCTCTGGGCGTTAAATCAAAAATCAATACTGAGATGCACAAAATCACCTTAAAGAAACAAAATGGCCTGCTACCCTAACATACTGATGGTAAAGAGATCTGATCAGTCACAAAAATATAGGAAAAGGAGAGTCACAACAGTGAACATTGGCAAAGCCGAATTAATTTGCCTTGAGAAAAATGAGCCCATCTGGGCCGGGCGCGGTGGCTCACGCCTGTAATCCTAGCACTCTGGGAGGCCGAGGTGGGCGGATCGTTTGAGCTCAGGAGTTCCAAACCAGCCTGAGCAAGAGCGAGACCCCATCTCTACTAAAAATAGAAAGAAATTAATTGGCCAACTAAAAATATATAGAAAAAGTTAGCCGGGCATGGTGGCGCATGCCTATAGTCCCAGCTACTAGGGAGGCTGAGGCAGAAGGATCGCCTGAGCCCAGGAGTTAGAGGTTGCTGTGAGCGAGGCTGACGCCACGGCACTCTAGCCGGGGCAACAGAGTGAGACTCTGTCTCAAAAAAAAAAAAATGAGCCCATCTGGCTTCTACCAAATATCTGCTTTGCTTTGTAAGTATATTCTCAGAGCAGAAATACACGTGTTTGGCTCTCTTCACATGCTAACATTAAAAATAAGATTCGTATAAATATCACCTCTTCTTCTAAGCCTATGCTTCTCAAGGTATCTTCTGAAAGTTTGGCTTCTTACAGGGTTTCTGTTCAGAGAGAATGAGAGGAAGAGAAATTAAACAATGGGCTTCTGGCCCCCAAAGGTTCTTTTTCTCATTGTAAAGTAATAAAATATATTTCTGTTTTCATATGTTTTGGGAGGTTTGCTAAATTGAACATTACAAGTAAGACCAATTTCAAAATATTGATGAGACAGGTTTTCTAATCCTGTGATGTTTGGACAAGACTCAATAAAATTGATTTCTCCAGGTCTCCCCTGGCTAATCCCTTCTGCATGGATGAATGTTAAATGACCCTTTTCCTTTCCAAAATGTCCACACTTTTACTAGGGAGCAGGGTTAGTTCCAGGCCACACTTCAGCTGCAAAATGTAAACATAATGAGGGATGCACGGGAATGACATCCAGAAGTTAACTGTGTCCTTCAGGTGATGTAGACCTCACTTGCCTCATCTCCCTAGAACTATGTAGTAGCAAATACAGCTCTTAGCATATAGTAGGTGCTCAATAAATATGTGTTGAAATGATGGCTGCACTTGCACAAATATGATGGTCTCTCAAGAGAGAGAGGGAGGCAGCTCGCCATCTTGGGAATATCTTTTTGACTACTAATAAATGACTGAACCATTTAGTCTCAGAATGTGGCCCTAAAGAGAACAGAACTGCCCACAACTTGGGTGCTTTTTTTCTTAACAGACATGTCTCAGATTGCCAGGAAAAAAAAATAATGCAAAGAAATGAAATCACAATAACACAATGACACTGGCTCAGGCTTCTCCGGGGTACATAGAGATTCAGCCCTCTCCTTCTAGGTCCCTCTGTCTCCCATCAGGGCCCCAGAGGATTCCTACACCCTGCTTGCTCCCGTGCTCAGCAACCAAATAGCTCCTACCTTGACTTCTCCCATATAAGAAAAAACAAACTCAGTCTCTCCCACTATGTTCTCACAATGCAGAATACTTCTGTGGCCCTAGATGTGTGCGGGTTTTCCCCACACATATCAAGCAATTTTGCAGTAGATTCTCCAGTGGATCCCAACTGATTGTCCTCTAATTTAATTTAATTCTAACATTATGTACCTGGAGATAGCATCAGATTCACAGGTTAAGGGCTCAGTCCCACAAGACCACCCCCGCCCCCGACTTCCCCCTTACTTCAGGCTCCAGTTGGAAGCACAGACTGTGGCCTGAACTTCTGACTGACTCACTATAAATGGGGCTCCCGTGATCCTCTCTTTGGGTTCCATTAATTTGCTAAAGCAGCTCACAGAACTCAGAGAAGCACTTACATGTACAAGTGTATTATCACAAAGGATACAGATGAACAGCCGGATGGAAGAGATGCATAGAGTGAGGTATGGGAGAAGGCATGTGGAGCTTCCATACCCCCTCCAGGCACGCCACCCTCCAGGAACCTCCACATGTTCAGCTATCAGGAAGCCCTCAGAACTTAGGAGTTTTGTTTTTGTTTATTTTTTTAATGGAAGTTTCATTAAGTAGGCACGATTGATTAAATCATAGGCCATTGGTTTAGCGACTTGACCTTCAGCCTCTCTCTTCTCTCCTGGAGGTTGAGGTAGTGAGACTGAAAGTTCCATGGTTGGTTCCCGTGGCAAACATCCCCCATCCTGAGACTATCCAGGGGACTCCAGCCACCCGTCATCTCATTAGCATGCAGAAGACACTGTTATCACTCTGGAGATTTCAGGGATTTTAGGAGCTATATGTCAGGAAATGGGGGACAAGACCATATATATATTTTATAATATCACAGCAAGAGATAGGCACATGCTGTCCCAGACACAGAGCCGGACTTCCTTTGGTTGTAATGCCGGATTCCCCACTAAGAAACCTTGGCCCTTCCTCTGATACCAGACATACCTTCAAGAGATCTTACTG
This sequence comes from Cheirogaleus medius, assembly GCA_008086735.1. NCBI lineage: Eukaryota > Metazoa > Chordata > Mammalia > Primates > Cheirogaleidae > Cheirogaleus > Cheirogaleus medius. Next base: position 36,711,260 of record VBSM01000272.1, read on the forward strand.
CCTCCTCTCTCTTCAAACATCCCCTACAGAGAAAGGGTACTGTTTCTTTCACCATGTCCAGAGTATTTCTGCTTTCTCCTCTAGTCAAATTTTCCTGTGTTCATGCATGGATGCAGCATATCCAATTCTGGGAACTTGGCTGCTTTGTTAAATAAAAGTGTGCTTTGTAGTCAGCAGATTTATTTATTCATGTGTTGGCCTAAGTAATTGCTCTTAAAAGATACACAGTATTGTACTAACAGCATTAGAGTTTCTTTAATATTAAGGATGAGGTTGTATAAGTGACTTGGGACATTACGTACACTAAATTGGAGGCTAGCTTTTTATCAGAAATGGAGAAAAAGACATGGTAGATGAAACCTGTACAGAAGTAGAGAAGAAAAATATAATGGCAAAGGTTTTCAGCCTTTGGTATTTGGATTTCGGACATTAAAATTATATAAAAGCAAATATAGTTTAAAAGTATATAAAAATGTCGTTATTTATTTATTTATTTTTTATTTTTTTGAGACAGAGTATCACTCTGTTGCCCAGGCTAGAGTGCCGCATGGCGCCAGCCTAGCTCACAGCAACCTCAAACTCCTGGGCTCAAGCGATCCTCCTGCCTCAGCCTCCCAAGTAGCTGGGACTACAGGCACGTGCCACTGTGCCCAGCTAATTTTTTCTATTTTTTTTAGTTGTTTGGCTATTTTCTTTCTATTTATAGAGAGACAGGGTCTCACTCTTGCTCAGGCTGGTCTCGAACTCCTGAGCTTAAGCAATCCTCCCACCTCAGCCTCCCAAAGTGCTAGGATTACAGCCATGAGCCACCGCGCCTGGCCAAAATGTCATATTTTATAAATTACAATTCTTAATGCACTTAATGCATACCAAAGTTGCTGATTTGGGGACACAGCCATAAAATGAATAAGGTAATTTCTACCCATAGAGAGATTATTGCAACATACAACATGCATTAAATTAATGAATACAGGATGTTGGCAGAATAATGTAAAGCAACAGCCATCATCAACCTTGTATTTGCATGCTCATTATAGTGGCTGGGAACCAGTTAGAAGAACAGTACTCTCACAGCTTTAAGATAAGTATAAAAATGTCATGAAATTTTAAATTTACTGTACAAAGTAGTCAGTCATAGAGTTTGGAGTTCCAAAGTATTCACATTGGACTTGGGGAAGTCAACATCAGTGGTTGGCTGTCTTTCTCCAGTTTTTAGAACACTGTACTAGTTAAGAGCAAAGATTTTAACCTGAGAGACCTAAGTTTGAATCAGGCTCTATTGCTTCCTAAGTGGGTGATCTTGGGCAAGGTGCTTAAATTTTATGTACATATGTGAGTTACCCCACCTGCAAAATGGGAATGATAATATCTACATCCCTGCTAATAGCCAAAGTATTTAACAACTGGTACATCTTGGGTACCAACCAATCAGAATGGACTCTGGCCTTGCCCCTGGAGCAAGGGTCCTAGAGGGCCTCTGCTGTGCCCAGCGTTAACCCTTTAGTTTCTGAATTTGAGGAGGACAAGGTTTAAGGCTCCCCAGGAGAAGAGCTGGTCAACTAGAGAGACAGGGTATGATGTGGAGGGCACTTGGGGAATTCAGGGCAGCAGCTCCTTCCTGACCACTGTGGAAGTATTTCAGTATTTTAATAACCACTTTGGCTATATGGCTGATATAGCCATGCCTAAAATACAGTTGTTGTGAGGATTAAATGATATATGCAAAGCACTTCATTCATATTAAGCTCAATAAATGGTAGCTATTATAATAACAGTAATAGTGTCATGATAGGAATAAAATAATGACATCCTCAGGATTATAGAGAGGATTAAATAAGATAACATAGTCGGGCACAGTGGTTAATAGCTCCTTGGAAGGCTGAAGTGGGAGGATTGCTTGAGCCTAGGAGTTCAAGGCCAGCTTGAGCCACTTAGAAAGACCTCATCTCAAAAAAAAAAAAGAAAAAAGATAATGTGTTAAGCATTTAGTTTGGGGCTTGGCTTTTAGTAAGTTCTCAACAAACTGTAGGCATTATTATTGATTATACTGTTGTTGTGTTGTTATTTAAAGCCTGGTGTATGGATTAAGTTGGATGCAGTGGATTAAAAGACCACTCAGGGCCAAGCAAATATGTGCATATATCATAGCTTCTCTAGCTACTAAATGATAACTACATTTATGTTGTAAGATTAAATGAGATCATGGGAAATATTAATAGTATGAAAAACTAGTGAATAATTTTTGGAAAACAAAGGGTAACTCCGACAAAACACCTTATAATCTGGAATACACCTACTTTGTCATACCGTGAAAAAGAAAATTAAATTCATAAACATAATTGCATCTGACTAATTATTGGCTGTAAACTCAGAGAAGGCACAATATAAAGGAATTGACAAAATAATAAAATCAACTCTAGCATCTTTGAAATAACTTTAATTTTGATTAATTGCTATTGATAATTTAAAATTCAATGGTACATTTTCTGGGAGTTTATATTAGAGGTAAATTTTTTACTAAATTAACAAGCAGGTAATGATTTTTCCTTAATAAAATATGTCAGCTCAAATCTTGAGAGTCTTCTGAAAGCTTTCTTACACTACACAATTTAATAGTTCCTCAGACTATGGGTACACAACACAAAATGAAACGGCTATTTTAAAATAATCTATTTATTTTTTGAAAAGTAAACATTCAAAACAGGATAATTTAATGGATTTGGGGTTTGTGGTTTTTAAGCATCAATTGTTTCTTGGCACTCAATATTAAATCAATTAATTACAAATTGCTATCTCATTTTACCATGACCTTAAAGTCTCCAGTGAACATTTAGTGGTCTATAGGTCTATAAAATGTGGTTGAGATGGTTGCCTACAATTAATATTAATAGTATTTTATTCCTAGGGTTTTAGTCATCAGATATTTTTTTAATCCTTAAAGTAACAATCTAGACCATCTTTATGAGGGAGGTGTGTCTGAAGGTACCAACTACCTAAAGAAGCATAGAGCCAGAAGTGTCTTACTTTTTTATTCAAATATATTTTCTCACATTTTTATGGTGAACTCAAAGCTAATTTTCATTACTGATTAATCAATATTGTACTACAAGTCCTGTTATAGCTTCAAAGGGAACTAACTTTTCCATTCAAGTAAGCCTGAGAGAACAGAGGTTATTATTCATATAAACTGTTTGAATAGACATTTTTTAAAAAATTGTACTTATGGTAATCAGATTATATAGTATTATTAAACATGCTGTGTGCATATATAATTTTCTGGCTTCTGTTGATTCATCAGCTTTCAAAAGCCTCAGTCTATCTGAATGATGAAATAAAGACAATTGCTTGCAGAGGAGGGAAGTTGAAATCAACTGGGAATACAGATAGGAAAGACAGGTAAGCGCAAGATATTGAGGATCTATCATCCATAAAGATAATATTTTGTTGGAGGGAGAAATGTAAAGTAACAGACTTTGAGACCCCTACACTGTATATTCACAAAAGATTTCCTTTATTCCACAATTATTTTCTCTGAATACCACGTTGAGATCTTCCCATTTATGAATAACTAAATTTGTTATGAAGAAAACTTCTGTATTAATTATAAGAATGTATTGTGTTTAATACTGTGATTATTGAATCACAGTTAAATTGCAAGTTACTTATGTAGCCAAGTATAATTTAATTAAGCATACTTTTATTGTTAGTTTAACATTTAATCTATAGAAATTTGAGCCAGATGAGGAAAAAGGAGTTAAAGGGCAGGCTGTACTATATTTTTTCACCTCTAATAAGAAGACTACCTCAATACCTAATTATTATTAAATAAAACAGTATTAATATAAAAATTAATACTTTCTCAAAATTATGTTAAAATGGGTGATCAAAAGCAGCAAATGCCCATCTTTGAAGAATGCAAGTACTTTCTGTCATTTTCCCAGGTTGGATTCAGTGGTGCATCTCCCTGGGCTCTAACCCAAGGGGCAGGGAGAGACTGGGAACTGGGATTTTGGCAAAGAGCAGAGGGGGAAGAGAAGGAAGGGAAATCCAGGTAGAAGAGACTTATGGTTATCAACTGGAGAAAAATTCCATCTATATGTTCTATAAAAAGCCCCAGTGAGACGACTCATTATCAACATAAGACTCTGAGACTATGATGTGTTCAGAAACTGGCCTCAGATAAGAATAGATTCTTTCTGGTAATGGACTAATACACCCACCCAGATGTTGAGGAGCATAAGAGCATGTTTAGGGGTTGGGAATGGAGGATTCATTTTAGGGAAGCCAGTGGGGACAATATCAATCCTACAAAATAAGTATTTTATCAGTTTAAACAGCAACTTGATAAAACACAACAGATGGCGTTAAAAATAAAAATGATGGCTGCAATCTAAAAACTGGCATCTCTCCCAATATACTATTCAATTGATTAACACATACACTGGCAACATCATCATTCTTGCTTTGGGTACATAAAGGTGCAACCTCCTTTTCTGCAGACAGGATATTTCTTCATGCGAGGTCACCGGGTCTATGTATGCTGATTAGCAAGAAGCATTGCCACATCCAAAAATGTTACTATGTCTCAGCTGAATAAGTAAAGACCTGGTTAGTGAACAAGTAGGTCTTAAGTTGGAGGTGACAGAACTAAGAATTTATAAACTTTATTTTCTTATAGTGCTTTCTTACTCTGTGTACCTGTAATTTCCTATATAGGTACCGTCAGTACCTTTCTGAATACTTTCATCTATAACATTTTCATTATACTCAAAATGACAGACATAAAATTGTGTTGCTATTAAAAACCTAATTCTGAGGCAGTGCCCTAGGTCTTAAACTGTGAACTCCTTGAGGGCAAGGCCTATGGGACTATTTGCCCCTGCACAACGGGTAGTATTTGCTAAATGCTCAGCAAATATTTGTTGAATAATTAAATGGTGGCAGAATAGATGATGGTGGAGAAAGATAGCCAGAGTTCTTGGTGTACTATCTGGACACCAGAATAGGAACATGCTTAGTATGATTTTATGAATGGGTCTTATAAAATTGTCAACAACAGATTGATTGTAATGACAAATTTATGTTGTATTTGACTAGGAATTATCTAGAGGAAAGCAATTTGCCTCTCTGGAATAGCAACATTATATAGGCTGTGAAGTCTTTGATAAGACTGGTATTGTGTAGGAAAACACCTCTTGGTCTTTTCACCTACTAAGTCATCTTATTTTAGCCTCTCTTTACATATAAAAGTCCAATTTACCACTCTAGAAGATTCCTGATTTCTCCATTGATCACTTAAAAGTTGTTTACTGTTTACAGAATAGCTGGTCAAGCAAGCAAATATTTTAGGTTTTGATGAACTTCACAAACTGAGTCCCTGCCGTCCAGAAGAACAGTCTTGTGGGGAAGATAGACATTAAAGAGACGATGGGCCGGGTGGGGTGGCTCACGCCTGTAATCCTAGCACTCTGGGAGGCCGACGCGGGCAGATTGCTCAAGGTCAGGAGTTCGAAACCAGCCTGAGCAAGAGCGAGA
>VBSM01000272.1:36732626-36746158 GCA_008086735.1 Cheirogaleus medius
CTCCCAGAGTGCTAGGATTACAGGCGTGAGCCACCACGCCCGGCCTGGAATTGATTTTTGTACATGGAATAAGGGAATTTGTTTTCTCCCATATGGAAAGTTATTTGTCCCAATGCTATTTATTGAGTGAGCCATCCTTTCCCCTACTAATCTGTGTTGTTTGCCTTCTCTGTCTAAATGATAGTGTTATGTATCATATACCAGCATTCTCTTTCATATATCTTGGACTCTTTCTAGGTTCTCTGGCCTCTAACTTAGATATGCAGGAGACCCCCAGACTTTGTGGATCCAACTCTTTATGTAGAGTTAAAGGAAATTGATGCAGTGCTTACCTGCCAATGTTGATCAACTTTTTTCCCAGCACATATTTGCAGAATTTAAAAAAGGGTTATGAGGAGGTCAAGGGGAAGTTGAAGCATCTTAGGAATTATTATGAGAAAGAGAAAGTCAAAATTCTTAAGTAATAAGGTATGCTTTTAACAGTCTTTTTAATTTATAGTCTCCTGGACCATGGGTTCCCTAATGGTAATATTTCCTATAGATTGAGATAAAGCTTTCAGTGGTCTATGGCAAAATAAGAAAAAGTATGTCAGTGTCGTGTGATTGCATAAATTCATAGATGTCCTTGTTTTTGAGGAATGTGGTTTTTTTAACTTTTTAAATGTAAACTTTATTTTAGAATAGTTTTAGATTAACAGAAAAGTTGCAAATATAGTATAGAAAAGTCCTGTACACTCCTTTCCCACCCAGTTTCTCTTAATTGTTAACATCTTACATTACTGTGCTACATTTGTTACACTAATACTGATACATTCATATTAATTAAACTCCATACTTTATTTGAATTTATTAGTTTTTCTCTAATGTCCTTTTTCTGGTTCAGAATCCCATCTGGGATACCACATTACATTTAGTCAACATGTGTTCTTAGCCTACTCTGAGCTGTAACAGTTTCCTAGACTGTCGAGAACTATCTTAAGTCTTAGATTGTTTTCTCTGCTTTCTTTTCTCTCAATATTCTTGCTTGGAAAAATAAAGAGTTGGTAACCCTTTGTCAATTTCCCAATTTTTTTTTCAAAATATTAAGGGATACAAGTGGTTTTGTTACATGGATGGAGTATATAATGAAGTCAGGGCTTTTAGTGTTCCTGTCACCAGAGTAGTGTACATTGTACCTGATGTATCCTACCCAATTTCCCAATTTAAAAAAGTTTTACTGATTTGGGAAATCCACAACTCCAAGAACCAATGCCTTTGGTTGTAAGAAGTCAGTGTGACCATTAACAATTAGATAGTCTCTAAGTTTCTTAATTATGTTTTATTTTTATTGTATAAGAAATATCTATCAATGGGAAAAAAGAATGTGAATTTTAGAGTTAATTAGGGAGGATTAATTAGGGCGATCTGATTTGTGATGGAAGTTTGAGTCTCCATTAGAGGTACAAGTGTAAGCAGAAAGCCATAGGAAGATATGAAGTTTGTAAACACACACTGAGTAACTGAACACATACTATATCAACTTACCACAAAGGTATTTCTTAGAATTATTGCCAAAATAGAAAATGTGATAGTATATGGTTTCAGTTTTCTTCATTTTTCATGTTTAAGTAAAAAAAAAATCTCTTTTCTTCACATGAGGAGAGATCATATCCATTCCCAGAGTTAATGCTTTAACCTTGGGCTCCTTTTTTCTTCCTCTTTTTTGATCCTTTGGTAATTTTTTCTTTCCCAAAACTTTAATATTCTCCTTCATCACATCCTTCATTTCTAACCTAAAAATCTGCCTATGATTCACTTACACTAAAAATCCTTCACTTTATCTAGTAGTTAGCACTATCCCTACTTCCCCACCCTCCTTTCCACCCCATTCACCAATCCATTGTAGTTTGACTTCAGCCCATTAAGTTTATTCATACTGTGTTGGCAAAAGCCACCAATGATTTCCCAAGTATTAAACTCAGTAGTTTGTTTTTTTGTTTGTTTGTTTTCGGTTCTCATCTTTCTTTGCAGCATATGAAATCATTCCTTTTTGGAACTTCTTTCTGGGTTTCTGCCACCCCACTTTTTTTGTTCGTTTACTCTGATAATTTTTCTACTTTTCTCCCATATGCATCCTAAATGATTGCCTTTAGAATTTCATCTCTTACCCTATTCTCTTCTTGCTCTCTACACCTGTTATAGGCAACCACATCCATATCCTTGGCTTTAGCCATCACCATTATGCTTGCTGGGTTCCAATCTCAAGTCCAGCTCTCTTGTTTAAGCTCTAAACAAGCATATCCAGTGGCTTACTGGATATTAGATATCTGTACTGGTTCTTCCACATTTAAACCAGAAAATAATTCTGGGTTGATCTTAAATATGTGAGAGGAAATAGGAAATTAGATTATATCTAAGGTAAATAAGGCCTAAATCACTAAGATTTCATCAACTCCAAGTGGCAGGTACTAAGTTATATATTTCTTTTATCATCAGTGGTACTTAGCACACTACAAAGCACATAGTAAATATTAAGTAATTATTCTTTGATTTGTCACGAGAGTAAATTGTTTTAATTGCATACAGGGTGATATCAGAAGGCAAGAATTGCAGATCAGCAGTATAATTTTAATAATTATATAGGGTTAATGAGCTGAAATAACTGAAAATATGCTAAAAATTCTTATTATGTTTTTTAAAATACATTTTCAGAATTATGCTGGTTTGACCCAGTGTTGCTAAATAATCATTTGTCTGCTTAAAGCTTAATTTTCATAGCAGTAGTTTAGAATTTACTGAGTCTTTTTTTGAACCCTATGTAGACATGTTTTACTTTCTTCTGAAGCATGTTTCTCAGGTTCTTGAAAACAGATTTCTTTCTACCCTGCTTTTTTCTACCTTTTGTGTTATTTCATGTCTAAATGACTAAGTAGCATCACCCAGCATCTCTACTCTTTAACTTCAATACATTTTTTATATTGTTATTGTTGAGAATTTTTTTTACCTAATACATTATCCTGTTTAAATCTGTACTTGGAAATATTTGTTATATAGTGGTTTCCTAAATTAAATATTGACTATGCTGCTCGTATGGTATAAGCAGCACCTTCTTAACTTGAGAGATAGTAAATACTTACATATTTTGGCCTCCAAGTACGTAGTTGATTCTCAACCTTGTCAGACACAGTGACTCCTATTTATATCAAATATTTTATAAATACTTCTTCCTTTTTTTTCCTGAAAGAAAATTTATATAACTTTCCTATACAAATAATTTTTTAAAAATCAACATTAATTTTTCCTTCATATGACAATTAATACCCTAATTGTCATATGAAGGAAAAATAAAGAAATGCATTTATATTAAATAATACCTATTTCAGTATATAAATGCTCAATCATGACTACACTAGACATAAATAATCAGATACTAAAATCATTGTGAATACCAGGGCTACTAATGTAGACTGCTAAAAATGTATTGTATTGGTGACTCAAATAACATTTCCATTGGTGATGCAATTTTCTAACACAGTAAACAACTCTTCATAAAAGTTCTGACAAAGCAGAGTATAATCTTTCTTCAGTTTACATGATAGTTGCATTCCTGAAAAATTCATATAAGATATTTTGTGTTTATATTTAAATAGAGGGTTCAGATTATTTCAAAGAGATTTTTATACCAACATGAATTTCAGGCAGGGCATTTGAAAGTTGTGTGGCTCACAGGATAGTTCTTTGCTGGCAGAACTCTACAATCCAATGCAGAATGTCTAATATCTCTGCCCTACTCACCCAATAAGTAAATGCCCAGTAGCATCCTCCAATTATTGTGAAAATCAATACCAACTTTATTTCTGAAATGCTCCCTAGAAGTCTGCCTTCCTTCCTTTGGCTCATTCCCCAAAAAGGAGTTTTGACTTTGAGGTATATAATCTCTTAGCTGTAACAGAACTATTACATATAGTTTTCTATAGGAGAATAGGGAAACACTTAAGCAACAAATCAGAAAATAATAGGTTAAAAGAAAAAGCCTATAGAGCAAACTATGTGTTCATTCAGAAACAGTATTTCAGTAATAGTATTATTTTGGTTGATTTGCCCAATTTAAATGCTTGATATTACATTGAACCTGAGAACAGGAACAGCATACATATACTTTCATTCTGTATAAGAGTAAGAGTATTATGTATTATGAGAAACATTAAAAATGTTTATAATTACGCAAGATGAAAGGTAAGATATCTAGATTGTGTAAAATGGGACTGGTAGGAAGTACAAGGTTATTAGTTTTTATTGTTGCTGCTGCTGTTAGTTATTTATCTAGTAGTGGTGTCTTGGTTCAGGCATTCCTGAACATAGATTTCCAGCATATAAAATTAGTAGGACAATTGCATCTCTTCTATCTTTTTTCTACCTTTTGTGTCAATTCTTATCTAAATAATCAAATAGGATTCACCCAGCATGTTGTTTTTGGTTTTTTTTTACTTCAATACACCTTTTAATGTTGTTATTGGTTAGAATTTTGTGATGTGTCTTTGTGGTTGACATATTTTCAAAGTATTAAACTTTGAAGATACTGTGAAAAAGCTATGTTTTTTGATTGACTACTTTTAACATAATGTCTGTCCTCAAGGTTCATCCATATTGCAGCATGTGTCAAAATTTTCTTCCTGTTTAAGACTGATTAATATTCCGTTGTATTTTGTTTATTCATTCATCAGTTGATGGACATTTGGATTGCTTCCACCTTTTTACTATCGTGAATAATGCTGCTCTGAATATGGGTGTACAAATATCCATCTCTTCGAGTCCTGGCTTTCACTTATATACCCAGAAGTAGAATTGCTGGATCATAGGGTAATTCTGTGTTTAATTATTTTAGAAACTGCTCTACTGTTTTCCACAGCTGCTGCACCATTTTACACTCCCACCAGCAATGCACAAGGGTCCCAGTTTCTCCACATCTTTGCCAATACTTCTTGTTTTCTGTTTTGTGGGATTTTTTTGTGATAGCTGTCTTAATGGGTATGAAGTGGTGTTTCATTGTAGTTTTGATTTGCATGTCCCTAATGGAAGTTGATTTCTTTGACATCCAGAAATGAGCCTTCTCCAACTGTGAAGCCAAAATAAATGGCTTTGATGAGAATAAGGCAAAGCTAATAACACCAAATAAAATGTTTCCTGCTAGCCCCTCTTACCCTGGTTATGGTAGATTTCACTCTACAGAATGCTTTAAAAAATTTTTTCCCATTTAAATATCATAGAAGTTAAATTCAATTTGGTAGAAATTTATTGTTAAAGATATTTTTAAAACTAAACTCAGCATGTGAAAACTAGAGAATTTAATCCATGAATAAATATTCATTAAAGAACTAATTTATGCCAGATATCTGAGCACATGCTGCCCTTAAGACCTTACAGTTTGGAGGGGGAGATGGATATAAAGGTAAGGAATTATAATTTGGTGTGGTAAAGTCTTTGATGCGAGTGTATAATAGGTTTAGCAAGAGGAGTAGACAACATATGCTTTCTTTTGTTTCTGAGAAAGAAGAGACATCAGGTAAAGTTTCGCTGAGAAGAAAATTCTTAAGCTGAAACTGAAAGCTTTTGCTGGAGGTGTATGTTGGAGTAGGAAATCAAGTTTGGGAAGTAACATCATAACCTATAAGAAATGAGCTTCTTGTAGGAAAGTATTGGCAGATGATTTGAGAATTTTCGAGTTATCTTTCTGTAAGATCACTGTACAGCTTGAAAGCCAGTCCCAACCTGTCCCTTCACTAAGCCAGAGTTTTTGGAAGCCCACACTGGTCTGATAGATGGCAGACTAACTTAAATCCTACATGAAAGTCACATAATTTAAAAAAAAAGTTAAAATTAAATTATTGTGTTTGTTTATTGGGATGTTTTAAGTTTTTCTGTCACCTTACTTTGGTCTGTTAACAGTGTCACATTATCTTGCCCTTATATTACCTTTATAAAGGTATATTTTATTGGAAGTCTATGTCCAGGAAACAGTAATTCAGAATTAACTTTGTAGATCTTGGTAAAATACATTAAATCATTCCTCCCCAGAAGCCTGGGTATTTTTGCTAGGCTATTTTCATGTGCCTGTGTATATTGAAACATATAGCCAACAAAAATCACTTTCTGTCATATAAAGTTTGTGATTTAAATAAAGTGCTATTCATTTATTTTAATAACTTAATACTGTTGCGGTTTTGACTCAGTACTGTTTTTGTTGTTTTGGGGTTTATTTGTTTTGATGCTTTTTCTTTCATAGATCAAATACGGAACATATAATAATGCTAGAAGGCACATATTTACTTCAGTTACTGTGAACTCTAAAGATGATGTTTTCTTAATTATGTTTAAAGAAGTATGACAATATTTAATTACATTATTCATGAATATAATTTTAGTCTCTTCTTCATTCTTTTATTTGTAATGCTTATATTTTTTAATAAAATCTTTGGAATTTTAAGATAATGCAGAGGCTTATATATTTGGCCTGAGAATGTTGTTATTCATTTCTAAGTATTTCTTTATGCCAGAGACCAGCTTCTATAAATTATATAGCTATTTGTTGGTTTGCTTTCCGCAGGTCTCATCAAGTTGTGGTTACAAAAGGAGTCTCTCAAATCAATCTCATGTATTGCAATTCTTCCCCTATCTGCCACCATGAGATTTTTTGCCCCTTAAATACACCTTTTTTTTTTTTTTTTTTTTTGAGTACCTATGGCTTTAACAGATGCTCACAAATCCAGTCAGGAGAGGAAAGCAAAGAGGTTTTGAATTTCATATTTTTTAAGAATATGATAGTTTTAAAATAGTTTAAATTTGTGTGCCTCTAATACCTGTACTCTACTTTTTAGCAGACATTGACATAAAATCAGGGTGGCTAGAAGAGCATTAATCTTTCTCAGTTCCTTTGCCCAGGACAAGATGAAATCAGAGGAGAAAGGAGCAGGCAAGCATCAAGGAGTTGAGGATGTGAATGGGTAGCCTGAGATGAAAACAAAAAATGTACCAGAGGTTTCTGAACCCTGCCATGTAGCTTGGACCTATTGATTAGAGAGTTCAAATTGTATTTCATCTTCTGTGCTATAGAATTGCTGATAATGCTTGCTAGAAATAATGTGAAATTATACTTGAATTTCATACTAGTAGTATAGTTATACATTTAATTTTGACAATAGTTGTTTGTTTTGACTTATTAAAGAAGGTGGAGGGGTCATTCAAACATAAAGATTCTCTTTAGGCAATTTAAATAGAGAGTATAAGGATGGGGAACTGATTACAAAGGAAGATTTTAGGTTAAGTGGTTTTAAGCTTCTTTGTATCATGAAAATCTCATGAAACCTATGCACATTCTTACCAAAAAAATGCATATAATGCAAATTTTTACATAATTTCTGAGATTTAGAGACCTAAAGCTCATTTATGGACCCTGCTTTAAGTCAGTTTCTTCATTTTTGGATGGTTTTATTCTTTTTATTTAGTTTGCAACTTGTTGAATTTGTTGCAGAGAAGATGACACTAATGGTCTGAAATTACAGGTTTAATTTCCATAAGGGACATTTGGCCGTACTTACACTACCAACATAGATATCAAATTTAACTGTTTTTTATATAAAACAAAATGTACATGTACATCCATACACATATACATAACATTGACTATAATATGATTGGATAAGATTATGTGAATTCATTGCAACTGAAAAAAATCTCAAAATGCGTAAATGGATGTTATATCCCTAATTTAGGAATGCAGAAAAGCTTGTTATTATTTTCCTTTTGGAATTGTCATCTTATTTTAAATTGTGATACCTTTGAATATAGAGCTGCTCTATAGAATTTTTAGAATTCAGTTTAACTTAAAATTGATTTTGGGGAGAACATTTCAATATATTCCCTTGAAATAATTGTAGAAATCTCAGGAATTCCAAAATTTTAGTATATGATCACTGGTTCATATCCAGTAGAGATGAATGGAAAATGATGAGCATTTGCTTCATGGAAAGTGCATGCATTTATGTATAATTTCTAGTCATAAGTGAGATATTGCTATAGTTCTTTTTCTATAGCAGCTATAACTGTTTTTATAGTTATTTTTATAGTTATAGTTCTTTTTTTCTTAACTTTAGATGTACATAATAATAAATTCCAATCTTGGTGGGAATTTAGCAAAAAATTACAATTCTGTATTAGTGGTTCTCAGTCTTAGTTGTCTTGACATCTTCTTAAAGATTTACATGTTCTTTCAGACATTGAAATTTGTTTTCTTTTTTTTTACTTTATCCCAGAAGCTTACATGCATGATATCTAACTTAGTGTTAAAGAAAACCTTAGTTATATTTTATCAATTTTAAATATGCTCTGACAGGTTTCCATCTGAATCTGTTGAGTTGAGCTGAAGGCAGAGTGATGCTGGAAAGATGGTAGAAAGCATATTGAGAGACAGGAACTAGTATATGGGGTGATATGTTAACATGGTTACAAAGTGGATGCTGAATAAATATTCCTCGTGCAGTCTGATGCTTCATTACCTGTTTATAGGTAAACTTCCTGTGAACCCCCTTTGAGAAAGACAGCCATAGACTAAAGCAGTAGCATTCAAGCTATTTGTTCACTTATTCATTTATTCACTTCATTCATTTATTAAAATTATAAAAAGTTTAAAAGAAAATTTATGAGGAAAATAAATATGTGTGCCACTGTATTTTTTTCCTTGAAGAGACTGATTTTGAAATCAGGCACATAGTGACATATTCACGTCTATAAAATGTAGTCATCACTATTACAAGGTGTTGCAAAAGCAGGGTAGAGAATCATAGGACTTTAATAGTATAAACAAATAAACATGTTCTTTGTGATGCATGTAATACATTTGTACAGCCCTATACTAGCTGTTTCTGAGATCACAAAATAAAATTTTAAAACCAAGATAATAGTTAAATACCATACATAATACTGCTGTATTCTGATGTACTAAACAAAATATCCCCCTAGGCAATACAGGATTTCTCACTATCTCTATATGTCTGTGCCCAGTAGAAATTTTACAAGGATGCTAAGCATTGAATGGCAGCCAGATTACTTAGTAGGTTACTAAATTAGAGTCTTTAGTAGTATCTAAAAATGAATCATTGTAGTTTATTAATGCCAAGTTTAAGTTAACCTTTTAGTAACTTAGTAGTACTAGTAAATAGCCCTTGACCACTATTAAAAAAAGAAAATCTAAGGAATTGCAAATCATTTTCTTGTTAAAAAAGTCTTGCATTTGGAGATTGCTTTCAGCCTGTCAGGGGTTCCCAAGATCTGTCAAAGGAATCTTAAAGATTCACTTGCAATCCTGGAAGAAAGTAAAGTACTGTAGAAATAAAATATCGGTATTCTTGTCACTACGGAAAACTTTTCCACTAGAGATTACTAATTACTATTACTAATGTACCTTGAGAGATGGTCTTCTATTAATAAGTTTGAGGCCAGAATGTGAGTTCCTCAAGGCCAGGAATTACAGCATATTCACATCAGTATTTCAGGAAGTCAATTGATACTGTAACTGGCACAAATAAATGATTGTGTGGAATGAATCTGGGCAAGACCCTACCTAATGCATTGTTAAGTCCTCTGGGAACAAAGCTTTTTGAAACCAAGTTGATCTGGATGTAGAAGAAGTAAAAATAAATATAAACCTTTTCCATCATATGTGGTAGGTGCTCACTAGGCTGTAGCTTCCCAGGACTTTCATATCACTGATTGGAAATCCATTCTAAGGGAAGGCAAGGAACCCAGAGGAATGAAAGGGAAGGAATACAGTGGAGAAAGAAACCTTGTCCTCAAATGCTTCTATAGGTCTCCTATATGATTTTTTTTTTCTTATAGTAGCATTTCTGACAGAATTATGAACTGTTTTTCATTACTAGAAGTATTACCTAATTAGTTTGTATCTGGAGATAAGGTACCTGTTTACCTGTGGAAAAAAAAATAAATGGCATAACTCTTCTAATAATTAGATTGAGTCTATGTGCAGTTTAAGGCCAATAATATGTTTGATCTGATCAGTTAAGTAAAACCAACAGTAACATAACGACTAACCTGGTTGACCAATATTAATTTTTCTCTTGCTTCGTCTTAGGGTTTTGACCCACCACATCAAAGTGATACAAGAACCATTTACATAGCCAACAGGTTTCCTCAGAATGGCCTTTACACACCTCAGAAATTTATAGATAACCGGATCATTTCATCTAAGGTAAGGATTAACACTTTTATTATTAAAACTGTAAATACATGCTATTTTATTTTGAAAAGTGATTTATTGTGTATGTTTTGAGTATATATTTATATCCTTACAAATTCAAGAAAATGGTGGTTGAGAGATTTATCTTAAATAAAATGGTGAACTGTAAAATAAAAGGAGTTGCTAGTCGCTGATATTAAATAGCCAGCATGCCAATTATCTTTAGTTACAGTTAAACTAGGGAACTATTAATAATATTTATACTGGGTGCCAGGTCCTATATTAAGTACTTTTCATATAATATCATTTAATCCTATAACAGCCTTATAACATCTGTTTTACAAAGTATTATTATACTCATTTCAGTTTCTTCAATTGAAGTGCTGGGAAATTGAATAATTTTTCTAAGACTGCACACTAGTAGTAAGTGACTAGGTTGAAATTTGAACTCAGTTCTGTGTGACTTTCAAGCCTGCTTCCTCCAATTTTGTCACTCATCTGTAAACATTTTATGGTACCAAAGTACTGCTTCACTTTCATATATTCCTGTTTCATTTTTTCCTATGGCATTTTAAAAATGTCAGGTTATTTTGAAGCTGAAAATTATAGAGTAGTGCTATTCATTCAATAGACTTTTCTCTCATGATAGAATTGTCCAATATGACAATAGCCATACGGGGCTAGCAAGGCCTTGAGATATGGCTAGTGCAACTCAGAAACTGAATTTTAAAATTTAATTTATTTTAATTTAAATGTCAGTAGCCACATGTGACTAGTGGCTACCTTATTGGATAGTACAGTTATAGAGGATGTGAGTCAAAGAGACTGAGGGTAAAGTTCTCCTTAGATCATAGCTATTGCTTGAAAGGGCACCTTAAGAAACATCTTTGTATTTCTTACCCTTTCTTCCTTTCCAGAACAGCTAATAGTTTGTCTCTAAACCTGATCTTATCTTTCCCAAAAATGTTGGCTTAGGTCAGCAGTTCCTTTGCCCTGTCTCTTTTTTTCTGTCTTCACATTATTTATGTATGTAAGGTACCCATTAGTTACATCTCTCATTTTGGGTAATGGTTCTAAAGCAGAAGGTAGGAAGAAGAAATATCAGAATCTAGGATGATGGAGCTCCATAGTTGTTAGTAAATTATGGCATTCTTAAACTCCTTCCAAACCAGATTACCTGCTGTTCCACAAACTCATGTTGAACTTTCCTGTCATGCCTTTGCTTTGATTTCATGTTGTTAACTACAATTTTTTAAATGTAGATTTTATGTTTTTATAGACTTTGAAGGTTTTGTTTTTGTAGAAATATAGAATTCGTGTTTTTGACCACAATTTCTAGAATGTAAATATTTATACAGATATTCAGGAAATAAAAGTTCTTTTGAAAACTTTGTTGTTTTTTTTTTAACTGGGAGTGTGATTTACATTCAATAATATTCACCAATTTTAAGTATACAATTGGTGAGTTTTGACAAATGTGTAATATGGATACAGTAGAAGTCTTTTATGTCTGATTTCCCTTCACTTAATATGCTTTTGAGAGTCATTTTTATTGTTGTAAGTATCAGTATCAGTAGGTCATTCCTTTCTAGTGCACAGTTTAGCTGTCAGCCTGGGTTTGGATAGTTTATGTTCTGAATTTGGATCATTTTCTTATGTGGTTCTCTCAATACTAGTATTTTCCCTTTACATTTCCAGCTGCTTTTCCAGCCCTGAACTCTTTTGTTGATAAGGTTGTAGTTTTCCCCTGCTGTTTTGCTGACTTAGCTCTGTGGGAGTTGGATACTGTCTCCAAACTAAGAAGCCAAAAATTCACAATTCATACTTCTATTTGCAATTTTTTGAAATTAAATTCTCTTCCTGCTTCTATCTATATTTTGGACACTTTCCAGTATTTTAAATAGTTTTTTAAATCTAACCTTTCCTGGGAGTTCATTGGACCACTTAACTTCTTTGCCAATACTGGAAACTGAGTGTCCTTCTGGAAAACGTTTGGGATTAAATAGATATCTTTACATGACTATTTTCATATGTAGCAGTATTAGGCTTAATGTTCTTGACCATAGTTTCAAAAATGTAGATGTTTAAATAAACATTGCCCTTTTTTATTGTTAGCATGAAGGACTATCTCTCTCATTACTGCCTTATTACTACTTTATTATGCCACTGTGGCTTTCTTAAACTCCTTTCAAACCAAATTACTTGCTGTTTCACAAACTCAGGTTGAACTTTCCTATCATTGTGCCTTTGTTTTGATTTCATGTTGTTAACTACAGTTTTTAAAATGTAAATTTTATGTTTTGTGGACTTTGAAGGTTTTGTTTTTGTAGAAATATAGAATTCATGTTTTTGACCACAGTTTCTAGAATGTAAATATTTATACAGATACTGTCACTTTTTTCCTGAGCATAAAGAATCCTGCTTCTCCTTATTCTTTTTCCTACCTTTTATTCCCTGTTATTCCCTTCTAGACTGCATTATTTTCTATCTTACAAAGCCATGGTGAACTTCCCTCCTCTGTTCTTTGCTCATGCGGTCCAGTCTTTCTGAAATGTTCTCCTTTATTTGCCTTTGATTTTCAGCCTGTCGAATGTTCCTCTTTTAAAGCCCGTGTCAGATATAATCTTTGTTGAGTTTCTCTTTCATTTCCAGCATCTTTGAATACAGCTGTTGATATTTTGTTCTTAATCTCCTCTAATATTAAGCATCTTCTCTTTGTTTCTTTCATAGTGCAAGTGTCTTGCACATTGTAGATACATGATATGTCTTTGTCCAATTTATTTGACCAATTTATTTATTTTGACTACCTTAGCTTAAATTTAAACTTTCTTGTAAAATATTTAATTTTATAGCCATGTTTTGGTTTGCTTACTAAGGAACAAGATAGGGTTAATTATACAGTCATATATAACTATAGGGAAGTTATATTCTAATTCAATATTATACTATTAGAGTTCCTCCTCTTATACACTGGACAAGCACAGAATTTAGACTCATTCAATCTGTTAATATATTTATATTTCATAAAACCTGGAAACAACAGTTCCTACCATTTGTATGCTAGTTTTCATAAGAAATTTTTATTTGTTCTGAGTTTATTATGGAGCTAGCCAAAAAAACCACCATGAAACCAATGTTCTTACTGCTAATTTATACAACTGCTCTCCTCAATTGTGGCAAGACAAAATATATTGTCACTATTATGATTTAAATAGATTGGTGTAAACTTAGAACATTGCCAACTTAATTCAAAAGTCAAAATAAATTATTAAAATATCTTAGATCTGCCTTTTCTAACATCTTT
>VBSM01000272.1:36751223-36768676 GCA_008086735.1 Cheirogaleus medius
CTCGGCCTCCCAGAGTGCTAGGATTACAGGCATGAGCCACCGCGCCTGGCCCATGTATAACTTTAGACTTCTCAAAAACTTTACTAATAGTGTACTGTTTTATCTATTTTATTTATTTATATTTTTTTAGAGACAGAGTCTTGTTCTGTTACCCAGGATGGAGTGCAGAGGCATGACTTCACCTTACTGCAACCTCTAACTCCCAGGCTCAAGCAATCCTGCCAATTTAGCCTCCCAAGTAGCTAGGACTAGAGGTGTATGCCACCTTGTCAGACTACTTTTTAAAAATTTTTTTGTAGAGATGGGGTCTTGCTGTGTTGCCCAGGCTGGTTTCAAACTCCTAGCCTCAAGTGAGCCTCCCGTCTCAGCTTCCCAAAGCACTGGGATTACAGGCATAAGCAACTGCACCTGGCCTAATAGTATACTGTTGACAAAAAGTCTTACTGATATGATAAACAGTCGATGAACACATATTTTGTATGTTATATATTAATATATATAACATATATATGTATAATTGCAGGATACTGTATTCTTAACAATAAAGTAAGCTAGAAGAAAACATTATTAAGAAACTCATAAGGAAGAAAAAATATGTTTACTATTCATTAAGTGGAAGTGTATCATCATAAAGGTCTTCATCCGTATCCTTGTCCTCTTCATGTTGAGTAGACTGTTGGAGGAAGAGGTGGGGTTGGTCTTGCTGTCTCGGGGGTGGCAGAGGAGGAAGAGTAGAGGAGGTAGAAGGGGAGGCAGGAAAGGCAGGCATACTCGGTGTAACTTTAATTGAAAAAAATCTGCATATAAGTGGACCTGCACATGCACATTCAAACTCATGCTGTTCAAGGGTCAACTTTACTAATTATAAATACTTCTGTTGGTCTATTGTTTAAGAAAGTAAAAGAACTCAATCTTAGTTTCAAAATCTTTTCATTTTTTTCTACTTATTGTCTATAAATTTACACTTTATGATTAAAATATCATTCGTACATAGAATTTAGTGATTGAACAAGTGTTAGAGAAAGGTAAGAGTCAAGAATGACTCCCCAGATTTCTGGCAAAAGCAAATTTCTGGGAGACATTGGAAATGCAACAGACTTTGCGGATAACATCAATTTGGTTTTGAATATGTTTAAGATATTTATGAAACTTCAAAATAGAGATATTAACAAGGCAGTTAGAAATTCAAGTTTGGAGTCCAGAAGAGAGATTGGTCTGGAGATACAAATTCAGAATTACCAGCATATTTATACTATTTGAAGATGCAGGGATAGAAGAAATCTAGCAAGAAAGTGAAGTATGAGAAAAGGGCCCACAAAGGTGGCATAAAAGGAGCCTCCCATAAAGAAACTGAGAAGTAACTAGAGGTACTTTGAAAGCCAGGAATATATGTATAATGAAAACCAAGAAAAGAGAGTGCTTCTAATAGGAAGGAATATCAAATACCTATAAGCATATGCATCAAAGTAGCCTAATATAATTCTGGTAAGTGAAATGTTTGGGGCAAGTTTTTATGTTTTTGTTTTTTCTTTTCTCATCTGGTAAAAGTTTCTTCAAATTATACTAAAAAGATATTGTTTATTCTTTGGATATTTACAGGGATATGAAGATTGGTTACGACATAACTCAGATAACGAAGTAAATGGAGCTCCTGTTTATGTTGTTCGAAGTGGTGGCCTTGTAAAGACTAGATCAAAAAATATTCGGGTATGCATCTGGTATATAATACAAATCAATAGTATTTTGGTATCATAGCACATAATTCTAATACTGATCGTGGTTTAGTTAAAAACCTGCTTTCCTACACTAAAATACTGTGATAGACTACTTATTTAATACCCAATAAAAATAAGTCCTTGCCTTTTAAAATCTGTATATTCACTTTTCCCCAAAATTCTTCATAGGTGGGTGATATTGTTCGGATAGCCAAAGATGAAATTTTTCCTGCAGATTTGGTGCTTCTGTCCTCAGATCGACTTGATGGTTCATGTCATGTTACAACTGCTAGTTTGGATGGAGAAACTAACCTGAAGGTTTGTTCATGCATATGTTTGAGTGTTGCTCTGGGTAAACAAAATATCTTTGGGTTATAGTAATATTTTCCTTTGGTTAATGTAATAAAATTTGACCTGATTAAGGAGAAATTATTTAAAATTAGTGAAACTTTTTTAAAAATTAAAGTTTTAAGGCCGGGCGCGGTGGCTCACGCCTGTAATCCTAGCACTCTGGGAGGCCGAGGCGGGTGGATAGCTCAAGGTCAGGAGTTCGAAACCAGCCTGACCAAGAGCGAGACCCCGTCTCAAAAAAAAAAAAAAAAAAAAAAAAAAAAAAAAAATTAAAGTTTTAAAAAAGAATTGATAGTATTATATATGTGTTTTAAGGGTAGCCTCACATGGTTTAGTCAATTCAAGTTAAAAACGGAAAGTAATTTTAGGAAAAATATAACCTTTTAATATTTTGGTGCCTTTTAAAATAAGGGACAAATTTCAGTTTTCTCAGTTTTCACAGTATAATCAAGGGTGAATATTCACAGTTTTTCCTGTTAAATTGCTTATAGTAAACTTTGAGCAATAGTGTCTATACATGCAGACTTAATTTCCTTATATGCAAATGGCCTTTGTAGATGGGTAATTATAGTAGCTCCCTTTTTTCCTTGTTTATTTTACATTTTTCTTTCTCTGTTTTGTTGTCTAGCTGAGTGAGCTTAAGTACAGTTTGCCATGGTTTTATCTATAAAAGAGATTTGAAGTATTTGATATCTAAGGTCACATTTGGATCTTGAAACTGTGCAGTTTAATTCATTTTTTTCAGACACACGTGGCAGTTCCAGAAACAGCATTATTACAAACAGTTGCCAATTTGGACACCCTCATAGCTGTGATAGAATGCCAGCAACCAGAAGCAGACTTGTACAGGTATGATGTGATGTTCGATGTACTCATTTTAAGTCCTGTTTACAGATCTCATTTTTTATAACTCTTAAACATATAATGAAATCTTTAGCCAATTAGAGACATTATTTGTGGAGCAGGTTGAAGAGGGATACAATTAAGGAGAAAAAAACTAAAAGCAGAATTTGCCAGAAGTCTAAGCAAAAGATATTAATTCAAAAGCTGTGTTTTTATTCACAAGTTCCTTCATATTACCTTCTATTTTGGTATGAACTAGCATGCTCACTTTGTAGCTGTAACAGTAGTTGCAATAGAAGTAATATTATTACCTTAGAAGAAAATAATCTAATGGTTTTTTTGGTAAGCTCCATGAAGGCAGGGGCTATGTTTTTGTGTTCACTACTGTATTATTTAGAAGATACTACTTTTAAATTAAAACCTTATAATTTATATAGCTTTCAATATTTCACTTACATATGTCACTTAATAAACTAAAAAATATAATTTTATATAAATATTATTCTTAACAGCTATGAGTTCCTCAGGAATAAAAACTGTTCTTATTCATTTATCACCTATCACAATGAGCACAATATTAAAAAATTTTTTTAGTTTATTAGATTTTTAAAGATCTTGTTTCTGAAAGGAGGGAAAGGAGCAGAGGAACGAACTTCTTTTAACATTACAGTTTACTAAATACAATATTAGTCATCTTTCAGGGATCTTGCCAATTATTATAGGCTATGTAATGGAAACAGCTTTTTATTATTAAGGACTTACATGAGAAACTAAGTTCATTTCTACTCAGTAACTGGTGATAGACTATAAATTGCAAGCACATTATAAAAATCACTCTCAGCTTCTTACCATATTGTATATCTCCTCTGCTTGTCTTCCTGGATACTTCCCTCTCTTGGTTTTCTTCCTTCACTCTAGATTTAATGCAACCAAAAGTTTAAATATCACTATCAGGTTAAAGAAGTTCTGCAATTCACTGATAGGTTTTTGCTTACTACTCTTTCTAAGTGGTAGGCCACTTAACTCATACATGGCAGTCGCTCAATGAATATTTATTGAATAAATGAATAAGTAGATAAATGATTTGTGTCTAATGATCTATAGGTCACAGGAGGCTTTATTTAGTAAACAGTAATGAAATGTATGAACATTCATTGTTGGCTAAACAATGTATACATCTTTGCTTAGCAGTTATAAATTCTCATGATAGCCAAACTAATAATTATAGTAATAATGCATAACATCTGCACTGCCATTTTGAAAACATTTTTACTTATTACCTCATTCATAGCTAGAGTAGAGATGGCAATAATTTTAGATTTTTTAAAGCTTAAGGACTAAGTATTTATTTTTATAATTTCTGCCATGAATATTGGACCATTTGTATATATAAAAGGTTGGTTTTGTTTCATTTATGAGAATAGTGCTAAAACTATCTAAAATGTTCCATCCATCGATGTCATAAGTAATATATTCATATTTATAATATGGTGAATTCTTTAATAGATTCATGGGACGAATGATAATAACTCACCAAATGGAAGAAATTGTAAGGTAAGAATAACTTCATGTTATCTAATTACTTTTAAGTGGGAACTGTTTGGGGGAAGGACTAGAAGTTAAAGGGAGATTAGCTGAATAAACAGCATATCATGGAAATGGGTTAACTTAAAAGCATTTAGCATTTTATCTGCTACTAATTTGTAGCAGCAGCGAGTAAGGATGAAACAAATCGTATGAAATGATATAAGAATAATTTAGTAAGATTGTTTGAATTTTTATATTTCATTTTCTATTAATATTTGGTAGTAACATTAAAATAAAACATAGCTGCTTTTAATTCAGATCCTTAGAGCCTTATGCATTTAAACCCACAGCACTTAAAGGCTAGAATATGAAAAATGATTCATATAATATTTAACAAGTATAAATGCTATGGTCTTCTTTACTTCAGAATCATTCAGCGCCAGCTAAATAAAGTATTTATGGCTGATCCAAAATTGCTTACTTACTCTTCTGGTCAGTTTATTGCTTGTTTGGTTGTTTCCTTTTATTTTCCCTCAATATTCAGGTTAATTTCCAGTGCCTTAATTTGGATGAGTGCAAAGTTTTGCTGATAAGATGAGATTACATTCATGATTGTAAACCTAATTTATAATCAATCTTGGAATCAGTCCTTGAATTTCTAATCAAATTTGACATTCTATTTCTTTTCTTGGGACATGGTCAATTTATACTGGCTGTATGAAATAAGTCACTAACAAAGAGTGGAGTATTTTTAAATAAAATCCTTAAAACAAGCCAACAAAAATATCATGTATTAGCATTGATTCACATTTTTAATAAGTATTAACATAGGAGTATGTTCAATAAACTGTAACAAGATATTTTTTGTGTGTAGGACCCCTGCTGAATAACTAACTAAATTTATTTTGATTTCGGTGGTGAACTCTAGTGGGAAATGTGTGAATACATAGACTGAATTGCATTAAAATATTATGGCTAGTCAAGGAAAATAGCAATTCTGTTACTTCAGCCCCTAGGGTGGTTAAAAATGAACCATGTTCTTGACTGAAGCAACTTGAATGAATTGATGAATTATCTTTCATTTATTTATTTATGTTGTTGTTGTTGTTTTTGTTTTTTGCAGGGTTGCCAACTTTTTATTTTGCCAAGTTAGGAAAGTTACTAAACAACCACAGCCACAACAACTATCATCTATCCTAATCAATTTTATAAAAGAAAGGACATTTAAAAGCAAAATTTTAAAATGTAAAAAAAATTATATCAGTTTAAAGGTTACTTGACATATATATTAATTATATGTGATATATAATTAAATACATATTTTACATAAGATATAAAGTATATGTGTATATATATACACATATATGTATATATAATTTCTGCACATGCATATCTATGTTTGTGTGTATTCTCATTTCACTGAACACCATTGAAAACTTTGGTCTGCACCTAAACTGGAGCCGACTGATTGGAGGATGGCAGTGCAGAAAGGGAGGAGGTTCTGTGTGGAGGCTATGGAGGGGCCCTGGAACTCAGTTAATATAGAAAATGGCTTATTTGGCCCAGTACTGACAAGGATCCTTAGGTTGATGATGGTGGCATTAGGGGGTCTTTGTCCTTAAATACTTGGATGAGAATATGTCAGCATGAAAGTCCTTAAGTAGCCAGCATTTTAAACTCTGTGTTCTGTCCGGGTACCTAATATACTAGTAGAAACCTTTCAAAACAGCTGGGGTTGAAGATTAACTTTGTAATATAAAGCTCCCTTATTTAGATATTACATTTTGCCAGATGTGATTGGACACGTGATATAATATTTTAAATTTTCACAATAATAAGCTTATTATGAGTTAATACCCAGACATTTATACATGCATACATGAATTATCTAGATCAGGAAAAAAAGCTAATTAATGTACTTTTCTGAGCAAAACCAACTGAACTCCTGAACCCACAGAGAACATCCATTTTGGATTCTCCAAAGACCCTTCATTCATTTGATGAATTATCTTTTAATCTGAAGCTGTCATTATATACCAATTTTATATGCCAATGTGAGCACAAAGTATATCTATTTATTGTTAGGAGCAGCATCAAGTGAAAAAGAGCTATTTTATAGCTTATGAATGGTTTCCATATTGATTTTGGAATATCCATGGAGTGCACTCCAAATATGACTGCCTAGTAGAATCATACTTGTTAAGTATGTCCCAAACATCTGGTCCTCCTTGGTTCATTGCTTTTTTTTTTTTTTTTAACAGTATTTGGGTTTGCAGATATCTTCATAAATGGTTCAGATTCTGTTTGGTTTAAATAACTGTATGTATATTGCAGAAAAGCATAAAGAATATTAAAAAAAAAGGCTTTTTAACTTATCCATAGCAGACTCTTATCATTTTGCTATCACTAAGAAGATACAATTTCCTTTCTAGTTATTCCTTGTCGTTTTATATCTCCTTTATGGAGAGAAATTCAAGCAGCAAGACCTGTGCTCCAAGAAGCATACAATGCAAGTAGTCAAGTTATACTGTGCAATCTTGCCTAGAAGAAGTACTAACATACTTTCTACATTATATTTTATAATCCAGTATAATTTTAATTGTGCAGAACTCATGCATTTACACAAATCATACTACAATTTATATTTACATTGCATTTTAATTCTGTATTTTCACTTTCAAACTATTAATTGTGCTAAAAAAATTTAAAATTTCATCTTCTGCTAAATGTTTTAAAATCAGTACTTAATCTTTGATTTTGCTGAATTTTCTGTGTAAAATTTTTTGATACTAGTGGCTTTGTGAGTTTATTTACATGTATATTCTTTTTCCTAGCCACTAATCTTAAAGTGACTGAAATACTAAAGCAGGTGTTTGTTGTTATAGTAACTAACATTATGATTGGTTTAGGCAGCTTTATACAGCTGGGATTTTGGTTTTCTATGAAAGCAATGTTGTAGCTATAGCTTAAATACCTCCTGCTGAAGATGCCATTTTAGAATTGAATTGAATTTTTAATATATTCAATGCTTTTGGGTTATTTTCTTTTTTTCCTAGACCTCTGGGGCCAGAGAGTCTCTTGCTTCGTGGAGCCAGATTAAAAAACACAAAAGAAATTTTTGGTTTGTACACGTTTAAACATTTTAAATTATTGATTTGTATTGGTGCTTTATGTGAAGTATTTTAAAAAGCATATTTGTGGTCTTTTGATTGGGTAATTTATTAACTAAATGTTTTTATGATAATTTTTGTACAAACATATTAATATAGTTTTGTATTGTTTTTTTGTTGTTGATCCCTGTTTTTGAGTAATAGACTAGAACCTTGTTCTTATATTGTCTTTGTATGAATACTTGTGAAACTGAGTGCTAATATGATAATTCTGACACTTCTAGTAATGGTGGACGTGGATGAGAACCAATATAATCTGGCATTGTGGTGCAGTAGACCACTTCTATAATTCCATTATGATTATTCTTAGATTAGATTCTGCTGACTTATTCTGCTGATTATTCTTAGATCAGATAACTGCTGACTTACTCGTTCATACATTCACTCATTCAACAAATTCTTTTTTTTTTTTAGACAGAGTCTCACTGTGTTGCCTGGGCTAGAGTGCTGTGGCGTCAGCCTAGCTCACAGCAACCTCAAACTCCTGGGCTCAAGTGATCCTCCTGCCTCAGCCTCCTGAGTAGCTGGGACTACAGGCATGTGCCACCATGCCTGGCTAATTTTTTCTATATATTTTTAGTTGGCCAATTAATTTCTTTCTATTTTTAGTAGAGCTGGGGTCTCGCTCTTGCTCAGACTGGTCTCAAACTCCTGACCTTGAGCAATCCTCCAGCCTCGGCCTCCCAGAGTGCTAAGATTACAGGTGTGAGCCACCACGCCCAGCCAACAAATTCTTATTGACTGCTGCTTGTATACCAAGTATATTGGAACATATACTGACTGAATCAAAAGGATGAATAAATACTGCCCTTGCCTTGGAGATCTAAATTAATTTAATATACTCTGAATCAACTCTAGGCAAATTGTGAAGTTGACAATAACCTTTAGCTATCAACTAGCTCCTATCATTTCAGGAATGGCCCTTAGTATCCTGGCCTACCCTGTTACCCAGTGGCTGTCTACAGCTTTCGAGGTCCTCTTTTTCATTCTCTTTTTTTCCTATTACCTGTCTCAGTTTTAGGCTCTCTAATAAAGAAATCTATATCTATCTATCTATATAGAGATATAGAAAGAAAGAAAAACAAAATAACAAGTGTTGGTGAGGATATGGAAAAATTGAAACCCTTGTACATTGCTTACGGGAGTGTAAAATGTTGCAGATGCTGGGAAAAATAGTTTGGCAGTTCTTTAATAAGTTAAACATATAATTACCGTATGACTCAGAAATCCTACTCTAGATATATACCCAAAAGAACATAAAATGGGTGTTCAAACAAAAACTTGTACAAGAATGTTCATAGAAGCACTGTTTACAATAGCCAAAGGTTGGAAACACCCCAAATGTTCATCACCTAATGAATGGATAAACAAAATGTGGTATATTCATATAATGGAATATTATTCAGCCAAAGAAGGAATGAAGGGCCGGGCACGGTGGCTCACGCCTGTAATCCTAGCACTCTGGGAGGCCGAGGCGGGAGGATTGCTTGAGCTCAGGAGTTCGAGACCAGCCTGAGCAAAAGCGAGACCCCGTCTCTACTAAAAATAGAAAGAAATTAATTGGACAGCTAAAAATATATAAACAAAATTAGCCAGGCATGGTGGCACATTCCTGTAGTCCCGGCTGCTCGGGAGGCTAAGGCAAAGGGATTGCTTGAGCCCAAGAGTTTGAGGTTGCTATGGGCTAGGCTGATGCCATGGTACTCTAGCCCAGGCAACAAAGTGAGACTCTGTCTCAAAAAGGGGAATGATTGCTTAATGGATACATGGTTTTCTTTGGGTTTAATGAAAATGTTCTCTACTTAGTAGAATGGCTACACAAAATTATGAATGTACTAAGTGTCACTGGTGAAAATGGTAAACTACATTTTATGTGTATCTTACCACAATTAAAAAAATAAATCCATAATGTTTTTTAATAGTAGAAGCCAGAGTAACCTTCAGGGCATTTAGACCTTCTCATGTAATGCTGTATTTTAACACATCTTCCTAGCATTAATACCTTCACTCTTGTTTACCTTAAAGCAGGTGTCCAAATTTTGTACACTCTCAAAAGAAAATGTGTAATTGAATGCCTTTAGATGGGTCTGTCTTCTGTTGTTTTCCTCAGCACCACCTCTCTCTGTTTTATTATTCCAGATGTTTTCTCACATTCCTGTAATTTTAATGCCCTTTGTCATTTGAGTTATAACCCCTGACTTTCAGGAATAATTCTGATGATAAGAATTATAGGGCAAATCTTTAGGAAGAGGGTATGATGGGCCCTATACTGGTTTTTAAATGTTAGTATTCAGGGATGGGAATGAACATTTATTGATGATCTGTTTCAGGGTATTTTGCTAATTTTTCATATAGATCTCACAACTCTGAAGTATTTTTTCCCATTTAAAGATGGGAAAATTGAAACTCAGACAAATTACTTACCCAGGGATATAGAACTAGTAAGTGGCAGAGCTAGTATTCAAACCAAAGTCTACAAACTTTTTTTATTAATACAAGGCTAGTCTTTCCTAATTTCATTTATTCCCCAGTGTTAGTCCCATTACTCCTGTCTTTTTGCTCATCTCAAAGTTGTTCACATGGGAACAAATTTTTTAAATAGCACTTCCCTTGTGTTTACTCGACTTACTCAGACAGACTTCCATATTATCTCTCCAGTGCTTATGGAATGGTGTCTAGACTCCAGATACTGGCATTCAGGGCCTTTCACGTTCTGGCCCCAATCATTTGTTCTACCCTAACAAAAAGTACTTTTCCATTTCTGTCTTTATTAACACTGTTTGCTGTATCTATAATGGCCTTCCCTGCCATCTTTATCCCATTCAGCATGTTAAGTGACTAGGGTTCCCCAAAATTGGACTTAGAAAGCCTTTAAAACTCTGAAAAGACCTAAAGGAAGGCAAAATTATAACTACAATACAATATACTTTCTTAGAAGCTTTCATGTTAGTGAGTGTATTTATTTCTTGTGAAACATGCTAGAGGATTATTTTAAATGATAGTTTTGTTTTGCAGGTGTTGCTGTTTACACCGGAATGGAAACTAAGATGGCATTAAATTACAAAAGCAAATCACAGAAACGATCTGCAGTAGAAAAGTAAGAGAACTGTATATTTTCATTTATGTACATATAATTATAACTATGTATATATTATTCATATATATAAAATATGTATATAAATATATGTATTATCAGGTCAAGTAAGCAAGATGATATCCTTGGAAGGGGAATAGTTTTTTATATTTTTATGTACAGGCAGCATTTTACATAGTATTTGGCATATAGTAAGTTCTAAAGTATAACTTTAAAAATTAATACTGTTGTGTAAATGGTGGAATCACTTGATCAGATTAACCCTCCACAGATAACAATTTAAAAAATTGAAAGAAAATTTTTAAAAAATAAACAACAATTTGAAAGCACCGGAGAGTAACCAAAAACATATAAACACTGGCAAGGAGTCTAATCCCGAAAGATGGCAGCAATTAGGATAAAGGTTTAAGAATGCAGCTTTTTGACTGAAGTCATTCCCTAATTTTTGTGCTGCTTAGGGCATTAAAAAGTCTGAGATTTATTGGATTGAAATACCGGGGGATAACGTTTAAAGCTCAAAGAGAAGCTAGAAAGTTGGGGGGAAATATGTAAGGGAGGGAGCCCTAGAAGGAATTAACTCTAAAACCTGCACATAATTTCTGCCCAAATCCTTGGCTGACTACTAGAACTATGCATGTACAAGGGAGACCTCAGTTGGCTTGGCAAAAACACAACAACAGAAAGCTGAAAGAACTCAGTAGAGAATTTTGATGCTGTCCATTGTGTTGGAGGTGGAGTTTGGTATTTGGGCCCAGCCACGTTAACTGCCTACTAGAATAAAATTCAGCACTCTTCTGGGGAACATAATAGAATGCAGACTGTCTACAGTGTATTATTTATAAAGTCCAATATGCAATAAAAACTAAGCAGACATGTGAAAAAAAATGGAACTCGTACTGAAGAAAAAAAGCACTCAATAGAAACTGTCGCCAAAATGACCTAGATCTTGCAATTAGCAAACAAGCACTTTAATGTATTGTAAATATGTTCAAGGGCCTAAAGGAAAATTTGGATGAACATATGGGAAAACTCAGCAGAGAAGTGGAAACTATAAAAAAGAATCCAACAGAAATTCTTGAGAACAATTAGACACAAACTGAGAAG
Source organism: Cheirogaleus medius (assembly GCA_008086735.1). NCBI lineage: Eukaryota > Metazoa > Chordata > Mammalia > Primates > Cheirogaleidae > Cheirogaleus > Cheirogaleus medius. The sequence goes on from VBSM01000272.1 coordinate 36,763,028, forward strand.
AAAGGGAAAAAATTAATCGAAGATGTGAGCTGAAACCAGTGGAATTGAAGACAGATAAACAATACACAAAATGAACAAAGACAAAAGTTGGTTCTTTGAAAATATTAATAAAATTAATAAATTCCTACTGAGGTTGACTGGGAAACAAGAGAAATGGCCAAAGAGAAAAAAAATTACTGCTATCAGGGATGAAAGAGAAGATATCTTTATAGATCCTACAAATATCAACACATGGCTCTGAAACATTTGTACATCTGTATGTCAAAAGCTGAACCTTCACCCTTACTTCGCCCCCTCAATATACAAAAACTAACTCAGAATATAAGACCTAAACATAAGAAATAAAACATGGGAGAATATTTTTGTGACCTTGGGTTATGTAAAGATTTCTTATAGGAAATGTACAAAAAAAGGAACATAAAGGGTGGCAGATTAAACTTCATCAAAATTTAAAATGTCTTTACTTCAAAAGATACTCTTAAAAAATAAAAAAGATAAGCCAGAGACTAAAAGAAAATGTTTGCAAAGCACTTATCTTATAAAGAACTTGTACTCAGAGTATTCAGTCTTACCTCTTCTTTTGAACATTATACTAGAAGCCTTATTCAATGCAACAAAATAAAAGAAATAAAAGGCATAAACATTAGAAAGCAAGAAGTAAAATTGATCTACTGGAAGACACATAATTTTTCACATAAAGTTATAAACGTTCTACAAAAATTCTAAAGTAATAAGTGAGGTTAGTAAGGTTTCAGGATACAAAGTAAATAAAGAGAAATTATTTTTATGTGTATATAATAACAGGAAACAGGAAAATGAAAAATTTATAAAACAGTTATATTCACAGTAGTGTCAAGTGTAAAATATTTAGGAATAAGTTTTTTAAAACTTGTGTAAGATTTCTATAATGAAAACTATAAAACATGGTGAGCGAAATTAAAGAAGACCTAAATAAATGGAGAAATCATATTAATAGATTGGCAGGCTCAGTATTGTTACACTGTCAATTGATGTATAGTTTCTTTCAGTCTCAATTAAAATCCAATCAAGCTTTTCTGTAGTAATTGACAAGGTGATTCTAAAATGTATATTGAAATGCAGTAGCCAAAATGCATATGTAAAATATACAGCAAAAGCAACCTTTTAAGAAAAGAGAGCTAGAAGATTTATATTACCTGACTTCAAGACAATATAAAGCTGCAGTAATTACAGTGTGGTATTAACAAAAATGATAGTTCAATGGAATAAAATAGAGAGTTGAGAAATAGACCTATTCATATATAGCTAGTTGATTTTCAACCAAAACATCAAGTCACTTTCAATGAAAAAATGATGGTCTTTTCAACAAATGATGCAACAACAATTGGATATTCATACAGGGAAAAATATCCTACCTCACATCATGCTCCAAAATGTTTTTCAAGATGAGGCATAGAACTAAACATAAAAGCTAAAATTATAAAACTTTTAGAAGAAAACTTAGGAAGGTATCTTCATGACCTTGGAGTAGATAAAGATTTTTTAGTATACAACAAACAATCATAAAAGAAAACATGGATAAATTAGACTGCCACAAAATTGAAAACTTCTGCTTATCAGGCTACGCATGAAAGGAAATGAGCACATAAGCCAAAAACTGGGAGTCAATATTTATAAAACATATATCTGACAAAGGACTTGTATACAGAATATATAACAATACATATAATTTTTAAAAATTCCTGAAAATTAATAATAATAAGAGAAATAAGCTAATGAAAAATTGGGCAAAAGACAGAAGGAGACACTTCACTAATGGCCCATAAGCACAGAAAAAGAGTGTACAACATCATTAGTCATGAGAGAAATGCAAATTAAAACTACAAGGAGGCCGAGCGTGGTGGCCTGTAATCCTAGCACTCTGGGAGGCCAAGGCGGGAGGATCGTTCAAGGTCAGGAGTTCGAAACCAGCCTGAGCAAGAGCGAGACCCTGTCTCTACTAAAAATAGAAAGAAATTAATTGGCCAACTAAAAATATATAGAAAAAAAATTAGCTAGGCATGGTGGCGCATGCCTGTAGTCCCAGCTTCTTGGGAGGCTGAGGCAGGAGGATTGCTTGAGCCCAGGAGTTTGAGGTTGCTGTGAGCTAGGCAGACGCCACAGCACTCTAGCCCGGGCAACAGAGTGAGACTCTGTCTCAAAAAAAGAAAAAAAAAACTACAAGGAGATCTGGTGTAACAACAGTGAGTAACAAAAAACAAAAAAATAAAATAAAACTACAAGGAGATACAAATACTCAACTAGAATGGCAAAAATTTGAAAGGCTAAAAGTTCCAAGTATTGATACGACTGTGGACAACTGGAACTCTTCTAAATAATGCATGGGTCAAAGAGGAAATCCTAAAAAAAATTGTTTTAAAATATCTAAAAGCTAATGAAAATACAGTGTATCAAAATTTGTGGGATGCAGCTAGAACAGTGTGGAGATGGAAATTTATAGCACTAAATATTTGCTTTAGAACACAAACAGCAATGACAGAAACTAAAATTTAAAACACAGTACCGTTTATAGTTGCATCCCAAAAAAGAACAACCTAGGTACACATCTAACAAAATATTTGTTAATTTCTATGCTCAAAATTACAAAATGCTGAGGAAAGAAAGTAAAGATCTGGGTAAATGGAACACTATATCATGTTCATAGATTGAAAAACTCCATATAGTACATATGTCAATTTCCCCCAGATCAATTAATAAGTTTAATGCAGTTCCTGTCAAAATCCTGGCAAGATTTTTTTGTGGAAATAGACAATCTTATTCTGAAATTTATATAGAAGGGCAAGGGAACTAGCATAGCTAACAATTTTGAAAATGGAAAGTTAGAAGAATCACTAATCTTAAGGCTTACTATATAACTACAGTAATCAAGACAATTTAGTGGTGGTAGAGTAATAGACAGATAGATCAATGTAATAGAGAATCCCATGATAGGCCAACAGAAATACACCAAATTGATTTTTGGCAACAATGCAAAAGCAGTACGATGGAGGAAGGATAATCTTTTCAACAAGTGGTGCTAGAACAATTGGACAGCATTCATAACAAAGAAAAAAAGAACCTAAACCTCACTCCATGTATAAAAATTAATTCAATTGGAGTATAGATTTCAATGTAAAACATAAAACTATAAAACTTATTAGAAGAAAATATAGAAAAACTTCAGGACCTAGAGTTAGGCAAAGAATTACTAGGTATGACACTAGAAGTACAATTCCTAATTGAAAAAATAAATTAGACTTCATCAAAATTAAAAACTTTTGTGCTGTGAAAGGTCTTGTTAAAAGGATGAAAAGACAAGTGACAGACTGGGGGAAAATATTTGCAAACCACAAATCTCCCAGAGGCCTTATATTTAGAAATATAAAGAACTCTCAAACTCAGCAATAACACAATGATCCAATTAGAAAATAAGCAAAAAACGACAGGTGCAGTCTCTCATGCCTGCTGCAGTCATAGCACTTTGGAAGGCCAAGGTAAGAGGATCGCTTGAAGCTAGAGGTTTGAGACCATCCTGGGCAACATAGTGAGACCCTAACTCTATGAAAACATTTTTAAAAATTAGCCAGCTGTGGTGGCACATACCTGTAGTTCCAGCTACTTGGGAGACTGAGCCAAGAGGATCGCTTGATCTCAGGAATTCGAGGTTACAGTGAGTTATGATCATGCCACTGTCCTCCAGCCTGTCTCCAAAGAGAGAGAGGGAGAGAGAGGAGGAAAGGGAGGGAGGGAGGAAGAAAAGGAAGGAAGGAAAAGGAGAAGGAAGGAAATAGTCAAAAGATATGAATACATATTTTACCAAAGAGGAGTTGCAGATGGCAAATAATCACATTAAAAAGATGTTCAACATATTACCTATTGGTGAAAAGCAAATTTGAACCACATTGATATATCATCATACCTATTAGAACAGCTGAAATTAAAAATAGTGATAATACCAGATGTTGGCTGTGAGGTAGAGAAACTGGAACTCTCATACCTTGTTGGTGGGAATGAAAAATATTACACCTGGAGGATAATTTGGCAGTTTCTTACAAAACTAAAAATGCCTTTACCATATGACCCAGCAATTACACTCTTGGGCATTTATCTCAGAGAAATGAATTTTATGCTGACACAAAAAGTCATACAGGAATGTTCATAGCAGCTTTATTTGTATTTAATAACAGCAAAAAACCTGGAAACACCTCAGTGAGGAGTGAGCAGTTGAACAAACTCTGGTACATCTATGCAATGGAACACTACTACACAATAAAAAGGAATGAATTATTAACACATACGATGGCCTGCAACGGCCTGAATGGACCTCAGAAGAGGCATTCTCTTTACTGAAAAAAGTCAAGCTCAAAAGGTTGCACACTGCATGATTCCCTTTGCATAACATTCTCAAAATGACAAAACTATAGAGATGGGGAGCAGATTAGTGGTTGTCAGAGAACAGGGATGTGGTAGGAGATGGGTGAAAATACAAAGAGATAGCATAAAGGAATTCTTTTGAGGTAATAGAATGGATCAGTTTCTTGATAGTGATGGTTATACTAATCTATATGTAGGACAGAATTGCATGCAACTGTACACACACACACACACACACACACAAATGAATGCAGACTTTTTGAATGGTGAAGGCTAATCTGTAGTCCACTGTAATATGCCAGCATCACTTTCCTGTTGTTGATATTATACTACAACTAGATAAGATGTCACTGTTAGAAGAATCTGGGCTAAGGATACATGGGACTCTTTGTACTATTTTTGCAACTTTCTGTGAGTTTATAATTATTCCAAAATAAAAAACTTTTTAAAAAGCAATAAAATAATAAAAGAACCACACACCAAAAAAACCAATTAAATGGATAATTGGGATTGAGGGAAAGTATAGATGAAATTAAGAAAGGTAGAATGTTGATAGTTGGGCACATAGGAGTTCATCATAGTGTTCTGGGGGTTTTTGTTTGTTTGTTTGTTTGTTTGTTTTGAGACAGAGTCTTACTCTGTTGCTCCGGCTAGAGTGCTGTGGCATCAGCCTGGCTCACAGCAACCTCAAACTCCTGGGCTCAAGCAATCCTCCTGCCTGAGCCTCCCGAGTAGCTGGGACTGCAGGCATGCGCCACCATGCCCAGCTAATTGTTTCTATATATTTTAGTTGGCCAATTAATTTCTTTCTATTTTTAGTAGAGCTGGGGTCTCGCTCTTGCTCAAGCTGGTTTCGAACTCCTGACCTTGAGCCATCCTCCAGCCTCGGCCTTCCAGAGTGCTAATATTACAGGCGTGAGCCACTGCGCCCGGCCCATAGTGTTCTGTTTGTCTCTGAATTTTTTGTGATAAAGTTTCATTGTGATGAAATTTGTGTGTTTATATTTAAAGTCAAAGATTTGTGTGCTTGCTTTGACAGCACATATACTAAAATTGGAATAATACAGAGAAAATTAACATGGTCCCTGCACAAGGATGACATGCAAATTCATGAAGTATTTCGTATTTTTAAATATATCATAAAAAAAAAATATAATACAATTGAAGACTTGTATTAAGATTAAGTATGGAATGTCCAATTTTCTTAAGTACTAACTTTGACAGTTGATATCTCTGACATTTCACTTTGACACTTCT
>VBSM01000272.1:36768776-36785843 GCA_008086735.1 Cheirogaleus medius
TTAAGTACTAACTTTGACAGTTGATATCTCTGACATTTCACTTTGACACTTCTTTTTTTTTAATTATGAAGGTATATTCTCATTCTTTCAAACACACATTTTAGCTTGTGATTATCTCAGATTTTTTTTTTTAGAGCAATTTTTGTGAAACCATGGATAAGTCAAAAATTCGCGTTATTTTTTAATATGGTCTGTCATGGAACCAATGAAGTGCAGGCAGCTTGAAATATCAACGAAGTGTTTGGGAAGGATGTAGCTAAGGAACACACAGTACGTCAAGGGTTCGAGAAGTTCCATTATGGTGATTTTAATCTTGCAAATGAGCCATGTGGGTGACCTGAGACCAAGGCGGATAATGATGAGCTGAAAGCTGTAGTGGAAGTGAGTCCATTGAATCCATCTCAACCTACATGTGAATTAGCAGCAAGGTTTGACATTACTATTCTGATAATATTGGACCATTTGAAACAAATCGGCAAGGTAAAGAAACTGGATAGATGGGTACCACGTGAATTAAATGAGCGTCAGAAGAAAACTTGTCTGGAAGCTTGCCTTTCTTTGCTATCACGACATAAAGGCAAACCATTTCTACACCGTATTGTTGTGTGTGATGGAAAATGGATGGTTTTTGACAATTGCCAGCATTTGGCACAATGGTTAGATAAAGGTGAAGTGCCAAAACACATTCCAAAACTAAATATTCATCAAAAAAAGCTAATGGTGTCTGGTGGTCCAGTGCTGATATTATCTACTACAGCTTCATGAAACCTTGTCAGTCAGTTACAGTGGATGTCTAATTGGACGAAATGACGAGGATGCTTGCGATTAAGTATCCAAGATTGGTCAATAAAGACAGACCAATCTTCTTGCATGACTACATGTTGCAAAAAACAATGCTGTTCAAACTACAGAAGCTGGATGTGAATACTCTCTGTCATCTACCATATTCCCCAAACCTTGCACCAACTGACTACCACTTCTTCCAGGCTTTGGACCACTTCTTGCAAGGAACAATATTCAGTTCTCAGCAAGCTGTGGAAAACGCCTTTCACAATTTCATCACCACTCACTCTCCAGGCATCTTCGCTGCTGGAATAAACAAGTTACTGTTAAAATGGCAAAACTGTGTTGATAGTTTTGGTGCATACTTTGATTAATTGTACTGCTTCTTGTTTGAGATATAATAAACTACACTTTTGATTCACAAGCAGACATTTCATATTTAATGACCTATAATATTAAGTTGAAATTCAGGAGGGGACATCAGTGAGAGGTGATACATTAATAAACATAGAACATATGCCACAGTATTATTATTATTATTATTATCACCTCAATGCTGAAGTCTTATTTGTGAACTGTAAGAGACTTTGAAACTGTTGACTGAATTCTTCATGAGAAAACTCAATGTAGAAATTACTTACGAATAATTTTGTGTGATCTGTTGTGGTAGGTTTTCTGAAATAGAATTCCTTTTCTGTCAAGTAAGAAATTAAAACTAATATATGATGAAAAATTAGATAATGTGATACTAGTTTGAAAATTAAATTAGGGAAAGTTGAATGTAAACCAAAGTAATTAGGACAGACTTTAGGAAGGAGATGGTTTTTTGAGTTAAACTGCAAAAAATAGGATAAATAATATAGGGAAAAAAGAAGAGTGTGTATGATGAGGGAAGTAATGAGCAAAGACAGAAAGATGGGAATAAACCAAGGATTACAGTTATATTATTACAAGGAGACATTAAAAAAAGGTCAGAATGTGGAGTCAGACGATGTAGACTTAAACTTTAGATCCCCTACTTATTGGCTGTGTTTCCTTGGACCAGTTGTTTCATTCCCTTGATCCAAGTGTTCTCATCTGTGTATGCTATATGTGAAGTATGTGGAGTGTGCCTAGCACACAGTAACCAAACAAAAACTCTCCACCTACTCACAACAGTACAGAGTTTTTTATGTTGGAGGATAGAGAAATACCAACTTTTATTGCATAGTTAAGATAAGGCTAAGAAGAAAAATCAGAATTCAGGCATTTTTCTCTCTTTTATGAGTTTTTACAAAGCCCGTGACCTGCATTTTTCCTTAACAACAGGATGCATGGGGATTCCTTATACCATTCTCTTTCTTTTGTATAGATTTGAATTTTTTAATAAAATGTTTTTTATAAATGTTTGATAAAACATTTATTTAATTCTATTAATAATTTATGTTTTTAAACTTGAAATCAAAGACATGTGACATTAAACTTGCCTAGTGAGGGGGCAGGGTGGTAAAAAAAAAACAGAGCTTGCCTAGTGAAGAGGGATTCTCAAGATAATTCCTATCATGTGATTTTGGGAAATTTATACAAGGATTTTTTTGGCCTTTGGTCTTCATTAGTGAAAAAGATGTAATATCTCTTCTTCACAAGGTTTTTATAAAGATCAAATAAGATAGTGGATGTGACAAAAGTTTTATAAAATTTTAATGCTGCACAAATGTCAGTTAATATGCTTATATTAGATGGGTCCTGAAAATGTAAAAAATCACAGAATAATTACTTAAGGCAAAAATAATGGGCCAAAACTGTCATTTACTATAAGCATTTTGAACAGTAACATAGCTATAATAAATAGTCTTATAATCTCTGTATATGGATATTTTATTGCTAGTAAATAAATTTTAATGAATGGTAAATTCTTGAAAAACTGTGTCCTACTTTAAAGGACGCAGTAATTCCTATAGCAGTAATTCTTTCTATATTTTAACATCTTAATATAAGTATTAATTTCCAAGCAAACAAATATAGTAACACATAATTGATATGTTTTATGTTCTCTTTTTCTTGCTTCAGGTCAATGAATACATTTTTGATAATTTATCTAATAATTCTAATATCTGAAGCCATCATCAGTACTATCTTGAAATATACATGGCAAGCTGAAGAAAAATGGGATGAACCTTGGTATAACCAAAAAACAGAACATCAAAGAAATAGTAGTAAGGTATTTTATGGTGTTCTTGACTCTGTTGCAAAGGAAACTTTATTCTTCAACATAGTTGATGCTTTGGTAGTGACTTCCACTGTGATCTCCTAAAACCATTAGTACTGAATGATGACAAAGTGATATTGCAAATAAAGAGAAACTCATATGTTTGTACTGGTATATTTTTGCAGTTTAGAGCATAAGCAGTTGTATTCCCTATGGCATGACTTGACTGTTTCAAAGAGGTCACAAAATTTTTAATCTGTCTATAATTACATTCCAAGTCAATACTACAAATTCAGTTTTCTATTCCATTTACTATATCTTGTCATAAGCGAATTAAAGAGTAAGTTGGCTTATTTATAATTTTGTCTGAATATTTCAAGGAGTCTTATTGTCAGTCTTGATGATATGAAATAATACACAAATTATGTCATATAGAGTCTTAAACTGATTAAACATGGACTACCAAGAGAATTTAACATACAATTTTGGTAAATAATTGTTCTCCAAATTTCACTTTCAATTAAAATATACATAATGGAAGACAAATTTTGATCTCAAGAAACCACAAAGCAGATAATCACAGGATCATATTTTCAATATTATTCACAATTAAGTACATTACGTTTCACAGAATGCATGTTGAAATGTGGTGCTGCTAAGCCATTGAAGTAGGCTATTTCTTTATATTCTGTATTTAAAAAGTTTTATTTCTAGCAGTTACAGCCTAGCAATTATTTGATTATTTTTTCTTGCACTCAAGTTTTAGTTATTTGTGATTTTGAAGGGTAGAAGTAGAATGGATAAGTACACTCCAGAAATTATAGTTATAATTTTGCCAAAGGTAGTTTCAGTCACACCAGGCTTTTTGTTAGCTTCTGAAAAGTAACAAATTAACTAATTTGAATTTAACTTTTTTTTCTTTTACTTTGATCAAGATTCTAATGAGCAATAAAATAACAAGAGAAAACGTAGTGTTAAAAAGACAATTCAGTAAATGAATTTCAATTCATGAAACTGTCCTATCTCAAAATATAGTTGATGGTCTATTTAGGCATGAAACTTTCTGATAATTTTTTTTAGTGATACTGAAGAAATTCTCATGTATTTTCACTTATCAAACAATTATTTCTTTTTTCCTAGATTCTGAGGTTTATTTCAGACTTCCTTGCTTTTCTAGTACTCTACAATTTCATCATTCCAATTTCGTTATACGTGACAGTTGAAATGCAGAAATTTCTTGGATCATTCTTTATTGGCTGGGATCTTGATTTATATCATGAGGAATCAGATCAGAAAGCTCAAGTCAATACTTCCGATCTGAATGAAGAACTTGGACAGGTGAAAATGATCCTAATATTTTGTTTTTCTAATTTGTTATTTTTATCAAAACAATACAGAACAGAGAATATTATAGAGCTTATACCAAAAAATAACCCTAGTTTGCTCCGCTCCTAATTCTTGGTTTTGATTCTCAAATCTTGTTTCTTCTGTTATTTACCACTGTATTTTCGTATGGTATTCTTTCTTGATTCTTAAATTTAGACATTATCTACTAGAAAATAGAAACATATGACTCTTACACTACTTCTACCCACATACCCACTTTTTGCTTCTTCATAGCCCCCTCATATTGTTATATCACAATTTGAGATTTAATAAATATTAAATCCACGTGCCCACTTTTTGCTTCTTCATAGCCCCCTCATATTGTTATATCACAATTTGAGATTTAATAAATATTTATTTATTGACCTTATTATGGCTTTTTTAATATTGTCCACTAATTCCCAGTTCTATATATGTGCCCTATAATGCCATAATTACATTTCTTTATATATTTTATTTCCCTACGATTAATTGCTGTTTTTTCATTTGTTTAATTTCCATATACCACAAACAAGTCCTTGACAAATATATGAAACATCTCTCTACATACTCAAACACATCATGAAATCTGGGATTTCCTTTTTTTCTTTCCCTCCACCCCTCCCCATTTTATTTTTTGGTGCCAGCTTTTTTGGAACCTTTTATCTTTCTGTTCCAATTGGATTTACTCTCTCGGGCCTATTCTCAGCTGTCTCTTGGACTTCTATTTACCATCACCGTGGGAATATCTTTTCCTCTTCTATTTTAGATCTCGTTTCCTACATCCCAAGTCTTTCTACCTGTGGCTTATTTTCTCATTTTAGTGTAGCATATCTTCTAATAACTTCCAAAAAAAGGTATATGAGAGGAAAGTATTTTGAAATTTTGCATATCCAAAAATACCTTTAGTCTTTTCACCCTTGATTAATAATTTATCTGGGTATTGCATTCTAGATTGGAAATCATTTCTCTTCAGAATTTTGAAGACATTTCTTTATTGTTTTTTAGCTTTCAATATTGTTGAGAAATCCAGTACCAGTCTGATTCCCAATTCTTTATGTGTGATCTGTTGTTTTTTCTCAGAAGCTTGTAGGAGATCCTCTTTATGCAATAGTTCTGAAATTTCGTGATGATGTACCTTGGTGTGAGTTTTTCTTTTTTCATTGGCCAGTTAACTCTGAACCCTTTCAGTCTAAAAACACATGTATTTCAATTCTAGAAAATTCTGTTGTATTATTTCTTGGATAGCATGTCTTTCTATTTTATTTTTTTTGAAACTTACTATATAGATGTCAAACTTTATATTGATCCTTTAATTCTCTTACTTCTTTCAGTTTTCATTTTTTTGTTTTTATATTCTACTTTCTGGGAAAATTTGTCAATTTTTAATTTCTTTTATTTCTGCTGTAATATTTTTAATCTTAGTATTTCAGTATTCTCTGAATAGTCTTTTTTTAATGGCCTCTTAATCCTGTTTCTTCAATGTAATCTATTCTTTTACCTCTCTAAGGATATTAATGACAGTTTATTTAAAGTCTTCTTCTGTTCCCTGCATTATCTTGTTTGCTCCTAGTTCCTTTTCCAGAACAGTCAGTTCTGCTATGATGTCACATATGCATTCCTAAAAATCAGTGTGCTGTGCAAAATTGCTTAGTAAAAACACAAGAATTATGGGAGATGGGATTACAAGTACAACACAAAAACTTCTTCAATAACATATTAAAAAAATGTAGAAACCTAATAAAAACAGCACTTACCAAATTGTTACAAAATACATAAATACTACAATAAATATGGCACTTATCTTGAAAAGACCTGAAGTTTGCTTGTGGAAGGTAGGCATCAGAGGGTTTCAACGTATGTGTTATTGTGAAGTGTTGGGAAAGTTATCTGAAATCAGAAGGAAAATTGTAATACCAGATGTGGATGAGTGTGGCTCACAACACATGATGAACTGAGAAGTAGCTAGGAGCTGTTTGAGGTTTGTGCATTTTGTGTATTTTTACACAGCTTATGTGCAATTCACTTAGTGTTTCTTGCAGACAAAATTGTGCATAATGAAATGCGAAGTTTGCGTTATGCTGAAATTGTTCCCTTATATATTAATAGCAGTTACATTAGAATAAATTTGTGTTTTCAAGACAGTATTATAGCAGAACTGATTGTAATTGGTTTTAGACTCTATCTTTCATGTAAGAAGCAATCCTTAAATGAATATTAATCTTTGGCTATCCTTTCAAGTTTAAAAGTGAGGTGCTAAAAAATGCTTATTAGGAGCTGTTGATTCACTGGGCCCCACCTTAAGGTAATGGGCTGTCACAGGCCCAGCTGTTTTAGGGGGATATTCCCTAAACATAATCTATTGGTCTTTCCTTGGTTTCCCCAGAGAGAAATACTATAGATATTATTTCTGCTGCTTTTGATTGCTAGCGCTGGCCAGTGGAAATCTCTGTTTTTAGTGTTAGGCCTCACTTCTGTTTTCAGCTATTTGCACAGTCCATATTCTCTCTGGTTCAGCTTCCTCAGGAATAAACCTTCTAGCTGTTACTCCAGTGGATGAGGGGCATTCTCAACTTTGCGAATTATTAAGGGGTTTCAAGATTTAAACTGCTCCTGATACCTCCTATTTTTAGCCCAATCCTGTACTCCTGCATTCAGGGGTAGCTGGTGTGTCTACTTCCTGAAAGCTTCTGGTAGTGGCTTTCTCCATTGTTAGATTTCAGATTCTAAGCTCTGGTGAATCAATTACCACTCATCCATCTTTCCATCTTCCAAACTTGTGTCAAATCTCCCTTCTCATGTTGTCTTTTTTACCATTATTTTTGTTCTTTTTTTTATTTCTTTATTCTCATTATGATGAAGTTTCAAGAGGAGCAGAGATAATTGCATGAGCTCAACCTGCCATGTTTAACTAGAAGTTGATCTATGTATTTTTAGTAGCATTTAGGAGGCTTTAAAAATTTATGCTAAATATAAATTTATATCATATTTTTTTAATTATGTGTCATATATTCAAGACTTAAAAGTGTAGCTCATTTTTACTTCTCTGAACAAATTTTTTTCCAATATGCCTTTGGATTTTATCAAATGCTTTCTCTGTGTTTATCAAGATGGTTATTTTATTAATAGTATAGAGGAAAAGTACCATTTTATTAATATGATGGATTGCATTGATTTTTTTATGTTGAATTAATCTTGCATTCCTGGAATAAATCCCATATACTCATGGTATATAATCCTTTTTATGTTTTGGGGTTGCATCTATATTTATAAGGGATAGTGGCCTGTAGTTTGTTTCCTTGTGATATCTACCTCCCTTTTTAAAAAACTTCTTTCAAGTCATACTTATAGTAATCACATCTTCTCTATAATCTTGGTTGGATCAAGACTTGGCTATTACATCCTTCTCCTGGACATATCTTCTTTTAAAGTAAATTTTCTGTAATTAGTCTCTAAAAGTAATAAAATAATTTGTCTTATCTACTTTTAAAAATGTTTTTTTCTTTATAACATTCATTCTTTTCACTAAATTTGTTTCCTGCCCTCAGTTTCAACTTTGTATGTCTATTTTAGACAACTTCTCATGTTGCTATCATTTTGTGTTCCTGTTCCCAGCTCTGTACCATTTCTCCTGGCTCAGATACCCTTTCACATTCTTGGTTATTGTTAAGCATCCCTTCTTTCATCCCATTGTTTCAAAGATAATCCTTGAGTACTACTACTTAAAAACACTTTAGCCAAGAGATTGAGAAAAAGTACTGATACCACATTCTCAGTTACCTCTACAGATGAACATGTATTACTCATCTTTATTATCTAATTGTGGTTGGAGTACAAGAATGTCAGCATTGGTATATCGGTGTTAATAGGTACACTTGATATTATGTGACAGAGGGCAAGGGGTTTTTCTCTCTCTCTCTTTTTTTTTTTTTTTTTTTGGTTAACATAGGACCATGAATGTACACAAAAGTTTATTTTCTTTTGTTTTCTCTCTCTCTAGGTGGAGTATGTGTTTACAGATAAAACTGGTACACTGACAGAAAATGAAATGCAGTTTCGGGAATGCTCAATTAATGGCATGAAATACCAAGAAATCAATGGTAGACTTGTACCTGAAGGACCAACACCAGACTCTTCAGAAGGAGACTTAACTTATCTTAGTAGTTTATCCCATCTTAACAACTTATCCCACCTTACAAGTTCCTCTTTTAGAACCAGCCCTGAAAATGAAACTGAACTAGTAAGCAATTTTTAGATTAATAAATAAGGGTTTCACATGAAATAATTCTCTTCTGTAGTTGATGGGTTGTATGAAAAAAAAAAAGTTTTAAGTGTCAACAGAGCAAGGAATATGTATTTCAAATGTATATCTTTGACTCAAGGCTACAAAATATCCTAAGAATTTATAGTTACAGCCCAATTTAACTTGTTATTTAATGGGTGTCTGCCCTAGCTCTCTGAGTATATAAATGGAACTGAGTTAAGAAAAGCCCTACTGCCTTGAAGTAAAGAAGACTTTATTAAAAAATAGAGCTTAAATATACTTAATATTTTTTGAGACCTCACAACTTTCATGAACGCATATTCCCCTTTATTTGCAATTTGGTTATGCCTCCTAAAAGATGCTCATATGTCGAATGGTCCTAAGCAAATGTGATATTTTACTTTTTAAACTCAAAAGCAACCAGTTATTATTCAGGGAATCAAGATTGTACCACTCTTGCTGATTTCCTAAGTGAGATTTCAAAATGGCATTTTTATCATGAATATTAATTGTGTTCCTACAGATTAAAGAACATGATCTCTTCTTTAAAGCAGTCAGTCTCTGTCACACTGTACAGATTAGCAATGTTCAGAGTGAATGCATTGGTGATGGTCCCTGGCAATCCAACCTGGCACCCTCCCAGTTGGAGTACTATGCATCTTCACCAGATGAAAAAGCCCTAGTAGAAGCTGCTGCGAGGTAATTTAGTCTAATTTCCAAATCTTCAGAAAATACCCTTTAAATAAATGTTAGAATATTAGAGAATCATCATTTAAAGTTTCAAACGTAAATTCATCATCTTAAGTTGTCAAAATTCATATAAACATATAAAAATAGAAATGTATTTTAAATTAAATTTTCAATGAAAATTTGAAGTATATCACTAATTTTGTTACCAAACTTGCATTGAGTCATATTTTTTAAGATCTCTTTACAAATCTGATTACTATGAAATCTGTGTAATATAATTTGTGAGAAATATTTGTGTTTATATTATACTGAACCTGCTCTGATCTTTCAAGTTCTTAAAAGTAATTATATATTTTTCAAAGGCAATACTTTTAAATACATTTTGAACTTTTATTTTAAATGTTTTTTCTCAAGCTAAACTATAATGACATTGTGAAATATGAAATATCATTTCTTAATTCTTACCTTTCTTTGTCCTTTTACTCCCTAGGATTGGCGTTGTATTTATTGGCAATTCTGAAGAAACTATGGAAATTAAAACACTTGGAAAACTGGAACGGTAATTTTTTTTCATATATTCTAAAGTTCTCTATATGATAAGTATATAATATCAAATAGGGATTAGTAAACTATAGCCCATGAGCCAAGCTGAAGTGCGGTGACATTGATTATAGCTCACTACAACCTCCAACTCCAGGCTCAAGTAATCCTCTTTCCACAGCCTCCTGAGTAGCTAGGACTACAGTTGTGCACCACCACACATTGCTATTTTTAAATTTTTTTGTAGAGATGGGGTCTCACTATGTTGCCCATGCTGGTCTCAAACTCTATGGCTCAAGCAGTCCTCCTGCCTCTGCCTCCCAACATGCTGGGATTACAGGTGTGAGTCACTGCACCTAGCCATATTGTAGTTTTAAAGGATTGTTTTTTTAAAAAATTAAAGAATATGCAACAGAGACCATATATGGCCTGCAAAGCCTGAAATATTAATATCCAGCCCATCACAGAAAAAGTTTATTGATCTCTGTTCTAGAATGATCTCAATATTACCTTTTATCTTATCACAGTTATAACAATATTCTACTCTGAATCTTGTATTTGTATTTTAGCAAACTGGTTCTTGAATTTACTTATATGTTTATTTTTAGACATTCGTAGGGTAATGGGTTTCATAAGTTTCTACTCACTGAATAAAAAAAAACTTTCCTTGTATTTCCTGTGACTTTATTTTTCAAACATTAAGGAACAGCTGTCTATTTTCAATATATTTCCACTTTTTGATAAATGAATTAGTCTACACTTATTATGCTTAAACCATTCAAGTATTATCAATTCTGATTATATCTCAACTCAAACTGTGCTTTTCCATAGTAAATATGGTCCATTCTTTGACTACTTTTATGTGGAAGCCTGTCTAGCTCATTTTATCAACTTATAAAAGCAATCATTCAACTCATTATTTTCCTTTCAGATGTGCAAAAACATTTCATATGTACATCATTGTGTAAGATTCATCTGGAAGACTTTTTTTTTTTCTGAGACAGAGTCTCACTCTGTTGCTGGGCTAGAGTGCCGTGGCATCAGCCTAGCTCACAGCAACCTCAAACTCCTGGGCTCAAGTGATCCTCCTGCCTCAGCCTCCCAAGTAGCTGGGACTACAGGCATGCATCACCATGCCCAGCTAATTTTTTCTATATATTTTTAGTTGTCCAATTAATTTCTTTCTATTTTTAGTAGAGACAAGGTCTCGCTCTTGCTCAGACTGGTCTCGAACTCCTGACCTCGAGCAATCCTCCCACCTCAGCCTCCCAGAGTGCTAGGATTACAGGAGTAAGCCACTGCGCCCGGCCAGTCTGGAAGACTTTTTAAGCCACACCTTGCCTGTCCACACAAATTCTTTCACAGCTCCCTAGAAAGGCTTTTGTCACTCCCCTCCCCTAAACACGCATGCGCGCGCACACCCCCACACCCCCAACACCCACCCAGGTTCAGAATCACTACTGTAATGACCCTGTGGTACTAATGTGAATATGTTGTATTTGTCACATTTATTAGGACCAAAAAAAAGGGGTTGAAAATCAATCACCCTTTTTAGTCAGAAAAACATGAAGCTGGGAAGAAGATCTCGATTCTAGTTCTTGTTCTGCCATTCACAGACTTATTTGACTTTAGGCAAATTACTTAATCTTTCTGAGTTTAATAGTCCTCATCTATAAAAATGAGTTAAGACCTATTTACCTGAATTCTCATGAGTATTAAATGACTTAAGGTATGTAAAGCACATGGCATTTGCTAAGTACTCAATGTCAGTTCTTTCTATTTCTGTCCTGTTTTGTTATTAATAATTCACAGCCCATCATCATGAAAATGTAGTTGAGATTAATTTCTTGTTCTAAGTTAGCTATTTTATCTTTTATAGGGATTCTTTCCATATATTTGCTTAATATTATTCAAAAAAGTAAAGTTTTTGTCTTTCTTATTTTCTTTTCTTTAGATACAAACTGCTTCATATTCTGGAATTTGATTCAGATCGTAGGAGAATGAGTGTAATTGTTCAGGCACCTTCAGGTAACCAGTCTAAAGTTTCATTAATTTTTATTTACCTAATATTAAGAGCCTAATAACTCATTTTTTCTTTTTAGGTGAGAAGTTTTTATTTGCTAAGGGAGCTGAATCATCAATTCTTCCTAAATGTATAGGTGGAGAAATAGAAAAAACCCGAATTCATGTAGATGAATTCGCTTTGGTGAGTGCAAATTTCTATGATTTAAAAAACTCTAAAAAATATATTTATCAAAGATTTGTCAATTCATTTTTTAATAATTTACCAAAAATTATGGAAATTCTGCAGTTCTGTTACATTATTTGTTGGCTCCACATTCTTTCTGTAAAAACTAACTTTTAACTTCCTAAAGTATAAGTCTTCTCTTCAAAACTATTACAGTCATGGCACTTCTAGTTGCAAGCACAACTCAAATTGCACTACTAAAAGGTGTTTATAAAAAAAATGTAGGGGAATTCTAATGATATGGAGAAACTGGAACTCTCATTCATACCTTGCTAGTGGGATTATAAATGGCACAACCACTTTGAAAAACTGTTTGGCAGTTCCTCAAAAGGTAAACATAGAGTTTACTATATGACCCAGCAATTCCACTCCTAGGTATACACGAAGAGAATTGAAAACATGTGTCCACACAAAAACTTGTACGTGATGTTCATAAGCAGCATTATTTCTGATAGCCATAAAATGGGAAAACCCTAATGGTAACTGATGAACGGATAGACAAAATGTGGTTTATCCATATAATGGGATATTATTTGGCTATTAAAAGTAATGAAGTACTGATATATGCTACAACATGGATGGATCTTGAAAAGATTATGCTGAGTGAAAGAAGCCAGTCACAAAAGACCACATATTGCATTTATATGAAATATCCAGAATAGGCAGATTCATAGAGAAAGCAGATTAGTGGTTGGCAGGGGCTAGAGGAAGCAGAGAAGGGGGATGTTTACTAATGGTTATGGAATTCCTTGTCGGTAATGAAATATTCTAGAATTATATAGTGATCATGATTGTACAGCTCTGTGAATATGCCCAAAACCACTGATTTGTGCTCTCTAAAGGGGTGAATGTTGGGATATGTGAACTATATCTCTCTTATTTAGAATATGGAAAAATATAGTTGAATCTTACAAAAATAAAGAACCACAGTTCATGTGATAGGAAAATTATTAAGCAGCTCTCTCTCAGTCTTAGAACCTCATAAGCTCTCCTTTCTATATTTCTATAAATTTATGCTCCGTACTTATCGCTGCTCACCTGTCTCTTGTACTAGTTTATGATTTCAATTTTTTTTTTTTTTTCTTTTGAGACAGAGTCTCACTCTGTTGCCCTGGCTAGAGTGCCATGGCGTCAGCCTAGCTCACAACAACCTCAAACTCCTGGGCTCAAGCGATCCTCCTGCCTCAGCCTCCTGAGTAGCTGGGACTACAGGCATGTGCCACCATGCCCGGCTAATTTTTTCTATATATTTTTAGTTGTCCAATTAATTTCTTTCTATTTTTAGTAGAGATGGGGTCTCGCTCTTGCTCAGGCTGGTTTCGAACTCCTAACCTTGAGCTATCCATCCATCTCAGCCTCCCAGAGTGCTAGGATTACAGGCGTGAGCCACCGTGCCCGGCCTATGATTTCATTTTTCCCATTATGGATTTCCTAATTGTTTATGATCTAGTCCTCTACCACATTGTAACATCCATAAGAACAAAGACATTATTCTACCTTACCAGCATTTTAATATCCAGAACAATGCTGGCACATAGCTGGTGCTCAATAATTACTTGTAGGATGAATTCATTCATATATAAATAATTGATGGTCCCTTAACTGTTATTTAAGAGAAATATTTATAAGTATGAGTCCTTTATAAACCAAGGAATGCCAGTATTTAGAAATATGCCAAGTAGTGTCATATAGCATTTTAAAATCTTTTTCCAAGTTCTGTTATTAGACCATTAATTATGAGTTTTTCTGAGGAAAATGTATAAAAAGAAAAGGAACTTTTATAAATCTTAGAATTTAGATATAAACTTTCAGAGATTAATGCCATAAGAAAACTTTGAGCCCCATAGAATCAGATAATCAATTCTGATTCCAGTTTACTATTGAAGATTTAATGATATTTAAAATCATTCATTTGTTAAATCTAGAAAGTACTGTTTGTTTGATAATGCCTATTTTATAGACTTCTTTATTTGAATGGCAGATTTTGTCATACAATGAATTCTCAGGAAATTATGTTCTCTTTTGCTTTAAAAAAAACCTTACAAAATAGGTAAAAGTGGATTTGCAAATTAAAACAGGAGGGTAGAACCTGGGGCTGTCTCTTAACAATCCTAAAGGTATCCCTATAGGACTTTCTGGCTTTCCATGTAACACAGTTTTAAAACCACAAATAAGCTAGTCTTTATGATCCTTTCTAGGCTCTAATATTCTACAATTCAGTGACCTTAATTAATTTTAAGAACTCATCAGAAATTGAAAATGCTGTGATAATGTGTCCCATAACTCAGATCACTAGGGCTTTGTGACATTTCATTTATTTCCTATCACTAGATGATAGTACTTTTTAAGTGATTTGTAATTAATTTTTGGTAATGGGTCCTCAGTTTATTTCAATGAGTTCTTGATTTTCCGTTAGTCATTTGTGTTCAATTTTTTCTTTTTTTTCTATTTCCTTTTTTTTTTTTTTGTCTTAGAAAGGGCTAAGAACTCTGTGTATAGCCTATAGACAGTTTACATCTAAAGAGTATGAGGCAATAGATAGACGCCTATTTGAAGCCAGGACTGCCTTGCAGCAACGGGAAGAAAAGTTGGCAGACACCTTCCAGTTCATAGAGAAAGACCTGATATTACTTGGAGCTACAGCAGTGGAAGACAGGTAAGCATCAGATAAGTAAGTGGTATCATTTTTCTCTCTTAAGAATTTTTCTAACCAAGTGTTTCTAATATATGACATAAATTCTACTTATTAACATCCCATAACTTAATATATTTAAAGTCAAGATAGAGAATTAAAACCTTAATTTTTCCCAGTCAACCTATATAAATTTTGTTCTAGCTAGAGATCTGAAATAGATGGAAAAAACCAGCTATCTGTAGTTTTCCCCATAAGTTTGGATTTTTAGAATACTCCTCAGTAGCTATGCAGAGACTTTAAACAACTGCTTAATTCTCCAGCTTCACCTCCCACCACTGTCCACTTCTACTTTATGTTTCAGTAATACCAAACTGTAGTTTTCCTTTGCACACCAACCGTGGTTAAAACTATTCTGTTTTGTGCCTTTGTTCCTTGGGAAGGCTGTGCCTTCTGCCTGGATGATTCTTCCCTTCCCTATCCATCTGTGAATACCTGTTCATAAAGTATAGCTCAAATATTAGCCCCACTCCAATAAGATTTCCTGGCATCTAACAGGATTAAAAATTCTCTTCTTTGTGAAGTCTCATTGTAGGTAGTTCTATTGTAGTCCTTGTGGCACTATATTAAAATCATATATTTAAAAACTTTCTCCTCTGTTAGCTTGTGAATTCCTTGAAGTCCTTTTATTCTTCGTGTTTGCTTCTCAGCACCTCTGCACCATAGACGTAAGGGTGTATGCATGTTTGTTTAATTTAGGCTTTCATTTACTTTTCAGTTGTCCTCATGAGATTTCTGAGGCTCACCTGAAGTTATGTAGTCCTTTATTTTCCATAGTCTGATTTTTTTAAATTATATGAGTGATTTGAGAGATTTTCTTAACAAAACAAAAAGAGAAAACTCTTCTTTTTCTTCTTCCTTTTTTTTTTTTTTTTTTTGAGGCAAAGTCTTGCTCTGTCACCCAGGTTGGCATGTAGTGGCACAGTCATAGCTCACTGAGCCCTTGAACCCCTGGCCTTAAGCAATCCTCCAGCCTCAGTCTCCTGAGTAGCTAGGACCACAGGCGCATACCGCTAGGCCCAGCTAATTTTTTAATTTTTTGTAGAGATAAGGGTCTCACTGTGTTGCCTAGGCTGATCTCAAACTTCTGGCCTCAAGTAGTCCTCCCTCCTTGACCTCTCAAAGTTCTGGGTTTATACGGGTGAGCCACTGCTCCCAGCTGAAAAATCATCTTCTGATTTGAAATGACTTCCCAATAAAATAGGAGTTTATGAAGACCACATAGTTTGGTTCTATAAAAATCAACTTTGAAGATACACTCTTAAAATAGAAAGTTGTAGATTTTAGTTAGTTCATTTTTTGTTAACCAGATGATCACTAATCTGTTTATTCTTGTTTCTTTCCTAATGGGAGAAAATTTCATTTATATTTCTATATACACATTACTAAGTCAAGGATTTTAAAATTTACCTTTTATATGCTATGTGGTTTATACTTAACATACAGTCAGAAAAGTATTCTCTTTTTTTAAATGTTATTTATGTATGTATGTATGAATGAATGAATGAATGAGAGAGACAGGGTATTGCTCTGTCGCCCAGGCTGGAGTGCAGTGGTGTCATCATAGCTCACTATAACATCAAACTGCAGGACTCAAGCAATCCTCCCATCTCACCCCTCCTAGTAGCTGGGACTACAGACACACACCATCATGCACAGCAGAAAAGTATTCTCTACTATTAATTTGTTTCTTTTATTTTCAGACTACAAGATAAAGTTCGAGAAACTATTGAAGCATTGAGAATGGCTGGTATCAAAGTATGGGTACTTACTGGAGATAAACATGAAACAGCTGTTAGTGTGAGTTTATCATGTGGACACTTTCATAGAACCATGAACATCCTTGAACTTACAAACCAGAAATCAGACAACGAATGTGCTGAACAGTTGAGGCAGCTTTCCAGGAGGTAAGAATATAGATATCTGTATCATGCAGTCATGGGATCAACAAACTATGCCCCATGGGCCAGATACGACCTACTACCTATTTTTTTATAGCCCATAAGCTAAAAGTAGTTTTTATATTTTTTCATGGATGAAAAGGAATCCAAAGAATATTTTATGAAGCAAAAAGTATGGGATATTGAAATTTCAATGTCTATAAAGTTTGATTGGAACACAACCACATTCGTTTTACGCATTGCCAACAACTGCTTTTATATGTCAGCACCAGGGCCAGGCATGGTGGCTCACACCTGTAATCCTAGCACTGTGGGAGGCCAAGGCAGGCGGATCGTTTGAGCTCAGAAGTTCAAGACCAGCCTGAGCAAGAGTGAAACCCCGTCTCTACTAAAAAT
>VBSM01000272.1:36793564-36806168 GCA_008086735.1 Cheirogaleus medius
AAAAAAAAAAAAAACAAAGGAACTATAGTTAACTATAGGAAAAAGATCATACAATAGTAAAAACTCTCCCAAAACAAATTTTAAAGATGAAAGACAAACTAGTAAAGAATATTACAAAATAGATGACAAAGTCTTAATATTCCTAATATATAAAGTCTTAACAAATTGATAAGAATAAGAAAAACACTAAAGTAGAAATATGCAGAAGGATGTGAGCCATCAGTTGTCATAAAAGGAGAAATTTAAAATGAATACTAAATGTATGAAAAAAATGTTCAGTCTCTAACAATCAATGAAATACAAATTAAAGTTGCTTTTCAGATTGGCAGAAACTACAAAGATTGGTAAATCTGTAGTTTGCAGAGTTATAGATTAAGAATTCCTCTTATGCAGTGTTAGTGAGAGAGTAAAATGGTATACCCTGCATTATTATGCATAACAAAATTTTTAAATATATGCCTATTGACCTTGCAATTATGCATCCAGGAATTTCGTCTAAGAAAATAATTGAACATGTTGATAAATGCTATATATTATAAACAATGTCCATAATCTGTTAGGTAACAAAAGCATGTTACCAAATAATCCCATTTTTATACATGATTTTATATATATTAAATCCACACAGGAAATAAGCAGAAAGAAAAATTCTGAAAGGACATAGACTAAAAACAATGGTTTTCCCTAGGTGTTATGAATATAGATGATTTTCATTGCCTATACATTTTGGAGCATTTTAATACTTTTATGACAAAAAAAAACTTGGCAATAACTCTTGCTTTTTTGAAACCTAAAGGATTATTGTAACCTAAAAAAAAGTACTCATATTTGTCAGATAAAACAATGTACTGATTTCAAATGATATTGTACATTTTTCTTTTATTTTTTTAACTTTATTCTAAATTTATATTTTTCTATTAAAAAGCACACTTAGTTTGACTTATGCATGAAAGGTTGTTTTTTAGAGACAGTCTCTGCTGCCCAGCCTGGGTTGCAGTGGCCTGATTATAGTTCACTGTAACCTCGAATTACTGGGCTCAAGTAATTCTTGTCCTCCTTTCTCAGCCTCCCTAGTAGCTGTGACTACAGGTTTATGCCACCAGGCTCAGCTGATTTTTTTTTTTTTAGAGGTGGGGTCTCACTACATTGCCCAGGCTGGTCTCTAATTCTTAGCTTCAAGCAGTCCTCTCGCCTTGACGTCCCAAAGTGCTGGAGTTACAGGCGTGAACCACTGTGCCCAGCACCATGAAAGTTGTAAATCAGTTAAATATTCTTATTATTTTTGCTAGGTTCAAATTATTCAATTTGAATATTTTTTATATTCATTGGAAATAGTGAAGTTAAATCTATTTTATAGCATTCTGTCCATGAGAACTCTGTTACCCAGTATTTGTGCTTACTAGTATAATAATTGATGCTCCTGCTAGATCCTGAACTTTCAATATTATTTTTATATTAATTGTATTTTATCTTATTGTGTTCTAATTCTTTGAAAATTGGTATTGTATGTCTGGTATATATTGTAGTTTTATATTAAATACATATTTAGGTAGAACAACCTTTTAGACATCTGCTATCTGCTGACTTATTAGGATTCAGTGTTCTGAAGTCCATGTTTAACTACTATAAATAATTAAGATATTTGCAGATACATCATAAAAATTAAACAAATCAGTTATAAGTGAACATGCCTTTCTGTCCCCTTTGTTACAGGAATCATGGGTAAAGAAGGAAGACAGGCTGCAAGAAACAGTGACTATGCAATAGCTAGATTTAAATTCCTCTCCAAATTGCTTTTTGTTCATGGTCATTTTTATTATATTAGAATAGCTACCCTTGTACAGTATTTTTTTTACAAGGTGAGTTTCATATAGATATTTAGAATCAATTATTGATATGATATAATAATTTGAAGTTTCAATTTGAGGAATGTTATAACCATATACATTTTTCTTAAAAATAGTGTCTATAAGTAAAAATAAGAGTAGTTTGTCATAAATCTAATGTATACCAACAGAAAGCAAATCAGTGGTTGCCTGGGGCCAACGGTTCAGGTGGTAGAATTGACTGGAAGAGGGGATGTAAGAGAGCTTTTTGGGGTGATAGAAAAGTTCTCTAGTTTTATTATGGTGGAAGTATATAAAAATTTTTCAAGACATCAAAATTTAAAATTAAAATTGATGTTTTATTCCATGCAAATTAGGACACAGTAAATTTGATTTCTTTAAAGTTATTTTTTCCTGAACCAGTAATAAGTTTTAATTTAACTACAATATGATGATTTCAAACAGAGGTTCTTAACCTTTTTTGTGCCATGAATGAATGACCCTTTAGTAGTCTAGTGAAATGTATGAGCTCCTCAAATATGGGGTTTTTATATGCATAAAATAAAATACATAGGATTACAAGGAAACTAATTATATTGAAATACTATTCTATCTCTGGATCCTTTTGAGGAGAGCAAGAACCCACATTAAGAGCTCCTGTTACCAATATAGTTAATATAGCATTGTCCTATATTGCATATATTCCTATAACTAATAGCTGCAAGCCAGTGAAAGAACACAAGTAGTAGACTACACATTGCTGTAAGATGATGATGGCAGTTTTCTTCTGACTTATTATTCTAGCTTTTACTTGGAATATGAGTATATTGAGATGAAAAGATGTTTTGACAGTTCTATTTATTGTGTGTTTGAAGTATTTTTGCATTTTAAAGCTGTCATAGCCCGAAAGTTTAAGTAAATCTTACTTATTGTACTATATATGAAAAGAATTGAATAATAGTTGGAAGGTTATAAATTCAAAATTATAGTATTGCTTGGCAAAGATAGGAGTCAAGGGTATTTTCATTCTGATATCTGTACTGGTGCATAAAATGCTTTTAGACGTTTTTTTAACAAAATGGGAATCCTACTTTCCTGTTTTATATAGACAAGTCCTTATCCTCTACTTACCATATTAACTGAGATTGTGTTTATGGACACCTTAGTAGCCATTTTTAAAATGTTTCTCTTTTAGACCTAAATATTTTAATTATTTCCTATTTAATCTTATTTTTCAGAATGTGTGCTTTATAACACCTCAATTTTTATATCAGTTCTACTGTTTATTTTCTCAACAAGTAAGTAAACAGGAGTTTATGTTTTGTCCTTTTAGAATAAGGTATTTATGTTTGGATTTCGATAGACATTTGGAGGGACTTTTCTCATTTTTCTTCTACAGGTAACTAGACAAAACGTTTTCCTTAGTGTATTTAATCAGCATAACATAATATTTATTCTGCTTTTCAGTTTGAGGTGAATGTTAATGCCAAAATATATTGTAATTCTGGATAATTTTTAAAAAATAGATATTAACTCTTAACAGCTTATCAGAGAATTTTGATAACTTTTTCAACTTCTTTGTGATATTTCTATAGAATCCATATCAAGCCAGACCAGTTAATATTGAAGATTTACCTCATTTTTATATTTGGCTCAGAATTTTTTAGGTTTGGAAGAAACCTTAGTGATTTAGTATAGGGGTGACAATATAGGTTTTAACCCCAGAAGCTAACTTTAAAGATAATAATTGTTAGAGATACCTGGAGTGCTATATTGAAAAGGTTTCTGAAGCCATAGGCTCAGAAGGAAAATGCTATAATCTGTTAGCAGTGGCTGTAATGGGCACAGAGTGGGTCTTTTTTGTACACATGTTTAATATTTGCAATTCCTGATCTAGTCTGTTTTATTAGAAAAGGAAAGTGAAACCCACAGACATTAAGTAACTCGCCTTAGCTAAGTTAATGACTAAACCACATACAACACTCTACTGCTCAAATTGAACAATACATTGGTCCAAATTTATTGAAAAAAACAAGAGCTTAATTATCTTAGATTTTTAATGAGTTGTTCCTATACTTAATTGCTTTTTTCTCCTCTTTTTACAACCTATAACTCTAAATTCCAAATATCTGCTTGTTGATTGCTAGTAACAGTTTATTTACCTAAGTGAACTAAAGAATGTGATAAGACCATATGACAAGAGGAGCGGACCTATTTTAATTAGGTTTTCAGGGAGTTTATAATACAGTTTGGGAGGCAGTATTAATAAAAATTAAAACAATATATGAAGCTTAGGCAAAATGCCAAGCAATTAATACCAACAGTAGGACCTATGACAGTTTAGAGGAGAAAGCTATCGTCAAGAACTTGGGCAATTGTGCAAAGTTTCATGGAAGAAGAGAGTCTTGTTCAGTGCCTCAAAGGAAAAGTAGGACATAGATGGGGCAACAAAGCCGTGAAAAAAACCTGTATGTGTTTTAAGGAATTCTTCTAAAGGAATTATAAGTAAGAAGGCTGGGGTGCCTGTAGGAGAATTGTGTAAAATTACTTTACAGTGACCAAATTGTGGAGAATCTCAAAATGTCGATTCAATTCACTAGAATTTTAGACTCACCTGACATAGTAAAATATTCCAGTTCTCACAAAGAATATAAATCCAGGAACATTATATGTTATTAAAAGCTAATTGGAATTATTAAAATTGATTTTAATATAACTTGATAAACTATAATTTTATGCTTATTTTAATATGCTTTGTGATTATATGCATAAGTATAATACTAATTCATAATTTAGAATCTCAACATTTCTACCAATTTCTCTTTCTAGACATTGTATGACAGCGTGTACCTGACTTTATACAATATTTGTTTTACTTCCCTACCTGTTCTGATATATAGTCTTTTGGAACAACATATAGACCCTCATGTATTACAGAACAAGCCCACCCTCTATCGGTAAGTATATTCCAGTATTAAAGGTCCATAATATTTCTGATTGCAAGCAGTGTATTAAATAGTTATCATTTTTTGAAAGTACCTAAAAATAAGCAAATTAGTGCTTTGATGATTAAAACTTTACTAGTAATTGTCATATGGTTTAAAGTTATTGAATATCAAGGAGAAATTTTTGAATAACTTTTTTCAAAGAGAAAATTTGAATAATTTTTCTAGTATCTGTAAGAATGAATACTTTCATCCTAGGAATGCATTGGGTAATTGTGTAATTTGCACTTAAATATTGCAAAACAATAATATTCCATTTTGTGTGCAAAAAAGAAATTAGGAATTGGTGGTCTCTAGAATTCCTAAAAAATTAGTTTATGTTCTACTATTACCTAATTTAAAAGTAGTAATCAATACAAAATGCAGGGTTGAGGATATTAATTACCATCCCAGATCCCCTGCTTTATTCCTGCTTCCCCAGAACCAAATAATCACAGAGATGTGCTTGAGACCTATTCCTCAGGACCAGCTTATGGTTTCCACTATAAGCTGCTGTAGAGATACCACTTATAGAGGTATCTAATTATTCAGTTATGGAATAACTTACTTCGGTTTCCCAGGATATCTAGGATAGGGCTTGACCCAAGATTGGCACAGATTGTTCTTCCCATTATAGATATTGTTGGAAGTGAACTTAATTAGGACCCTCAGTGCTGACTCTAACTCAAATGACCTCACTAAAAAGAGACCATAATGACAGTGATTAAATGTTAACAGAAAAATATAATAACAGATAAATCAGCTTTTCACAATTAAACTGATACATTATGCCTATCTCATATTTCTTCATCAAATGAGAAAATATATTTGAATATATTATGTAAACTATAAACTGTTACACTGATATATATTACAAACAGTGGTTTGTAAGTTTGGGTTTCTGCTAATATTTTCAAGCATTTAAAATTAAAAATCCATCTTGTTTTTAAATTACAAAATTGTAATAATTGTATAGTAGGTAAATAATAAATGATTCCTAATATGTTCCTTTTTCTCTTCTTTTTTTTAATTTACAGAGACATTAGTAAAAATCGTCTCTTAAGCATTAATAAATTTCTTTATTGGACCATCCTGGGTTTCAGTCATGCCTTTATTTTCTTTTTTGGATCCTATTTTCTGATAGGGGAAGATGTATCTCTGCTTGGAAATGGCCAGGTAAAATATATGATTTTTTAAAGAATGCTTGGTAATATTTTGATTTGGTTTGGTTTTTGATAACTTTTTGTCATAGAAAATAAAACTAAAATTCAATTTAAATTATAAAATTTCAGATATGAAATTAAAATGCCAAATATAAAAAGAGTTTTAAAAAATTTACTTAAATAAAGTGTCATACAAATGAAAATTCAAACAGAAAAGCAAACAATGTAATCTTAAAAGGAAACTCAAGTTACTAGATAATTTTGCTATTCAAAAATTAGCTCACACAAGGGAATATGTTATACCCCTGTAGGCTGTTCACTTCAGGATTATATTTTAATAATAGCAACTGTTTACTTTTTGCTATTTTCATTAACCTCATAATTTATATCTCCTTATTTCTTAACTTTATAGCCTAAGTGATTTTTCATGTTATTAAAAATACTTCAAAAACATTTTTCATGGTTACATAATACTCTACTGCACATCATAGTTTATTTCCTTAATTAGAGAATTTAAGTTTGTTTCTAATTTTTAGTGACTTTTTAAAAAATTAAAACGTGAGCATTCTTTATACAAGATAAAACCTATCGGGTACACTTCTAATCCCAGCACTTTGGGAGACCGAAGCAGGAAGATTGCTTGAAGCCAGGAGTTTGAGACCAATTTGAGCAACAAAAAATGGGTTCTTTTCATAGCGAGATCCCATCTCTACAAAAATTTTAAAATATAAGCCAGGCGTGGTAGCACATACCTGTAATCCCAGCTACTTGGGAGGTTGAGGCAGGAGGATCCCTTGAGCTCAGGAGTTGGAGGTCGCAGTGAGCTATGATCAAACCATTGCACTCCAGCCTGACTGACAGAGCAAGATCCTATCTCAAAAAAATAATAATAATAAAACCTTAATGATAAATTACTGTTGACCTTTATTATAAATGTTTTTTCTCTCTTTATTGCTATTTAATTATTGGGTTTTTTTAACTCAAATTATAAATCATTAACTTCTTTCTGCCTTTAGTCTACTAATTCTACCACTTAGATATGTATTACTAGAAATTAATCTGCCACTCCCTACCACCAATACTAGGTATAGTGGAAAGAGGCACACATTGGAATCAGTCAAAATTGGTTTCATAACCTGGCACCTGTAGTTATCATTTGAGTGATTCAAGATGGGTTATGTAAGACTCAGTTTCCTCAGTTATAAAATGAGGAGCATTAATCCCCACCTGATAGGTTTCCTGTGAAGATTAAATGACATGTAGAGAATTAAGCATACTCGCTAGCATGTAGAAGTACTCAGTAAGTCTTAGCACCATTTGTTATTTTGTTAGTAATCATTATATTGGAAGACCCTGTCCTACCCACTCCCACCTGATCGACTTCTCCCAGAAAGTCTCCTAACTGTGAAAATCACCTAGCTGGCTTTCTCAAAACATGCCATGGTCATTTCTAGTTCTAAGCCGTTGCTTATGTTTTCTCTCTAGAATGCTCCTACCTCTGTTCTTCACAGTTAAGCCACAGATGCCTTTCCTTTTGCTCTAGCTCCTTATGTCTCCCCGTGCTAAAAGTTCTTTTAGGCTTATATCTAGTCTGTGTTCAGCACCAAACACATTAAATGTTTCCTGTTTTCTAAATATTATTCTTGTATACCCAAGAAATACACAAACAATTGAGGGCTAGAGTAGAAGTAGTTATTAGAGGGAAGTACTGAGAGAAGTGGCTTGAGGTAAAGATGAAGTCAATGCAACAAGTGATCCTGAGAGAGGAGCAGGAAAAAGAGTTGCAATAGTTTGGGGTAAAGGCCAGAACAATTCAGGGGAAGTTAAGATTTTATCCCAATTTTTGTATAAGGCTCTAGCAATATTATGAATGTTGTATGTTGATTAATTTTCAACAAATACTTTTGAAGTATTCACTTAATTTTCATTTCCCTTTAGCTTAGGAAAGAACAATTCATCTTTCATATATTCCTCTTGAATCTTTTTAATAGGCCTTCTTTCCCTTAATAATAAAGTATAAGTCTTGATCAATTTTCTGTGTTGTTTGAGAAGACTGGAAGATTGTCTATGACATGTCTAAGTTCCCATCTGTATCTCTAAACCGGATTTTTGGGGATAGATCTTTACCTTCAGAGCACCATAAAAAAAATTTCCTGGCCTGGCATGGTGACTCACGCTTGCAATCTCAGCATTTTGAGAGGCAGAGGCAGAAGGGTCACTTGAGACCAAGATTTTGAGACAAGCCTGAGGAACATAGCAAGACCCCATCTCTACAAAAAATAGAAAAAATTAGCTGGGCATAGTGGCGCATGCCTATAGTCCCAGCAGCTTGGGAGGCTGAGGCAGATGGATCATGTAAGCCCAGGAGTTGGAGGTTGCAGTGAACTATGACACCACTGCATTCTAACCTAGGTAACAGAGTGAGACCTTATCTCAAAAAAAAAAAAAAAAAAGATTTCCTTTATTGTTACTCCTTAACAAGTTGCCAGAAAACAAATATATTCATAAGAAGACTGCACTAGTGACTAATTTTTAACTCTTGTTTTTCTTATAAATAATAGAAGAGTTAAACTCATAAAATGTCTCTAGCCATATGCAGGCTTAAAGTAGTGACAGTCTTACAGTCTTTGAATATAAGTTAAGAACTGGGGCTTATTTTAAAATACAATAGTATTGTCTTGCCACAAACATTTGTCAAGAAGTTATAGATTAGTAATTTGGTAGATATGTTGTTTGGATAATCTTTTTATTTTATTTTTCAAAGTTAAAAATGAGCTTAGGACTTTCAGTTCTCTCTGTAATCTGAGAGGGTCAACTTTTTTGGAATTGTTTTTAAACAGGGCTTCATAGAATACTACAAATTTATTTTTGATAGTTAGAGATTATTACTCTCATCCTACTTTAAATTTGTATCATTAAAGAAAATTTTAATGATAATCATTTCTTTTTTATTAATAGAATTTTGACAAAGTTATGTTGTAAAATATTTGTGAGAGATTTTGATGTAACTTTAAAAATTTAAGTTCTCCCAAAATAATATACCACCTAGAAAAATTCACTTCCATGAAATCATTTTTGAAACAGGTTTATTGAGGTATAATTGACATATAATAAATTACCAGCACAATTCACCATTGCAAAGTTGTGGAAACAACCCAAGTGCCCATCAGTACATGAGTGGATTAATAAAATGTGGTATATGTATACCATGGAGTACTATTCAGCTTTAAGAAACAATGGTGATATAGCACCTCTTGTATTTTCATGGATACAGCTGGAACCCATTCTACTAAGTGAAGTATCTCAAGAATGGAAAAACAAGCACCACATGTACTCACCAGCAAATTGGTATTAATGGATCAACACCTAAGTGGACATATAGGAATAACATTTATTGGGTGTCGGGCGGGTGGGAGAGAGGAGAAGGGGATGAGTATATACAAACATAATGAGTGAGATGTGCAACGTCTGGGGGATGGTCACGCTTGAAACTCTGACTCGAGAGGGGGGGGCCTGGGCAATATACGTAACCTTAATTTGTACCCCCATAATATATTGAAATTAAAAAAATAAATAAATTATACATATTTAAAATATGCAATTTGATACCCTTTTAGAATCATTTTTAAATGTCCAGTTCAGTAGTTTTAAGTATATTCACATTGTTCTGCAGTAGATCTCTAGAACTTTTTCATCCTGCAAAACTGAAACTCCATCCCCATTGAACAACTATTCCTATTTTACCCTCCCCTCAGACCCTGGCAACCACCATTCTACTTTTTGTTTCTGTGAATTTACTACCTATGAAATCTTTTTTTAAAAACTAAATAAGTGTTACAGCTCTTTTAGAATTTGTATATGCTAAAAAAAGGCTAAATAAGTGAGAGGTAAGTACCAGTGAAGAATGTTTATTAAATATACTATAAATTAGAAAAGTAAATAAAAACTAATGATTGTATTTTTTAAAGAAGAACTTACCTTCTCCTTTCTTGACCCCTACAGAGTAAGTCATCTTAGCACATGCTTGTTCTAACAATGTTGCTGTTGTACAAAATATTTTTGGAAATAGCTTATGTTGTCTTACTGGGATCTCAGTAAGGAAACTTCCTCAAGGAAGAAGCTGTTTAAAATTATAAATAAAGATGCTACTTAAGGTTATAGATAAGGAAATAAAGTGATAGGAAAATGTGAGAGAAACAATTCAGATTGAAAGAATTCACCCCCAGTTAAACAGACATCCACAGAATGTAAAGGAAAAGGCATTGTGGCTGTCATAGAGTATATTAAATGAATAAGAATATTACATTGAAGGAAACAGGAAAGGGAATTGTCATGTGGTGAGAGTGGAAAACTAAGATGATATAGGGAGGAAAATATCAGGAGAACTGTTTCAGAGGTAGCTGAGTTCCCCATCTCAATATTTTATGAAATTCTGTTTCTCTGGTGATTTCAACCAAAGGCTTCAGAAGAAAAAGAGGATAAATGTAAAAAGAATTCTTTCTTAACTCAGGGACCCAATTACTAATATCTAGTCTACTCATTCTCAGTGGTCTGATCTGAATATTACAAACTTGCAAACCGATCTTTAAAATGAGATCTTGCCAAAACAAGGGGTTTGTTTTGTTTGTTTTACTGAAGTGTATAGGAACTCAAGGAAAAATGACTCCCATTAACTTTTTTTCTTTTATGGAAGTGTACCAGTTTGAAAAATTAAAATAATTAAAACTTTTAAAATATGGGATTAGGAGAAAAAATAAAAGCTATTAGAGTTAATTCCAGTTAAACTTCTCCAGTAGAGATATTGGAATTGTCAAACCCTTAGCACCATTCTAAAAAATGTATACTATACCATCACATTAAAAATTAAATGAGAAAGAAAAGATTAAGGCGGAAAAGTAATTATTCACCCTTTCATTAAACGTTCTAGGTATGAACTATTTCCCAGATTATTTAAGAATATTAGCAATACAAGGCAGTGTAATTATAATAATATAATATAACATATAATTATTCAAATAATATAACAATTAATATATAATAATAGCAAAATTAGCAATGCAAGGTAGACTAAGGAGGTGAAATTTCAGGTTGTAATCTGAATAAAGAAAAATAAACCTTTTTGCAGTATTTACTATTTTTTCTTGAATTTTAACAACTTCCCCTTATTTCCTGTCCTTAATTAATTTTTCTTTCATGCTATACATGTCATCAGCTGTTGACACCTAACCATCAGATGGTAAGAGCTCTATGCTCTGTTAAGACTATATTGTATCTGTATTCCACAGAGGATGCCGCTTCCTTTATTTCAATTCAAATGATTTAACTACTATAATTGCCAATCAGGTCATTCAAGAACACATCTAATTTAATTCCTATAGGTAGATACAGATTTTGTAATGAGAGGTTATATGGTAAAAAATATCTTTGTCTAGTTCATTATAGAATTTCCCTGTATGCTCATTTGTTAATGAAATAGGTACTTAATAGAAAATTAGATATAGGTATACCTTAGAGGAGAACAGAAGAGTATGCCTTGCTTCTATGGTACTACCCAATGATCAAGTCCATAGTAAAGAAATAGTTTATACTGGAGAACTGAACAACTAATTAACTCTAGGGAAGGTCATTCTTGTGTAGACAAATGTATAGTTAAGTTAAGCCTGATAAAAAGTTTTCACCCTTTTTTTTTTAGTTTTTTTTTTTATTTCAGCATATTATGGGGGTGCAAATGTTAAGGTTACATATATTGCCCATGCCCCTCCTCTCCCCTCGAGTCAGAGCTTCAAGCGTGACCATCCCTCAGACGGTGCACATCTCACTCATTATGTATGTATATACCCATCCCCTCCTCCCCCTTCCCACCTGCCCAACACCCGATAAATGTTATTCCTATATGTCCACTTAGTTGTTGATCAGTTAATACCAATTTGCTGGTGAGTACATGTGGTGCACCTTTTGTTTTTTCTTAAAAACCTTCTTACTTGACATAAGATTTTACTCCTGCAATTGTACTCTCTTTCCTTCACCATCAGTCTTTCATCCTCTGTTGGATCAAACCCATCACCATACAAACACAAACATGCTTTAAGATTTCCCATGTTCTAATAAAAAGCACACTGCTTTGGCCCACAACATCTTACTCTGGCTATATTTTTCTTTGTGTCTTTAGAGCAAAACTTGAAGAAGTTACGTTTTCTCATTATTTCTGCTTCCTGGACTCCTGTTCCCTCTGGAACGTATTCCACTGGGGTTTCGCCCCTAGCACTCCTCTTAAAACCATGTTCTTTATGGTCATCATCACTTCTATGTTCCTAAATCCAAAAGCACATCTCAGATCTTACGAACTTGACCACTGGGCACAATTTATAAAGCCTTCCTTCCTGCCACATGATCTTCTCTCAGCGTCTGTAGCTTACTTTGGCATCCTACTATTTTTTATCATTCCTTTTCTATCTTCTCCTCTTCCTGTCCTCAGAGTCAGGGTTTCTCAAATTCTGTATTATTGACATTTTGAACAGGATAATTTTTTGTGGTGGGGGCTCATCCTATGAATTGTAGGATGTTTAGCAGCATCTCTAGCCTCTAGCCACTAGATAGCACACACACATACACTCCCCTAGTTGTGACAACC
>VBSM01000272.1:36806268-36840155 GCA_008086735.1 Cheirogaleus medius
TCGGCCTCCCAGAGTGCTAGGATTACAGGCGTGAGCCACCACTCCCGGCCTCAACTCACTTTTTTTTAGCCAAATCTTCAAAATGCCCTCTGCCAATCACTTCATTACCAACCAACTCAAGGAGAGGTTAGAATGGAAAGAAATAGCAGTCTTAACTGACTGATTACAGTTGAAATATATTATTTTTTATAATTTTACTCCAAAAAAGCCATCTGAATATTTTTGTACAGCACCTTCTAGAGCCTTGAATGAGACCTATGTAAGGGGAAGTCCTAAATTCTCCTCTGCTTTTAAGGAAAATAACCATGTACCATGCCCCAAAATCTAGATCCAGTAAAACCAAATGCTGAAGGATAAAGATATGTGCCATTGTTACCACTTCCATGCCCGGGCCCCCTGACTGCATCAAAGTATCTGTCCTTAATGGTCCTGAAAGAGGAGATTGGCACTTCTCCAAGAGCTAAGTTTAGACCCACTGATTTTCAGCATTCTGATTCATTTCTAGAGATGATAAAATCAGAAAAATAAGCCCAAGTTCAGTATGGCTTTTCCATTTTCCTCTTGACAAATAAACTCCCCAAATACCCTCAAATTAAGGAATGTTAACTGATGTTTCATTGTTGATAATCATGACTGTTACTTACTGATTGCTTGTTATATACCAGGTACTCTGTCCTTTTTGTATATCTTAATTCTTATAGGAGCCTATGAGGTTTATCCTCATTTTTACACGTGAAGAAAGTGAGATACAGAGAGCTTAAGTAATTTGTTAAAAATGCTAATTGTTAGAAATCTGTGATTTAAAAAAAAACAGCCTTTTAAATAATTTTTTAAACCAATGTTAAGATTATGACTGCTTTGTAAACTAAATTAGCATAAACTTCTGGTTATGTTCTTATTTGTGGAAATAAAATCCTGAT
The DNA here is from genome assembly GCA_008086735.1 of Cheirogaleus medius. NCBI lineage: Eukaryota > Metazoa > Chordata > Mammalia > Primates > Cheirogaleidae > Cheirogaleus > Cheirogaleus medius. The sequence continues at coordinate 36,807,189 of VBSM01000272.1, forward strand.
ATTCTTTTGGGATTCTGCTTATTTAATAAACCTTAATACGTTTTGGCTATAAAGCCCAAAGGAACACTTTCTGACTGACATTAACTATATTTTTATATGGAATCTTTTGAGGAGCAGTTCTATTGTCCATTTTCTTTCCTTTCAGTTTTAAGTATAAGTTTCTTTTTTCCTGCTCTACTAATGCTGTATCCAAAAATACTGTGGCAAGTGATCTGCTGTAACTTCTGAGTGGGAAGGTTTCACAAAAATAATTGTGATTGAACAGTTTTATTATAATTTTTAACATGTCAGGAATAAAGCAGTCACTAACAACTATTCTATTCTAACTAAAAACAGTCTGTGCCACACAATTCGAACCCATCTTTGGGTTTCCAGTCTGATAATGTTAAGAACCACTGAGCATAAAAATAATAAGCATAATGGTATTTCTTCTTATACTCTTTTTAACTTTATTAACATAGTCACCAGTTTCAAGTGTAACTAACTGGCACTTCTCAAAGAGCTAACTAAGTACATCAAGTGATTTTTAGTAGAAAATGAAATTACTTTTTCCCTTACATCTGATTTAGCATCATGTTAACACATAATGTAATAGTTTATTCTTTCTGTTTAGATGTTTGGAAACTGGACATTTGGCACTTTGGTCTTCACAGTCATGGTTATTACAGTCACGGCAAAGGTATGTTATTAAAATTAGAAACATGGACACATTTTATGTCTGTATACATAATTAGTTAATTTTCTATATTTCTTTAGTCATAGATATTTGTCCATTTTCAATAATAAATAATTTTACTGACTGCCATTTTAATAATTCATTTAAATTTTTGTCAAAAAATTCTTAAGTTAATTATTTTGGGAAGCCTCAGCTGATTTTTATGATCAAATAAAAATCTCTGAAATTTTGCTTCTCTGTATATAATGCAAGAACATAATTTGTTTTAGGCTGTGGAGTTGAAATACAATAATCACATGAAATTTTAATGCTGCTTCCTCACAAAAGAAAAATATTATAAGCTAGAAATTATTCAATTTTATTCATATATTAATATGTCTTTTAAGGGATTCTACCATGGTACTTTTAAATACTTATAATTAAGCACTTCGGTACCAGTGTTGACTATAGTCGACAGCTACAGATGAACACGAGCGTCGACTTTAGCTGACAGCCAAAAGCTTTAGTTTTTATCTCTGCAGTTGCAGTGTGTACGTTCAGCTAATAAGTTACTACGAATCTGTGACCTTTTATCAAGTCCTTAGTAGGAGTTATTATAGTTATTTTCCTAAAGCTGCCTGTAAAGTAAAACAAGCTTTCAGTGCTTTAAAGCTTTCCTCATCACACAATAGCAAAACGGATTCGTCATCAATGCACAGCACAAACTATCGTGCGGACTATGAGTGCCGGCTGTAGGCAAGGTTTCGCGGCCGGTGAGCGCCGTACCAAAGTGGTTAATACATTGTATTCTTGAGTTTTATCTGAGAGGTTAAAAAGTAAAGTTTTATTATTTTATATGTCTAATAATTTTTTAAAACATTTTTTAGATGGCTTTGGAAACTCGTTTTTGGACTTGGATCAACCATCTTGTTACCTGGGGATCTATTATATTTTATTTTGTATTTTCTTTGTTTTATGGAGGGATTCTCTGGTGAGTAACTATATTATATTTTAATTATATTGATTCAACTATATTGATTCAACTATAATAAACATCTATTATTGTGATAGGTTATATTATGAACAGATTCTGCTCAGAATAGTTTTGAGACTCTATCCTGATAATAAGTTTACTTTTTTCAGTTGATCTTACTGATACAGAGAAAAAAAGAAAGTAACATTTATTGAATATCTACTATATTCTAAATGTGTTTTTTTAATGTAAGATATTACATAGGTTCATCATAATACTTACCCCATTTTTTTCTATGTGGAAACTGAGCCTCTAGATCACAAAAGTAAAAAAGTATCAAGGCCAGGACTTAAACCCCAAGTGTTATTTCACAATTAATTTTCTCTACACTAACCATATTACCTCCAAATTATTTATTAATGTGTGCAATAAAATAAATCACACAGAACAATTAGATTTTAGTTGTTGAGTTAACTTCTCTCTCAAAAGTAAGTAGTATGTGTCATCTTCATTGGTAGAATCAGATACTCAGCTGGCTACTTTAATAGATTAAAAATTGATGCTTCTCCTAAGATTCTTTGGTAAGTGATGGACAACTAAAGTCTCTCTTTTGGAGAATTTATGTTACACATGTCTGCTGTGCCTTTGATCCATTTATCAGGCAACAAAACCTTCTATTTGGTTTTATAAAAGGATACTCATATGAATATTATTTGTTTATAATCTTCTTTATTTCTCTGCTTTTTTCTCTATTTCCCCATACTCTTTTGAACTGATACATACAAAAACCTGAAAAGAATATCTTGCAATACCTATTACTATGTAAAAGTAGTATTTGTGAGTACATTTATTTTTAAATGTTTTTAAAGAAGAGCCTCTGAATAAAGCTTTTATCCTTAGATTTGGGTAATCAATCTTTTAACTGCTCAGTAGAATATATTTTGTTATATACTTTTCCTTGCTTTTCTTGGTCTCTTAAGTCTGTATTACTACATTATTATTATGATACCCTACCACCAAGATAGTCAACTGCTTGCTACTTTCCTACTAATAAAAACTTACATTTGCCTTTAACATTTAAAATCTGTCTTGTTTTATTATCTAATTAAATTATACTGATTTTGATTTTGATTTTGAACATTTTTGAACATTTGAACATTTTTCTGAAGTACTTAATTTTTACTTTCAAACACAATGTGTTTATATGATGTCCTCATTTAAATCTTTCAGTTTCTACTTTTATTAAGCCTACTGTCTTTCTTTGCAGGCCATTTTTGAGCTCCCAGAATATGTACTTTGTATTTATTCAGCTTCTATCAAGTGGTTCTGCTTGGTTTGCCATAATCCTTATGGTTGTTACATGTCTGTTTCTTGATATCATAAAGAAGGTATTTGACCGACACCTCTATCCTACAAGTACTGAAAAGGCACAGGTAACCACTTTCTATATTCAGTATCTTTTTAGTTAGGGGTCTTTAATGATGATTCGCTGTCATTATAATTTGCTTATATTAGAAAATAGGAAATTACCTATTTCTGTATCAAATATTTTATAACATAAACATTGTTAAATGTGATATTTTAAGGATATTTCATTTCTATTAATTTGATGACTATTGATAAATTATGAATTTTTTAAATTACCTTGTGTTTTTATCAAAACTCCACCTTTTAAAATATAAAACTATCAAGTTATTTCCAGTTAATAATAAATGTTTTAAATAATATCACAGCATTCTATTCTATATATAAATGAGATATATAGTCATGTCTTTAGAAACATTAGAATTTGAGTAATACTTTTTCAGGTTATATTGTTTTCAACAAAAGAGTATGAAATAAGTTTTTTAACCTAAATAATTTTTATGGAAGAATTTCATGAAATATATTCTCACTAAACATTTATTAATAAATATTCAACTACCGCAAATATTGGCAATATGTTATATAGGGCTTGAGAATATGGTCTTTGGGGCCTTATAGATCTCAGTTCACGTCCCAGCTCTGCCACTTGGTATCTCTGTGACTTTGAGTCTCAGTTTCCTCATTGGTAAAATTATGGTAGAAATGTCCCTTTCATTACCTTTGTAGTGAGGATTAAATGAAACAATTTTCAAACATAGTAGACCCTCATGAATTGGTAGCTATTTAGTTGAATGAGCCTTTCCTGTGTATTTGACATATATGTTGTACATGAGCTAGAAATCTATCTTAATTTGTCCTTTTAACTGTACCATAGTACTGGATATGTTCTCTCAAGAATATATTCTAATCAACTCTTATACCCTGATAAACACTGAGTTTGTTAATCATTTAATTCTACCAACATTGAGATTTTTTCAACATGTTTGCAATATGCCAAGCAAAGTTTGTTTAAATTTTGGAGATTTAGTTGTATACCAATCCTACAAATAGAAGAAGAGTTCCCTAAGTATTTAGTGATTTAAGTTAGGCTTCCTGAAAAGTGTATTGGTTTTAATTTCAATTGGTCATATCAACATTTTTTTAGCGTTTATTTTCTTTGGTAACTTAATCCTAGCCTATATACATTTTAACACCATTGAGATAGCATAGTCTTGTAAAGCCTGACAAACGAATTCAAATGCAGTTTTAACTATTTATATGATGTATGTACTTGATCAAGTTACTTTGCTAAGCCTCAATTTCCTCCTATAAAATCAGAATAATAATAACTACTTTACAGGATTGTTAGAGATAATGAATATGAAGCACCTGAAATTGAGCCTGTATGTAGTTGGTTCTCAGTAAAAAAACGTTATGATTTTAAGTACAATAAGGATGAGAATGTTGCTGTGTGATACTGATCTCTAAATGGGGCTAAAAAACTTGCATAATCTGATTATTCTGTCTGCCTACGCATATATTTATATCAGTATGGACAGACTTTTCCACTCCACAGTATATTTCTTAAATATATATCAGAAAGTTTTGCCTATCTTACTATTTCTAATCTTTAGAGATAAATATTTATAATAAAATTATTATTTTTAATACATTGTCTATTCTCTTTATGGAGAATAGTTTGTCTCCCCCTCTGGGCTATATACAGTTGTATTTCACCAAAATATATGAATGGGATCATTTTAAAAACTTAATTCTTTATAACATTAAATATAGGTTGACTATCCAAAATGATTATTTCAGATTTCAGATTTTTTTGGATTTTGGAATATTTGCATTATGCTTGCTCAGCATCCATAATGCAAAATCTGAAATGCTCTCTGAACATTTCCTTTGAGCATATCATGTCTGTACTCTAAAAATTTTGGATTTGGGATTTTCAGATTAGAGATACCTATAATTAAATTTCTTTACATTTATCCTTAGAAATTCTACTTTAGGCAGAGCATTGACAAATTTGTGATGTATTTTCATAGGGATTTCTTAAGGCTATCATGATATATGATATCAGTTCTTGTTATCTTTTTACATAGGAAATATTTAATACCTTCAGGTTGGCACTGACACAAGTTAAAAGTGTTTATGTATATTTTGGTTCTTTTACCATAAGTTAAAACTGATTAAAATGGAATGTACAGTAAATCAGTCATTTTATCTACATGTGAAAGCCATTATAAGCTTCCTTTTTGGCTTACTATATTTATTTCCAAATGACAACCAGATGTTCTAGGTGGTCTAATCCAAGAAGGAAATCTCTACTTCCACTTGGGGGATCTTTAGCCTGCTGAGGTGTTTGTTTTTTTTTCCTTTTTTACTGAAATAATATTAATATATGATCATTCAAATCCCATATGTGACGTTATTCCTTTGCTACAGGCAGCAATCATTATTATTTCAGCTTTATACCATCATTTCTGATTTCAAATTGTCAGCCACTTTATCATTTACCAAAAGTAGCATGAAAAATTATATCGAAAGAAGAGCTATCAGCATTTATTCTGAGCTTTATTTTTCTCCAGAATAAGAATGTGGTGTTAAGAGTGAAGAATAAATTCTTTTAATGGCATAGCCAACAACCCTACAAATGTCAATCATGTATGTGTATCATGTATGATATTTCTTACTCATGTAGGAACAGATGTATTTACAGAGCTTGTCCTGTGTCTGTCTCTTAGGTGATGAATACAGCTCACTGACTTGTTGTGTGTCCCATCCCTTTTCTGTCCACTTATAGATGTACTCCAACACAGTCGCTTTAAGTGACGAGTTCATCGCACTGCAGCCATTGTCGAGGGCAAGGAATCAGCTGAGCAAACTTAGGTAGAGTAGGAGGAGTAGAACCTCATTAACTCTTCTGCATGCTAAAGGTCAATTAAACAATATCTGAAAGATGGGCAGAGGCATGAATAAAGAGTGGGACATTTTTATTAGCATAGCTCTGTCTCTGGCTAATTTGACCTTTATTAATATGTTTGTTAAAACCTAAAAAATATATATCCATTTCTTCTTTGAGAAAAAAATTCAGATGAAAATTCAGCATGATAACAGGACAGAGATCTATACTTTGATATATATTTTTACACCTTAACTACTTTTTCTAGCACAATTCTAATGCTTCTGCTTGTCATATTTTTCATATTTAAGAATGCTCTTGCATGTTGAGTAATAAAAGCTACGAATATTCATCATAAAATTTAAGTTTTAAGTTGTAGTTTGTAGTTACTTGGAAGTGAGAGTTGCCCATTTTTTATCTTGCCTTACTCTGTGTTATAAATATATGTGCCTATTTGTGTTTGTACACTGTGATGGCTGCTAAAACACTTCATATCTTTGCTACTATTTAGTGCATCTATAAATTGAACAATGTGTCTGTATGTCTTCTATATACCTTTATCTCCACAGACATTTATTTTGTCAGTTTCTGCAAAAAGATTACTGGTAGTCTAGACATGTCTTTTGATAGAAGGGAATGAAAGCTTAAATTCTAGAACTTTTGAGGTCAAGATCCCACAATTGTGTATTAAGTTTGACTCCAGTATGGTTTGAAGGAAATAAGTAATATAACTAAAATTTTTTTTAGTTTTGACACTTTTCAGTTCTTACCGTGTTGATATCTAATGTATTATTAATCATATATTTTTAAATATTTTTTTATTTCAAGGTTTCTTATCTGTGTTCATTTAATCAAATGAATGGTTTTGACAAAGCACCATTTAAATAACCTTTTTGAGTTTGTAATATTGACCTGTTTTAAAGTTTTACCAAACTTTTCAGCATTTTTATTATTTATTAGCTTTAACTTTTCTTAGATATTCTACTTTGAATTACAAAGGTGTAATAATTATAGATGAATATACAAATGGGTGTTTAAGTGGTAGTCAACTAAATTTCATGTTTAAAACAAGAACTAAAATCAAAACAAATTTGAAGATTTGCCTTTACTGTTGGTTGAGCCAAATATATATATCACAATTTTATTGGTAGGTGACTTTCTAAAAAACAGTGGGTTTCTATCACACTTTTGAACTTCTAATTATTTAACTCTAAGGCAATAAGAGAGCTCATTATTTAAAAGAACACTCTGGCCAACTCTTTTGTCAAGTGAAGATAACTTGCATTGTGAATAATCATATTTTTATGAAATCATATTTTCACGTATCATGTTGGCTTAAATCAAGCAACATTTTTTGAGCAATAATAGACTTTAAAAGACTGGGGGATCGCTTAAGGTCAGGAGTTCAAAAAAACCAGCCTGATCAAGAGTGAGACCCTATCTCTACTAAAAATAGAAAGAAATTAATTGGCCAACTAAAAATATATAGAAAAATTAGCCGGGCATGGTGGCGCATGCCTGTAGTCCCAGCTACTCGGGAGGCTGAGGCAGAAGGATTGCATGAGCCCAGGAGTTTGAGGTTGCTGTGAGCTAGGCCACGGCACTCACTCTAGCCAGGAAAGGAGATCATAAATCAAAGAGATCCCAGGCTCCAAATTACTGTAATAAAGAAGTAAGCTTAACATTCATCTATGAAATTACAGTGAGATCAGGGTATTGATGAGAATATTGCCTTTCTGCAAGCCACTCTCTAGTCAGGTTTTATAACAAAGGGAAAAGAGCACAGTTCAAGGATCAGGGGACCCGAACACCAATGCCACACTTGGTGCTGTTCCCAGTGGGTCCTAACCAAGTCAGTTCATCTTTCTGGGCCTCCAGGTTTTTTACCTATCAAATAATTATTTTATATACTGTGGTCTATTTCCTTACTCAATATTAGCATCTAAGAAAACAAAAAGAAGAAATACTATGCTCGACCAAAGCCAGACAGAAATAAGTTACTCAGATGAGCAGTGAGTGATTACTAGTGATGCATCTGCTGATGCAGCCTGTGAATTTTGAACACATCTTGTTTTTAAACTACATCGAACAATATTCTATAAGTGTGATCCATGATAGCTTAACTGTTTACTGATCTTATGACAGGGAGGAACATTGTAAGGATATCAGATACCTTTAAGAGCTTTCAAATCTTTAAGCAGGTTCGTACTTGTAAGAACCATTAACACAAAACTATTAACAATTTTCTTTTGAATAAAAGAAAGTTTATTTTGAGTAATTTTCCCTCCCTTCTCTTATAGGCAAATCTATTAAGCTGTCTTTACATAAACTTACTGTACTCTTGAAACCAAGGAATTCTGCTTTTTTTATTTATGTAAGAGATTCACCGTAGCATTTTTTATAGAAATAATTATTGATCAGTCCTAAGACTGATAGGAAAACACATTGAGATGAGGCAAAATTTGTTTTTTATTTATTAAGGATATTTTCTTATAATTTAAGGAAAGTTAAAATAAGGATGGCTATAGGCACATTTTTTTTAACTCCCTTAGAAGATCTTTAATACAAATGTAGAAAAAACAAAGAACTGAAATTTATGTAAACTACTTGACCCTCATTAAAAATGTAATTCAGGACCAGCCGTGGTGGCTCACGCCTGTAATCCTAGCACTCTGGGAGGCCGAGGCGGGCAGATCGTTTGAGCTCAGGAGTTCCAGACCAGCCTGAGCAAGAGTGAGACCCCGTCTCTACTAAAAAAATAGAAAGAAATTAGCTGGACAACTAAAAATCTATATATAAAAAATTAGCTGGACATGGTGGCACATGCCTGTAGTCCAGCTACTCAGGAGAATGAGGCAGGAGGATAGCTTGAGCCCAGGAGTTTGAGCTTGCTGGGAGTTAGACTGATGCCACTGCACTCTAGCCCAGGCAACAGAGTGAGACTCTGTCTCCAAAAAAAAAACAAACTATATATATATAATTCAAACTAAGGATTAAATTTATTTTTTTAACAAATAAGTCAAGCCCCTCACACACGTCTAACATTTTTTAGGCCACGTGACCCTTCTTCTGTTCTGCTGAAGTCCAGTTAGAGTAGCGTAGTCTTCTGAGAAGGGAACGTGAGAGGTGAGAAATTGGAACCATCTTTGCAGTAAGAACCCTAAATCTTGGTGGCAATGAATTTAATAGAAGAAATTGAATTTTATTGAAGGAAACCTGGTTTTAACTTAGCTGTATTATATGTTTAATAAGAGCTTTGTGCACTGGAAAATCATGGCTTTATTTTGTATGCTTTGTGTTTCCCTTTAGAAGCTCCTGTTAGCCCTCTTTTGTGACAGTAAATGTGCTGTTGTGTGAACATTCCTTTGTGCCTCACATACTGTGGACCCCAACTTGTTGCTTTGATTTTAAACCTATATATGGTGAAGAGTATCTTTCTGTAATATGAGACTTGTTGCTTTTCTGTCCTTCCAGATGGAAGAAGATAAGGGTTCAGTCAGCTCAGCATATGAATTTGCTGAAAGCCAGCACAGAGGGGAGGACAGTAGGCACCTGCTAGCTGAGGCTTGCAGCCAGCAGGACAGTTGTTGCGTGCACTAGGTAGTACTGCGCTGGACCTTCCTGGGGACTCATCCGCTAAGTTCTCATGCTTGGGGCGTGTCATGGGAGCACTGACCTGACATTTCCATTTTTACTTTACTAATTCCTTCACTGTTTTTCATGTGTTGTTTTAGTTTAGTTGTTTTTCTTCTTTATGGTCTTTACATTTTTCATATGTCCATCCCTGAAAATTGTATTAATCTTTCTTTAGAGTTACAGTGGTAAACCGAACTTTACCTTAAATTCTAACCTAAGAAGGTATTCTCACAACCTATTGTCTTACCTTTAAGAAATTATTCCTTTTTCACTTCTCCTTTTAAAAATTTCATGCTATTTCTATTATTTCTGAAATCATTTTCCCCCATGAAGTTGTAGTTGTATATCATTTTACACATCTTAATGTAGTTAGATACTGAATTACCTATCAAAGCTTACCTCTTGAGTGATCAAATGAATGAGTGCTTACTGAGTAATTTTCTGTTGACTGATAATCAGCAAACTGTCAGTTCTTACTATTCACAAATTTTCAAAGTTGTCTTTTTAATAATATGAATTGATGAGGGCTTGACTTATTCCCCTCTTTAGGAATAAACCTAACAACCTCTTGGGGATATACAAAATATTTTCATTAGTAGTAATTATAGGGCATAAAAGTTTCTACCACTAATAATTGTATTTTACTTGGACTAATTGCCATTTTGTTTATTATAATTACTGGTCAAGAAGATGCTGTTGTCTCATGTGAGATAAGCAAATGATGAAACTTTAAAACAAAGCCACTTGAAGATTATAAATCTTTTAACTATACTATAAATCAGACATGTATAATTTGAAGAATCTGAATTATTCTATAAGACATATTTTTTAAATTAGATTCCTTTAGTGAATTGCCCTAAGTGGAAAATTAATTCTCAGTTATTATCAGTTGAAAAGAATTCTGAATTTTTATTTTGTTTTGGTATGCCTCATATGATTATTTTTACAATATATTTATCTTGTGCTTTGCTGTAGAAAGATATTTAATTTTTTAATATGCCCTTCTTGAGCTGCAAGGAAAGCTCATGTGAAGAGCTTGCTGGTTAAAGAGCAGGAACTGGCCAGATTTGTATTATGCTCTGGATAGTCTACAAAGCAGATAATCTACTCGGGACTTGTCTTCTGTGATAAAAATTCCCAAAGGTTCAAGTTCATGTGGATATTTCATAAGAAATCAATCGGGTGCTGCTTTGCTTTAATATGTCCATTAAAATGTACAATACAGTTGAGAATTGAGTTCTTAGAATGCTCTTATTAAATAATAGAGGCCTTGTTATGGTTACTTTTGCAGAAGAGTGATAAGTGAATTTTTTTCCCTTTATACCCTGTGATATTAAAGTACCCTTTGCATTAAATTAGAGGATTTTATCATTTTTCACAGATATTCTTCTTCATCTGAACCACAAACTCATAGTCATATATTGTTATTTTTGTAACCAGTTGAATAAGTATATTACTAAAATAAAGGGGACTTAGTCCCCTTTGAAACTAGGAATAAGCCAAATTATCTAAATAAGCTTACCTAATAAATATAATTCTTACCATATTCTTATTTTTATAGTTAATTTAAGCAACACATTCAGAAATCTCCTCTTCTTGGGAAATATCTAAAAGACAGTACAGAAGTATTGTATTTATCTTTGTAACCATCTTTCAAAGTTATTTTGTTTTACTTAGGGGGAAAGGAAGAGGGTAGGGAGTTTAGAGGAGTGAATGTTAGCTTGAAGCATATTTTGGAGAAACAGGCCTTGAGTAAGATATGCCAGTTATCAAAATGACGTCACTAAAGGTCTATCTCCATTGCAATTCTGAATAATGAGATGGAGCTATTGTTTTAGGGATTTCATGATTCTTACCCAAATTTGGAAATCAGTAATATTTGATGATTTTTGATTTCACATTAAAAAGAAAAACATTTTCTTAAACACAAACCTCTTTTCTTTTTTTTCATAATTACAGTTGAAGGCTTCTTTAAAGATACCTTCTTTAAGGTTATACAAGGTGCTCACTTTGATCATCCAGTATATAAAATGATTTTAAGGCCAGGCGCAGTGGCTCATGCCTGTAACCCTAGCTCTTTGGGATGCTAAAGCGAGAGGATCACTTGAGCCCAGGAGTTTGAGACAAACCTGGCAACATATTGAAACTGTGTCTCTACAAAAAATTTCAAAAATTAGTGGCATGGTGGTGTACGCCTGTAGTCCTATCTACTGAGGAGGCTGAGATAGGAGGACCACTTGAGCTCCAGGGTTCGAGGTTGCAGTGAGCTATGATAGCACCACTGCCCTTCAGCCTGAGCAACAGAGCAAGACCTTATGTCTAAAAAAATAAATTAAATAATTAATTAATTAAAGCAGTTTTAAGGGCAAAAGGCCTAATATGGTTAATAGTTTGACAATTCTTACCTAAACATTAAAAAAACTTTATTTAATTAGAAAGAATGTCATAGGCACAACTAAAAGAAGTTAGAAATTTAAGATAATTTTCTGACATTTATAAGATTTAAGCAAGATTTTAAGATTTAGTAAGGAAGATATTTTAAGCAACAAGAAAAGCTAAGTGTTTACCATTATTGATATGAAAATAATGGAAATAAGAGCAGTGAGCTAGAATTTAGTTCAAAACGCAAGTTCTGTAAAGATGAACATTTTTATTAGCCGTGCACAGTCATGTTGAATATACATAGTTGTTTTTCTTGGCAGCCTCTCTAGCACTAAATTGTAAGTGATCATTCCTGGAAAGCTAGTGTGGTAGAAAGCAAAGCTTACCAATAAATCAAAACTTCTAGTAAGTTAAAATTTACTTCTTGGTGCCACCAGGTAGGGTCTCACTCCCATTACTATTCTTTATTTCTTTTTTAGTATTTATAAGTAGTACCCCCAAAAATGTAAGGATACCCTCTCCTGACTTTGAATGAAATGAGATCTAAATGCTCCACTCCATTCCCACCCCCCACTTACACTGGCAGCTGTGGCCAGGGGTAGTCTGGCTAAGCTCCCAGTTCCTGAGTATTGAGATCAAAGATGTGTATATGGGAAAGTAGTACAGCTTGGAGATTTGCTAGAGAACACTATAGCGTTTTCTATAGATAGCTCCACAGAAACACAGTTAACCAGCATTCAGTATTTTCAAAGTAGCTGGTGTTTTTTCCTTTTTAGAGAAAAAAGGAAATAGATTTTGTTTAGTTTGAATGGTAATCCATAGAGGTCATTTCTATATAATATGTTTTACATTTCAAGATGTTTCTTTTCTCTCATGAGTTGTCCATATTTTAATACCTGTCCTTAGGTTTTAAAGTGAGAAGTGATGAATGCAAAGCAAGATAATTACTTAATGTCAGATCCAGACCTAACCTGTACATATCCTGTACCTATATGGACACTCAAATGCTGGTGACCTTCTGGATGTCATCTTCAATAAATCCCTGTCAGTTGCTTGAGCAACAGCTTTGAGCAAAGCACATATCATTAAACTAAGAAGTATGAGACAAGATTCATACTCTTTCAAATTTCCAGTTTAGTTCAGTGTTCCCCAAATAAATGTGGCTAAGGACCAGTTAGTTTTCTTATTTTGTTTTCTTGTTTTTAATTTCCAGTCCATCATGGACCAATACTGTTGGAAATATGATAAAAATGAATTACTAGGGAAATGAAATTTAAGAGATATATAAACTAAGCCCCAATTTTAAATATTATTAGATTTACCATTTATAAAAGTATTCTGTCAGATTTCCATAGGATTTTTTAAACTCTTACTCTCACAGACCAGAAATGCATATTTCTTCATGGGCCAGAAACAGTGTTTATGGATTAACGTTGATCCGTGGATCATACTTAGAGTCACACTGGTCTTCTTGCATCGGGGCAGTCGTAACAACTACCCCTTACACTTAGGTTAAGTTTGGGCTGAATACACACCACACTTCTGCCCACACACAATTACTCATTCCTTTCCCTCAGCCTGGAATGCCTTCTCCCCCATCACCAGCTATTGAAATACCCCCATCCTTTCAAGATGCATTTTAAATGCCATCTTTTTCATCAAATCTTTCATGCCCTCACCAGTACCACCAGCGGCTGGGTCTGAGCTTTCTGTCCTCTTTTCTGCGTAGTCTGCCTCATACCATAGTTAGAAGATGGCAGGATAGTGGCATGGTAAAAGGGTTTGGGCTTTGAAATCAAAGAAATCAATGATTCAAGCCCAGCTTGAGTGGGTGACCTTATACAAATTCTTAACCTCTTTGTTCCTTCATCTATAAAATGGGGATAATTATGGTGCCTGTTCCAAAGAGTTGTTGAAAGTTAAATGAGACAATCCATGAAAAACATTTTACAGAGTAACTGGCACATACATGGTAAGCACTCCATTAATATAACTGCTGTTAGTATGTGTTCCTGACTTGTCTTCTCTCCCACCTCCTTCTTTACCTTTAACTCACTAGATTGAGGGCAGAGTTGCTATCCCCTGTGGAAACTGGCTCAGTACCTTGCTCAACAAATATAAGTTGAATTTAAGTGCTTGTGCCATTTAAGTGATACAAATGAGCAGTGGTATAGAATCCAGAGAGAAAGAGATTACTCATTGTTGGAGAGGTGAGAGAAGTTTCATGGAGATGATTGAGTGTAAACTGAACCTTGGTTTAGGGGTCAGCATTCTGACCCTAATTGGTGCCAGGCCCTGACACGTGCCCACCGGCAGGGAACACTGCCTGGTTGGCTGGAGTGGGGACTGTACAGGAGTGCTGGGAAGTAGAGTAGGCAAGGCAGCCTAGGGTCAGGTTATAGTGGACCCTCAATGCTTCTTGGGGTGTTGGACTTTATCCTTTGAGTAGAGAGGAGTGCTAGAGTCCTGGTTGCTGCAAAGGGGGAACTATAAATTGGGGAAACTGGAGCCCAGGGACCCAAAAAGGAAACGGGGAAACCGATGAAATCCTGTTACCTAAACCTGCATTTCTCAAACTATTTCTCTGAGTATTAATGTTTCCCCTGGTGTTGATTAATGTTACCTGGTTGCAGCGGGGAGAGGGTTCACTGAGAAAACAAGTGGGGGAATTATGATATCTCAAGCATCCCACATGGAGACTGACCATTTGTCCTGACTTATTGACAATCCTTAACATAAAAAATCTGTTTATGGCCAGGTGTGGTGGCTCACACCTGTAATCATAGCACTCTGGGAGGCCAGGGCAGGAGGATAGCATAAGGTAAGGAGTTTGAGACCAGCCTGAGCAACAGTGAGACCAAATCTCTACTAAAAATAGAAAAAATTAGCTGGGCGTAGTGACATGTGCCTATCATCCCAGCTACTCAGGAGGCTCAGGCAGGAGGATTGCTTGAGCCCAGGAGTTAGAGGTTGCAGTGAAATATGATGATGCCACTGCATTCAAGCTTGGGTGACAGAACAAGACTCTGTCTCAAAAAAAAAAAAAAAAAGTCTGTTTAGAACTTCATTGAATTAGTGTTTCCCAGACTTGATTGGCCACAGAAATTTTTTCATGAAATGTCTGTGAACATCTTACAAAACACAGTTTAAGAAACAGTGCCCTAAACATTCCTAAACCAAGAGTATTTTAGTGAAAGAACAAGAAAAGTGTGCCTCGCTGTTAGTGTTTAGCAGATCCTAGGACATTGGAGCAAGCAGGCAGTTGCTAGATAGGAACCATGTTCTGTCTCGCACTGCACGGTGTTGGACAAAATCACCCTGAGCGTGGATCTTGCGTACATCATCAGTTGCTGATGTTCGGAATGCCAGGTTATTTCTGTTCCACCACATCCATCTCTTCTGTCCATTGTGAGCGTCTCCACACATGTCCTCTGTTGCCATACCTACACCCAACACATGGTGATTCCCAACCTTTGTGGAAGTGCAACTTCTAATGAATTTATTTTTATTGTTCTCCTTCTTCTATATCTTCAAGAGATTTGTTATACAGGATGTTACATATGTAAAGGAAAGTGAATTAAACTAAGATTTTTTTAAAACAACAGCCTTTGAGAAATTTAGGAGTACCCTTGACTAGCAAAACCAGGGTTGGGATTCATTGAGCTATGCAGTCATACCATTTCCCCCCACCCCTCATTTTAGCACAATTAAAATTGTCAGTAGTATCAAATTAAGCTATCTTGCTGGGCCATTTATGCCCGAATTAATATAAATCTTGCATACTTTCAGAAAGTAATTCAATTTCAAATCATAATAGTACTATTCACTTCTTTAATAAATTTTAATCCATGTGCCATCAGTTAACTGTTAAAAAGCAGGATGAGCTGATTGTGGGCATGGTTGGCACTTAATACTTGTTTAGCAATTTAAGGTAAATGATGCTTTTTTAAAAAAAATAATTATGGAGTGGATATATGTAGAGTGCTTAGAACCTGGGACATAGTAAACACAACATGAAGTGTTTCCTACTGTTACTGTTATTGTTGTGTTATTATTGAAGGTTGGGATTAGGTCCTACCCGGTTGTTACTTCCCAGCCTTCAAGATAGTCCATACTTCCCTTGTCTCAATTGCTAGACATTTTTAAGTGAAATTGTAGGAGCATTTCACCTAAACAAAAACTATGTGAAGAATTAGAATTCATTAAATTTCTGAGTGGCTGACATAAATCATTTTGACCAAAATAAATTATTAAAATGAAATATTAAAAGCCTAAATCTTTGCAGATTTAAATAATATCCAGCTACTTATTTTTATATAATTATTTTACTAGACCTCTCATTTAAGACACAAGGCTTTTAAATGATTTTGTATGATTATATTCTAGTAAATTAAAGCCTTTCATACATTTCCCATATTATAGAAAAATGTATATTTATATACATTACTTTTAGTTTTAAAGTGATTGTTGTAATTTTTTAATGCTTTTTAGAAGTCCAAATCTATAAATAACTAATTTTTTTCTGCTTCAACTCCTCCAGCTTACTGAAACAAATGCAGGTATCAAGTGCTTGGACTCCATGTGCTGTTTCCCAGGAGAAACAGCGTGCACATCTGTTGGAAGAATGCTGGAACGAGTTATAGGAAGATGTAGTCCGACCCACATCAGCAGGTGTGAAATTTCTCTAAGTAGCCTTTGCTGCAAATGAGTATCCTATAAACCGGAACAGGATGAACCTGCAGCTGTAGATGCCTAATAAATCGGCAGCTGGTTTTACCAACTGAAGCAGGAAGTCTGCTATTTATTAGCACTCTTTGGTGGTAGATTTCACTGTGGCTTTGGGGTAAGAGGTTCTTTCACTCACAAAGGAACAGAAAGCACCTTTGAAGAGACTTTTCATCTAATGAACAAAAATTTTGTTTTATAATCTTTCTAAAATGTGAATAGGAGTATGTATATAGTTCTCTCTCTTGGTTTGTATAACTTTCTTTTCTAAATTATACCTATATTAATAGTTTCTTTCTTGCCTTTTCTTTGTTTTTTGTCTTTACAAAATAATCTCCACATAACAGTGAAGTCAAAGGCTTTGTTTTTCTTATTCTTCATGTGTATTTTCTGGTCAGTCACTTGAGACTTTCAAGTATTTATAAACACAAAAGGCTGTTTTTCTACTCCCCTACCCCTTCTCGTGTCTGTAATGGAGCTTTGAAGTGACTTGTGATTTTTAAGTTGCTTTTGCTTGGTATTTGTTATCTAATTAAACGTTTATAAGTTAGAACAGACACTTTAAATTATGGATTAAAAGAATCAGCATTTTTTTTGTTCACTCCCAAATCTATTTCTTGAATTAGATTTATTGCAGTGCTTGCTTTTGTGGATCATAACAAAAAAATACCATTTTTTGGTAAATGCCATTTAAAATTTGTTTAAAAGTGAAATGGATTTATTTCTCCATATATTTCCTCAAGAAGCATACCATTATTTAGGGGATATTAGGGAGTAGAAATAGCTTTTTCTATACATGGTGTTCCTTAGGTGAATGGTATCATATTCTCAAAATCAGAGCAGCAGTGCACTGGTGTGCAAGGAAGGCTGCAGATGGGCAGGGATAGATGGGGATTCCCATTGTCCCCGGTGTGCCACATGTGCTGTGGCTTGGGAGAGACTGGAGAGTACCTGAGAAGGTTATAAGGGGTAGAGGAGGCACTAATCTTATCTACTAACAAAAGAATTTTTGATATTTGGCTAGCTTTGTGTTTTAAAAAATGATGAGTATGATATCATTCATCTATCATAAAATTCAGGTAACTTACTGACGGACTTGTTAGGTCTCACATTATCTTTAGCTATAGCCATGTCTTTATGGTACAGCATTCTTATGTTAACATAATGTCTATGGTTTCAATCTCCATTTATTCCAACTTGATTATAGCATGTGATCTAAAATATTTCCATAATGCTGTGATATCATTTTGTGGTAATTGCATTTTATGTAAAAGAATTACTATGAGCAATTAAATTTATTGGGACTTTGTTATGACTTCCACAATTGTATTTTAAAGTATAGCTCTGTGTCATGTACCTAGTCCAGCAGGTTTTCCAAAGGAAGTTCCAAAAGGACCTCATTTATAATATTATACTTTACTCAATGACACAACTTTACTTCACAGAACCAAGAAGGGAGTTAGACTAATATACAACAGGAATTTTTAAAATTTCTACTTCAACAGAAATTTCTCTTTAATGACAATATACATTTTATTGATTTTAAAAAACTAGAATTAAAATGGGCCCCCCCAAAATTTCTGCTTTATACATATATCCATTGTCTTGATATCAATTATATAGGTGATATAGACCCCCACTATTCTTTATATAGCCATATTTATTATGAATTACCCCTTTCGAACCTGCCCAGGGGGTTATTGAATTTATTTTGGTATGTTCTCTTGAAGGTGGCTATTATCATCTGTACTTCTTTTCATTTAAAATTATATTGTATTATTTTCTCAGATTTTTTTTATTTTCCTAATAAAATGTTTAACTTAGAAATTAACATTATATTTGACAGACTATAAATGCCTTTCAATTTTGTCAAACATCTCAGGTTATATTATTTTCTCCCTTTTTTCTTCAGATGAATAATCTAAAAGTCTTTTCAGATCTGTTAACTTTTTTCTAGGGGACAAAATCATATAATATGCAGAGAGCTACTTGGTGCTTTTCAAAGGGCTATATGAAAATTGCCATAGATCCATTAACATGATATTTAATATCTAATACTAAAAGTCATTTTGATAGGTAGGGTTTTGTTTTTATTATATATATGTATTTGTGAAATATGTTTGGCATTTCCATTTTGATTTTGGAGCAGCCTATATTCTACGTTTCTATTTTATGTCTATTTTAAAAGATAGGGCAAGACTGAGACTGCCATTACATGATAGAAGCCCTCAGATATTTGTTCCATTGACATATTAAACATAAAAGTAATATGCATCACTTTAGACATAGAACTAGGCCGGGCGCGGTAGCTCATGCCTGTAATCCTAGCTCTCTGGGAGGCCGATGCGAGAGGATCGCTCAAGGTCAGGAGTTCAAAACCAGCCTGAGCAAGAGCAAGACCCTGTCTCTACTAAAAATAGAAAGAAATTAATTGGCCAACTAAAAATATATAGAAAAAATTAGCCAGGCATGGTGGCACATGCCTGTAGTCCCAGCTACTCGGGAGGCTGAGGCAGGAGGATCGCTTGAGCCCAGGAGTTTGAGGTTGCTGTGAGCTAGGCTGATGCCACGGCACTCTAGCCTGGGCAACAAAGTGAGACTCTGTCTCAAAAAATAAAAATAAAAAAAGAAATAGAAATAGTGCTTTTCATATGTCAGATTTCTTTGCTTATTAAATTTTTGCCATCCAGGCACAAAAATTCTACCTGCATTTTATTAATCGATGTTGTTAATGGAGTATCTCTATTGTAAGCTCAGTTTCAAAGGGAGCATCATGGTGCTATTATATATAAAGGATATGCCATGTTGTACCCTAAAGAGCTATATTTCAGCAATAAATGATTTTCTGTGTGTGTATGTTACTAACAGTTACTTTATCCTAATCAAAAGTATCTTTTAAATAGAGAGGAATCAATAGTATGTTCAGGTGTTGAATGTTCTTTCAAAAATTATATTTAACATAAATGCACGTGTGTGCTTTGAAAAGATAAAAAATAAAGGAAACTTCAATAAGATTCTTCTTTGTAAGCAATGGTTGGAAAGAAGAAAAACTAATATAAAATATTGGCAGTTTGGAATTGGACATTTGACTCCAGATAATTGAGGTATTGATAGTTATGTTATAGTTAAAAGCATACTTTTTCCCCCATAAATACTTTTAGAAATTTCCATATTCTCATTTTATTCATTTTTCTAGAAATACCAGGTGCCAGACACAGTTCTAGATGCTAGAGTAACAATAAGGAACAAACCCTTCCTTAAACTAAATAGATACAATTCAAACTTTTCTGGAAACTAGTAAAATTAGAAACTGCTATAGTTGCTGCTCGTTTTTCTGTTTGCCAGTTTTGTGAAGTTTCAAGATTCCAAACTTCATTATGGCTGTGCTCACTTAATAATTGATTTAAACTTGAACTGCATACAAACTTCTAGTCTGTGGGAAACAGAAGATATTTTATAAAGGTGAATTGGGGTCATTTTAAATGCTGTCTCTTCCTCTAACATCTTTGTTTATCAAAGGTGGGAACCCTGTCAAAAGTTACATAAAATGTCTTTATTGTTAAGTGCTTTTAGTCTCGTAAGAAAAACCACCTTTCACTTGGTAATACTAATGTTGTCCTTGAACTAGGTTAGTCTATTTTAAGCATGGCAGGCTACTTTGGGTCTTGAGTTATTTTAGCTTAAATTAACTCAAGCTAATTTAAGTTTACAGCTGCAAATAAAGTGTTATGTAATGAATTGCTTAAGGGCCTTATCATTCAGACTGCAGTTAACTTCTCCAGCCCAGTAGAGAATCTTAGTTCTTAGTTAAGTGAAAATGCTAGTGACCTACAGGTGTCTTTGATACCTTTTGAATAAACTATTTGCCACATTCAAGCTAATTATGCTAAAGTCTTTAGAATAGAATTTATAGCTGAAAAGAAATGAACAATAATATGAACATACTACTATTCCATTCCAAAACTTTTGGTGAGAGGGATTTTTGTTTGTTTCTGTAAACTTAACTTTTCAGTAAAACGGGATGTATGTAACTCTTAATAACATTCTTATTTCTTATTAAATTATTAAGATTTTTAAAGCAGCTTATGCTTTGCTACATATAAAAATTATTTTAATGCTAATAAATGTCTGAATTTTGGCTAATATTTTTATATGATGACTAGAGCATTATTTTCCCCACGTTTTTGTATAAATAGAATGGGCACTCAGTATAAAGAACTTCTCTTTAGCATTTAAAAATAAATCAATCAGTGATGATTTTAAAACTCAATTTGCATTTTGGTCCTAAGTTTTAGAGGTAATTTTTTCTCAATTGAAACATAGGTTCTGGTGAGCCAAACTTTTTTCTTATTGTTACTTTAGATCATGGAGTGCATCGGATCCTTTCTATACCAACGACAGGAGCATCTTGACTCTCTCCACAATGGACTCATCTACTTGTTAAAGGGGCAGTAGTACTTTGTGGGAGCCATTTCACCTCCTTTCCTAAAATTCAGTGTGATCATCCTGTTAATGGCCACACTAGCTCTGAAATTACTTTCTGAAATCTCTGGAGTAGTTCATACCCACTCAGAGTTAGATGGCAAACAAACAGAAAGCATTAACGGGAGCCACTTAATTTGAATCTGAACATGTTAAAATTTGTGAATCAAGAGACATTTTTCATCTCTTTGGTTTGTCCCTTATGCTTATGGGCCTCCTAATGGCATTTCAGCCTGTTGCTGAGGCCACTATATTTTAATGTCAAGGTAGAAAAGAGATAAATCCTAGTTATGTGTATTTTTTAGTACTAGTTTGGTTATTGACTCTTCTATTTAAATCTGCTTCTGTAAATTATGCTGAAAGTCTGCCTTGAGAATTCTATTTTTTTATTAGAGTTATATTTGAAGCTTTTCATGGGAAAAGTTAATGTGAATAATAAGGAATTTTGGTCCCTCAGTGACCTATATTGTTAATTCGTTAGTGTTTTCTAAGTTCACAGAGCGAATTAGGTGAATAATTTCCAACCATTATTTACTGCAGTATGGGTAGTAAATTTATACCAATACCAAATTTCTCTAACTGTACTGTAATGCAACCTGTAAAGCTAGCCATATAAATACAAAGGGTATATCATATCTTATCTATAAATCAGGAATCAGGTCCATTTACCAAATTTCAAATTGATGTGTACTGATATTTTTGTGACAAATATGAAGAATCTATTGTGGGTAAATTAGATACCTTAGCATATTATTAATGTCTTTATCATTGGATCTTTTGCATGCTTTAATCCAGTTAATATATTTAAATTTGCTTTTTTTCCTCTTTATCTGAAGGCTCTGTTTATAGTATTTTATGACAATGTTGTAAAGTTCAACTATATCAATAAAAAACAAGTTTGGACAGTATTTAAATATTGCAAATACTTTTAATTATACAAATCAAAATATTATGAGTAACTAAATTAATAAAAAGAGAATAACCTCTTTCTGTGGCCAACTTAGAATTGCTCTTGCCTTTCTATAAGCTAGAATAAAGGATTTTAGTTAAGAATCTTGTTATTTTTAGGCTAGCATATGTTAACTAAGTTACCACAGTAAAGTGAATTCTGCCTAATGTCCCATTATAAGGTATAACGTCAGGCATGGCTGTAGAATGTAAATGAAACAAAGTCTAAAATGCTAAGTTTTTACCAGATAATGGCAGCAATAAATTAAAATGAATGCTAAGAATGAATATTCAGGTATATGTTACCTTAATTAACTCATTGTACTTCAAAACTTAATTTCCATCCCAAATTTATCATACAGGTTCATGTTGTCATTTGTTAAAAAGTGATGTTATTTAAGATTTAGAAATGATTAAGAACTATTACCCAGCTATAAGCAAATAATGGTTATATACAAATGTATTTAAAATTGTAAGAAAAACAGTTAAATGAGGTTTTGCCAAATTTTTCCTTGAAAATATAATTCCTTTTTGGAGATTTATTGTGCAGCTCTTCACTCCTTTCCCATTTCATGAATATAAAACTTCTGGAATTGGGCTGGTAGGGAAAGAATAGTAGAGACAAGAATTAAGGCTTTACCTTTGCTTGCTTGTAAACTATTTTCTTAACATTTATCTATTTTGATATGCAAGGATATTAAGTTATTACTTTCAGGCTAAATATTAATTTTCAAAAATAGCCTTTCTTTAACTTAGAAATTCCAGAGTTGGGTTTAAGATCTGTTTTTCTGGAAATACATTAAAGAGGTAATACAATGTACAGTGTATACACTCACCAACTCATGTTCCAGAAAAGGAAATACTGCAGAAATATTCAGTAGAGTAGTTTAGTGGATGATAATATAGAATTTGCTTTCTCATAGAATGTCTTATAAAATGTACACATAACAAAGTGACATTCAGTAGGCATTACCTCTACCTTACGGTGTTTATTTGCCATCCCATAAACTACTGACACTAGAGAAGGACTACAAAGTCATCAATAGTCTGTGACCAACTGCAGCAAGACAGGAGCTGCAGTTAGCCTATATGGTGCTTAAAGGGTGATTGATGTAATTTTCTGCACTCACCATTTGAAGTTAGTTAAAAGCTTTATTTCAAAAAAAAAGTAAATGGCATCCGCTGGTATGCTTATCCTATTCTGTTATTTAAAACCTTCATTTTTAAAGGAAGATTATCTTGTAATTTTATGAAGAGTTTTATTCTATTTATTTAAGAAAGTAACAATGTAGTCTACAAGCTTTCAGTAGTTTTCTAAAGCTAATATTCATATTGTAAAACCATTACTACATAACCAATAATCACAAGAAAAGTTTCCCCTTTGCATATTTCTTCAAAATTCTTTGGAAAGTATGATGTTGATAGTTACTCTTATCTTGCCCAAACCAGAGCAAGATGCTAAATGTGTTATTGCTAGTTAATTAATGTTCTCAAATCTATTTGCCTCACTGGCCTGCCTTTGCCTAGTCTGCGGCTGTAGCCTGAAGATAGTGGCAAGCACCAAGTCAGGTTTCAAAATTGCCTATCAGCTGCTTTAGGTGACTCAGCACCAGCACCCTGCCTCAGCTTCAGCAAGCATCAGCTCACCCTGGGAGGAGTAGAGTGTGGGCCAGGAAGAACTACGGCTACCAGGGTTTGCTGTGAGTTGAGAAAAGGGGAGAATTTACATCTAAATTTTCTAACTGCCCTTCTCCTTGGGTCTGAATCTTTAAGATGTGCAAAGGCTTCCAGACCTGACCCAAACCCAGGCACTATCCTAGGTAGGAGATTAAACAGAGGCAAATCACCCTATTAGGAAATACCTGCATTCAGCCTATTATTAATACCAGGACTTAGGTCATTTCTACTGCAGAAGATTGTGAAATTGAACTTGTGTGACAGCTTGAGACTCCTGGTAAACAGGAGTCAAGGCCACTAACAATTTGATAATTCAGAGCTGAAAGTGTTTAAAATATGCTACTCTGAAAATCTCTTGGAAGCTGGAGGAAAAAAATCTTCCATTGTTTGTGTTTTTCCTGTAAAGATCAGTTTGGGGTATGGTATAAGCAGGTATTAATAAAACTAAGACACCAAAGAGTTACATAAAATATGTTTTATTAATTTTGGTCCCCATTTATAGACATTTTTATTTCTATCTTGAAATGAGTTATATATTTTCATAAAAGTAAAACATTATTAAAGTGCTGTTTTACATGAAATGAGTGATACTCCTAAAAAAAAGATCATAATGATATGTTTGTAATCATGGTTATTGTTAGATTTTTATGAGATATGAGTATCTGGAAATATTGTAGCAATACTTAGTTTAAAATTTTGGACCTCAGACACTGTGGCTGTCTAATGTAATCCTTTAAAAATTCTCTGCATTGTCAGTAAGTGTAGTATACTTATTGTACAACTCTCAGTAATTTTTTAATGTTTATGAAGTTATATTTATCAAATAAAAATTTTCATACATTATTAAGTGTCTCTCCATTATTTAAGCATTTTAAGCCTCTTTCTGCTCACCACAACCAGCACTGCTAAACTTGTTTCAAGTTAAATTTTACTATATTTACTCTCCATTATAGTACAGAAATATCATTTATGCCTTTCCCTGCCTGTGGTTTTTAAAAGTGTAATTCAGACCCTCAAAAAGGGTCGGATAGAAATGTACTAACTGTAAAGACAAACACACTTCAACTAGAAATTGCATCATTCATGAAAGGTCAGCCAAGAGCACTTGTAAATTTGGAAATGCCCTTGTTCATATAAAATAAATGCTGTTTAAAAATATATAACTGATTCAGTGTATACTTATATATAAAATATTCCAATTTCCCAATGACAGTCATTCCTAAAGCTTCCTCAGTTGCCAGTTAGAATATACGTAATTGTTTAATCTACATTTATTTTAAAAGTTAAGCTGTTGCCTTAGCCCAGATGTTAGTATTTGCAGAGGTTTATAATGCATGATTTATATACTGTATTTCTGAAATGAAATAAGAATATGATCCTGGACAAATCAGTTTAGGCATCTCTTATTGTATTTAAAAAGGAGTTTTATGTTTAGACTATCTTTAGGGTGATTTCTGTCTTTAACTTCTAATGCACAACAAGTAGAACATGATGAATAATGAGTAATTTAGGACAAAAAAAGCTTTCATTAGAAGCCCAGGAAATTAGTGAATTTAAAAACAATTCAAGTTTTTACATTGAAGACCTAACTGAATCAAAGGACAAGGCTGTTTGATGTAAATGGAGGTAAGTCACACATCTCTCTGTGAACAACTCTTTTTCATAATTTTTAAGGTAAAATTGTTTGTATTCAGATATAATTTATAGACAGTAAAATTCATAGATCTTAGGATTATAGTTCAATCACTTTTGATAAATCTATACACCTGTGCAACCCTTACCCCAATCTATAAAGAACCTTTCCATCATCCCAGAAAGTTCCCTTTGCAGTGAATTCATTCCCCTCTTCCTGTCCCAACAACTATTTTTCTGACTTCTATTGTCATATATTAGTTGTGACTGTTCTTGAATTTTACATAAATGGAATTATACAATGTGTTCTCTTTTGTATCAGGCTCTGTTACTCCACCTGTCTATGTGTCTGACCTGTCCATGTGTCCATAACATTCATCCGTGTTGTAGTGTGTATCCGTAGTTTATTTCTTTTTGCTACTCAGCAGTGTTCCATTGCATGAACATACCATGATTTGTTTATCCTTTCTCCTCTTTATGGAAATTTGGGTTTTTTACAATTTGTGGGTATTGTAAATAAAGTTATGAACATTCTTTGTGGACTTATTTTTTAATTTTTGAAATAACTAGGAGTAGAATTGAAGAGTCATGAAGTAGGAATATGTTTAACTTTGTAAGAAACTGCGAGAAAGTTTTCTAAAGTGTTTACATACCATTTTACACTCCCACCAGCAATTATAAGAGTTCCAGTTCCAAATCCTTGCCAACATTTGGTGTTGTTAGTCTTTTTAATTTTAGCTATTCTCATAATAGATGTGAAATATCTCACTATGATTTTAATTTGCATGATGACCGATGATGTACCTTTTCATATGCTTATTGGTGGTTTATCATTTTTCTAAAATATCTGCTCAAGTCTCTGACCATTTTTTTCATTAGACTACTTATTACTGAATCCTAGGAATCCTGCAAGTCCTTCATCAGATTTATTTATTGGTAGCATTTTTCCCCCAATCTGTGGCTTGCCTGTATATTTTCTTAATTGTGACTCTGGGGAACAGAATGTTTTATTTTGATGAAGTGTAATTTTTTTTCCTTTTATGGTTAAGTTCTTTTTGTGTCCTCTAAAAACTCCTTGGCGACCCCAAGTTCATGAGGATATTTTCCTGTTTCTTCTGAAAGCATTATACTCTTAACTTTTATGTTTCAGTCATCTCAAATTCATCTATGGGTATGACGTGAGGCAAAGAATAAGGATCTTCCTTTCCCCCAACCCTCCATAAGGTTATATGTTTGGGTTAGCTCCATTTGTTGAAAATAACCTCTTTCTCCTTTGAATTGGTATGGTACCTTTGTTTAAAATTAATTGACTATGTAAGTATGGGTCTATTTCTGGATTCTGTTCTGTTCTATTCATTTATCTTTGCACTAATAGCACACTGCCTTGATTACTATGGCTTTATAGTTTGCTTTGAGTTCAGGTTGCCAAGATTGTTTGGCTATCCTAGGTCATTTGCATTTCCATATAAATTTTGAAATCAGCTGATCAATTTCTCAAAACCCAAAAACCTGATGTGGTTTTGATTTGTATTGCTCTGAATCTATAGATCAATCTGGAAAGAATGGACATCTTAACAATATTGAGTCCTCCGATCCGTGAACATGGTATATCTCTCCATTTATTTTGTCTCAGTGATGTTTTGTAGACTTCAGTGTAGACATCTGGCAAATCCTTTGATAAAGTCCTAAATTTTTTATGGTTTTTGATGTTATTGTAAGTGGAATTATTTTAGAATTCATTTTCCAGTTATTCAACTAGAACAAGAATTTGAATAATTTTATTCAATAATTATAACTAGAACTATAATTTGTAGTTCTAATTGAATATAATTAATATAATATAATTAATTTTTGTATGTATTTTTGAAATGAAATAAATAATATGATCCTAAACAAGTCAACTTTGACTTTATAACCTACAACCTTGCTAAATTTACTCACTTGTGCTAGTAGGGTTTTCCCCTTTTTTAATAAAGAATCCTTTGGATTTTCATATACACAATCATGTCATCATATACACAATCATGTTTTAGTCAATGGCTATTCTGACAGGGGTAAGGTGGTATCTCATTGTGGTTTTAATTTGCATTTCCCTAATGATTAGTGATGTTGAGCATTTTTTCATATGTCTGTTGGCCATTTGTTTCTCTTTTGGAAAATGTTCATATCTTTTGTTGAATTTTTAATGGGGTTATTTGTTTTTTTCTTGCTGATTTGTTTGAGTTCCGTATAGATTCTGGCTATTAGGCCTTTGTCAGATGTATAGCTTGCGAATATTTTATCCCATTCTGTAAGTTATCTGTTTACTATGTTGATTGTTTCTTATGCTGTGCAGAAGCCTTTTGGTTTAAGTCCCACTTATTTATTTTTGTTTTTGTTGAAATTGCTTTGGGGGTCTTAGTCAAGAATTCTTACCTAGACCAATGTCAAGGATAGTTTTTCCTTGGTTTTCTTCTAATATTTTTATGGTTTCAGGTCTTACATTTAAGTCTTTAATCCATCTTGAGTTAATTGTCCACAGTGAGAGACAGGGATCCAGTTTCATTCTTCTGCATGAGGCTATCCAATTTTCCAGCACCATTTATTTAATAGGGTGTCTTTTCCCCAGTGTATGCTTTTGTCTTCTTTGTCAAAGATCAGTTGTCTATCAGTTGGGAGATACATGGCTTTATTTATTCTGGGTCCTGTTCCTTTGGTCTCTGTGTCTAATTTTATACCAGTACCATGCTATTTTGGTACTATTGCCTTGTATAATTTGAAGTTGGATAATATGATGCACCCAGATTTGTTCTTTTTGCTTAGGATGGGTTTGGCTATTTGGGCTCTATTTGGTTCCATATGTATTTTAGGGTTGTCTTTTCTAATTTTGTGGAAAATGAATTTTGATAGGAATTGCACTGAATCTGTAGATTACAGTGGGGTACATGGACATTTTAACAATATTGATTCTTCCAATCCATGAACATGGCATGCTTTTCCATTTGTTTTGCCATGATTTCTTTCATCAGTGTTTTGTGGTTCTCCTTGTAGAGATCTTTCAGCTCCTTGGTGAAGTATATTCTAAGGTATTTTAATTTTTCTACAGCTATTGTAAATGGGATTGAGTTCTTGATTTGATTCTCAGCTTGGATGGTATTAGAGTATAGAAATGCTACTGATTTGTATATGTTGATTTTGTAATCTGAGACTTTAATGAATTCATTTATCAATTCTAGGAGTCTTTTGGAGGAGTCTTTAGGGTTGTCTAGATATAAGATCATATCAGCAAATAGGGATTGTTTGACTTCCCCTTTTCTGATTTAGATACCCTTTATTTCTTTCTCTTGCTTGATTGCTCTGGCCAGGACTTCCAGTACTATGTTGAATTGAAGGAGTGAAAGTGGGCATCCTTGTCTTTTCCAGTTCTTAGGGGAAATGCTTTCATCTTTTCCCCATTCAGTATGATGTTGGCTGTGGGTTTTTTATACATATGGCTTTTATTATTTTGAGGACTGTTCCTTCTATGCCTAGTTTGTTAAGGGTTGTTGTATTTTGTCAAATTCTTTTTCTGCATCTATTGAGATAATCATATGTTTTTGTTTTGAATTCTCTTTATTGACTTGCGTATGTTGAACCATCCTTGCATCCCTAGGATGAAACCCACTTGGTCATGGTGAATTGTCTTTTTGATGTGCTGTTGGATTCAGTTTGCTAATATTTTGTTGAGGATTTTTCCATCTATGTTCATCAAGGATATTGTTCTGTACTTTTCTTTTTTATTGTGTCCTTTCCTGGCTTTGGTATCCAGGTGATTCTGGCTTCAAAAATGAGTTAGGGAGAATTCCCTCCTTTTTGATGTTACGGAACAGCTTCAGTAGCATAGGTACCAGTTCTCAGTTCTTTGTATGTCTGGTAGAATTTGGCTTTGAATCTGTCTAGTCTTGGGCTTTTGTTGTTGTTGTTATTGGGAGATTTGTTATTACTGATTCAGTCTTGCTATTTTTATTGGTCTGTTTGAAATTTCTTTTTCTTCCTGATTCAAGCTTGGTATGTTGTATATTTCTAAAAATTTATCCATTTCCTCTAGATTTTCTAGTTTGTGGGCATAGAGGTCTTCATAGTAGCCTCATGATTTTTGGTGTTTCTGTTCTATCAGTTGCAATGTCTCCTTTTTTATTTCTGATTGAGCTTATTTGAATACTCTCTCTTTTCTTGGTTGAGCTAGCTAGTTGTCTATCAGTTTTGTTTATCGTTTCAAAGAACAAACTTTTCATTTCATTGATCATTTGTAATTTTTGTTTCAATTTCATTTAGTTCTGTTCTTATCATTGTTATTTGTTGTATCCTGCTAGCTTTGGGATTGGTTTGTTCTTATTTTTCTAGGTTCTTTTTTGCATAGGTTTTCCTAGTTCCTTGAGGTGGGACATTGAGTTGTTAATTTGTGATCTTTCTGTCTTTCTGATGTAGGCATTTAGTGCTATAAATGTCCCTCTTAGCATTGCTTTTTCTCTATACCAGAGATTTGATAGCTTGTGTTGGTTGACACTGTCATTTAATTCAATAAATTTTTTATTTCTACCTTGATTTCATCATTGACTCAAAGATCATTTAGCAGCAGGTTGTTTAATATCCATGTAATTGTATAGTTTAGAGAGTTGAAATCAATTTCTAGTATTATTGCACTGTGGTGTGAGAATATACATGGTATATTTTTAATTTTTTTTAATTTGTTGAGACATGTTTTGTGGACTAACATATGTTCTATCTTGGAGAATATTTCATGTGCTGAAGACAAGAATGTATATTCTGTAATTTAGGGGGTAAAACGTTCTATAAATGTCTTGTTAGGTTTATTTGTTCTAGAGTCCTGTATGAGTCCAGTGTTTTTTTGTTGAATTTCTGCGTAGATGATCTGTCTAACTCTGTCAAAAGAGTTTTGAAGTCCCCCACTATTATTATGTTGCTGTTTATTTCTTTTCTTAGGTCTAGTAGTATTTGATTATGAATCTAGGGGCTCTGGTGTTAAGTACATGTATATTTAGGATAGTTATATCTTGTTGAACTGATCCCTTTATCATAATATGATGACCATCTTTGTCTTTTTTCCCCCCCTTACTGTTGTTAAAGTCTGTTTTATCTGATATAAGAATAGTTACTCCTGCTTGCTTTTGGTTTCCATTTGTATGGAATATTTGTCCCGCTTTTTACCTTGAATCTATGAGAATCTTTATGTGTTAAATGGGTTTCTTGGAGAAAGCAGATACTTGGACTATGGTTTTTTTATCCATCTGCCAATCTATATTTATTTTAAGTGGGGCATTTAGGCCATTTACATTTAATGTTAATATTGATAAGTGAGATACTGTTACAGTCATCATGTTGATTATTACCAGTTGCTGTGTATTCTCCCCTGTGTCACTGTTTTATAAGAGCTATGAGTTTTTACCTTTGCGTGTTTTTATACTGATTGAGTATCAACCATTCTTTTCAATTTTTGGAACACTTTTGAGCATTTCTTATAGTGTAGGTGTAGTGGTGACAAATTACCTTAGCGTTTGCTTGTCTGGAAAAGACTTTTTCTCCTTCATTTTTGAAACTTAGTTTTGCAGGTTACAAAATTCTTGGCTGACAGTTATCCTGTTTAAGAAGACTAAAGATAGGACCCCAATCCCTTCTGGTTTATAAGGTTTCTGTTGAGAAGTCTGTTGTTAGTCTGATGGGTTTTCCTTTGAAAGCTACTTCGATGTTTTTGCTTCAGGGCTTGTAGGAGTTCCTCTTTCACATTGTTAACTTTAGCCAGTCTGATGACTATTTGCCTTGGTGATGTCCCTCTTGCAATGAATCTCCCAGGTGTTTGTTGAGCTGCTTGTATCTGGATGACCATATCTCTAGAAAGAGCAAGGAAGTTTTCCTTCATTATTTCCTCAAATAAGTTTTCCAGGCCTTTTGCTTTTTCTTCTCCCTCAGGGGTACCTGAATGACATGTTTGAGTCCTGGGGTTATGGGATCCAGCCTGCAGACTTTTCCTTTGATCTTCTGAGCTCCAGGCCTGACAATGACAGGGAGAGGTGTGCTGGTCCTGAGTTGCCTGCAGAGTGCTCAAGCAGGCATAATGTCCCTCTGCTTCAGGGTCTGCCCTGCCCTGCTGGAGCAGCCAGGCAGGCAGTGCCTGGGAGGGCTGCCGGGTGGGGAGCTTACAATCCAAGCTCCCCTGGGTCCACTGCAAGTTTTTAAGGGGAAAGGCATGAGCCGCACTCTTCATCGAAGCCTGGGTGTGGTGGGCATGTCTACAGAGGGGAAGCAGACACTTGTGAGTACCCTGACTTAATCATCCCTTGGGGACCCATGCCAACCCTGCATGGGAACTGCTACAGCTGTATTGGCAGCAATGGGTGGGGGAGGGGAGGAGGCAAAGTGTCTGAATGGAGGAGAACTGGCTCCAGGGTCCCCTTGGTCCCAAGTCCCCACCCCTCATGGCATGCTGCACTCTCCTCTCCCCTGAAGGCAGCCTGTCGTGAATGTCCAAGCTCTGGGGTCACATAGTTTCCCTGGGACCCACCACCCGCCTGTGGTTACTGAAGTCCAAGCCAGTGTCAGGGAATATTTGTGTGGGGCCCATTGACAAGACAACTGTGGGCAGGACAAAGGTACACAATGAGTGAAAAAGCAGTATGGCACCTGCTGCCTCAGCTGAGGTCTGGGGTGAGGGGGAGCAGCCATGGGGGTGCTGGCAGCCTGGTGCTCTATCCTCAGGAAGCTCCCAGTTCACCGACAGCAGCAGCACTTGGGCTCTTGCAGGCGTCCTCAAACTTCGGCCCGCCGAGGACATTTATCTGGCCCGCCGGGTGTTTTTGCCCGTTTTGGTTTTTTACTTCAAAATAAGATATGTGCAGTGTGCATAGGAATTTGTTCATAGTTTTTTTTAAAAAACTATAGTCTGGCCCTCCAATGGTCTGAGGGACAGTGAACTGGCCCCCTGTTTAAAAAGTTTGAGGACCCCTGAGGGTAGAAGGACTCTCTGACAGTTTGGGAGCTTGCAGACTGCCAGAGGTGTAAAAGGAGGAAAAATTAAACACCCCATCCTTTCCCTGGGGCTCCAAATTCCTTGGGGGTCCATCTCTGCCAAAATCTTGCTCCTTGTTCTGCTCCACAGCTTCTTCCTGTAGGATCTCCAATAGGTTCTGATACTCTTCCCTCAGAATTACACCTGGACTATGCTTTTTCATCTGAAACTTTCTCTTCTCAGATGCTCTGGCCACCATTGTCTCTAGTCAGGCATCTTGCCTTGATCACCCTAGATTTTCTATGTCTTCTTGTGTCAAATTTAGCAAGTTGTACCTTTTATGGAGTTTGTTCATTTCATGTAATTGCCTATTTTTTTGACAAAATTGTTCAGCATATTCTTTCATTATCCTTTAAAAAGGATGTAAGATCTGTAGTAAGGTTCTTGCTCTCCTTTATGAAATGTGTAGATTTTTTGTTTTTGTTTGTTGGGGTTTTTTTGTTTTTTGTCCTGACTAATCCACTAGGAGTGTAATCATTTTTTAAAATCTTTTCAAAGAACCAACTGTGCCGGGCGCGGTGGCTCACGCCTGTAATCCTAGCTCTCTGGGAGGCCGAGGC
>VBSM01000272.1:36849718-36869067 GCA_008086735.1 Cheirogaleus medius
AAAAAAAAAAAAAAAAGAGTTAGTGTATATTCACTGTGTAAGCAGCAGATAAGCATGCCTTATCTCTTCAGAAAGAGATAAGGCATGGTCTTTGCTATCAATATCGCCCTGATGGTCTATCGGGAGACACACAAGTATGGAATCATGGTGTTTTATGGTAAGCAGTATAAGATAGGATAGAGAGAGGATTCAGGAGTACAAAGGAAGACCATTGAAACCTGACTGGCACCAGAGAAAGTTTCCCAGGGTGGTGGCACTCAAACTGAGGTTTTGTTACTGTTGTTTTAAAAAATTAATATGGATCACTTAGATGAAGGTGTATTGAAAGCAGAAACTCCAGACTGAGGAAAGAGAACGTGTAAGATCTCCGCAGTGCCAAAACCTAAGTACACAAAGGATGCAGGGAGTGCACACAGGCTGAACTGGGAGGCAGGCAGAAACAGGGTCACACAGAGGGTGTTGAGTGCTAACTTAGACAGTAAGAATTTCAGCTTGCTTATTCCAGGACAACTCACCACTGATTCTCCTCTGTTATTGCATCACTTTTTCTGTCTACTGAAACTTTCTCACCAGCATACAAATATAAGTAATTTCTTCCATCTTTAAAAAAAAATCTTTCTTTGACTACTCTTCTTCTGTTAGTTACCACGCTGTTTTTTTGCTCCTCTTTGCAGGAAAACTCCTTCAATTTTCTCCCATCCAAGTAGTAACCAGGCCCAACCCTGCTTAACTTCTGAGATCAGATGAGATCAGGCACATTCAGGGTAGTATGGCTATAGACTCCTTAAATTTTCTGTACTTACCATCCCAGTTCCTCTTCGATTGTCTCTTGAATCTGTTTCAATCTGGATGTCCCCTTCCATTACTCCACTGGAACTGACCTTCATCAAGGTCAACAATGATTTCCATGTTGCTAAATTCTATCTTCAATTCTTATTTTTCTTGAGCTACCTGCAGCCTTTGACATAGTTCATCACTTCACTCCCTCCTCCTTGGAACAATCTCTTCACTTGGCTTCTATTGTTCAGACTTTCTCCCATCTCACTGGTTGCTTCTTCTTGGTTTTCTTTGCTAGTTCCTCCACACCAACCTGATCTCATAATACTGGAGTGCTTTGGAGATCAGTCCTTGAATCTCTTCTCTTTTCTGTTCATATTCACTCTGTTGGTGCTCTCATCCTACATCATAGCCTTAAACACCATTAATAATGATGACTTCCAAATGTATATCTCTCAGCAATTACCTCTCCCTTTATCACCTGATTCATATATCTAAACACCTATTCAAAATTTCACTGGATCATATAGGCATCATAAATTTATATTCCAAACTAACCTCTGATCTTTTCCTCCAAAGTTTGTTTCCTCCTAATTTCTAAATCTTGGTTAGTAACAATTCCATCCCTCCAGTTGCTCAGGCCATAAATTTTAGAATCAGCTTTGAATCATTTCTTGCTATACCATGATGATGACCACCACCACCCCCTCCCCATTTATATCTACTTCCTCAGAAAATCTAGTTATATCTACCTATAAAATATATCCAGAGTCCAACTACTTTTGTCAACTCCACTGTTACCATACTGGTCTGAGGACTGTTATCACCCTGGTAAGACACAATCGACTCTCAGGATAATTGCATTAACTTCTTAACTGACATGTTAGTTACCTATTGCTGCATAACAAGTTATCCCAAAATTTGGCATCTTAAAACAATAGGCTTTGTGCCACAGTTTCTGTGGATCCAGAATATGGGTGCAGATTTTCTAGGTACCAAAGACTCAAGATCTCCCACAAGGCTACAGTCAAGCTTTCAGTCAAAACTGCAGTCTCATCGGAAGGCTGAACTGAGAAAGAATCTGCTGCCAAGCTCATTAATGTGATTGTTGGTATGACTTAGTTCCTCATGAATTGTTGGACTGAGGGCCTCAGTGTCCTACTGGCTGTTGGCCCAGACTGCCCTCAGTTCCTTGCCTGATGGGCCTTTCCAAATGGCAGCTGGCTTCCAACAGAGTTAGCAAGACAGGGCATGCAAGATGGAAGCTACTGTCTCTTTAGAACCTAATCTCAGAAGTGATGTTCCATCACTTTTGCCATATTCTACTTATTAGAAGCAAGTCACTAGGTCCAGACCATACTCAAAGGCAAAGGATTACACAAGGGTGTGAATCCCAGGACGTGGGGACCATTGGGGCATTTTAGAGGCTGCCTACCACAACTGGTGCCCACTTTCATTTGATCTCCATTCTAGCCCAGACACAACAGTCTTTTCTCAACATATCAGCTGAAGCAATTTTGTTAAAATTTGAATCAGGACTTGTTACTCCTCTGCTCAAAATCCTTCAATGACTTCCCTCCTCACTGTAAGTAAAAGCCACAACACTAATAATAGCCTACAAGGCTGTACACAATTTGCTACCTGTTATCTCTGACCTCATACCCCTCCTCTCCAGCCCAGCAGCCTCCTTGATATTCCTCAAACATGCCAGGCAAGGTTGCCAACTCAGAACCTTTACAGTTTCTATTTGCTTGGCCTACAAAACCTTCCTTAGATACATGCATGGCTTACTACCTCATTTCTTCAGGAATTTATTCAGGCATCTCAGTGAGGCCCTACCTGATGATCCTATTTAAAATCACATTTTCCCTACCCCATTTCCTGCCTTGTTTCCCCTCCATAGCATTTCTCACTATATATCACACTATGTAGCTTACAGATTTTGTTTATTACAACCCCCACACTACAATGTAAGCTCCACAAGGGCAAAACTTTTTGCATACTTTGTTCGCTGCCGTATTCCCAGGATAATGCCTGACACATTAAGGACTCAGAGACATTTATTTGAATGAATGAGCAAATGAGTGAATAAATTCTGAAAGCTATGGGGAGTTACCCAAAGGATCATAAACCTTTTAGATAGATCATCCTGACAACAGTGAGAACAAGTGATTGAAGGAGAAGCAGACTAAGGGCATGGAGAACATATAGGAAGCCGCCGCAGGCATCTAGGCAATATGTGATGAGAATTTAAATGAAGGCAGTGACACTAGGAATCGAGAACATCATAAGGACACATGAAATAGTGAGGCAAAACTTATGCGTGGTCAGACAACTGACAGACAAATTCAACACAATCCCTGTCAAAATCCCAGCTGGCTTTTTTTTGCAGAAATTGACAAACTGATCTTAGTATTCATATGTAAATGCAAGATTCAGAATAGCCAAAACAATCTAAAAAGAACAAAGTTGGAAGACTCACACTTCCTGATTTCAAAACTTTACTACAAATTCACAATAATCAAGACTGTGTGGTTCTGGCATAAGGAAGGACACATAGATCACCAGAATATTCTTGATGATCCAGAAATAAACCCATCCATTTACGGGGCAATTGATTTTCAGCAAGGTTGCCAAGACCATTCAATGAAGAGAGAACAGTCTTTTCAATAAATAGCATAGGGACAAATCGATATTCACATGTAAAACAATTAATTTGGACCCCTACCTCACACAGCATACATATAAAAATTAATCAAAATAGATCAAAGATCTAAAGGTAAAAACTAAAAATATAAACTCTTAGAAGGAAAAATAGCACCTATAGTCTCAGCTACCCAGGAGGCTGAGGCAGGAGGATCACTGGAGCCCAGGAGTTTGAGGCTGGAGTGAGCTATGATCATGCCACTGCACTCCCTCCAGCCTGGGTAGCAGAGCACGACCTTATCTCTAAAAAAAAGATAGAAGAAGAAGAATAAAGAAGGAAGAATGAAGAAGGAAGAAGAAGAATAAAAAGAAGGATGAAGGAAGAAGAAGAAAACAAAAGTAAATCTTCTGACATTGGATTAGGCAATGGTTTCTTAGATTTGATGCCTGAAGTGCAAGCAATGAAAGGAAAAAGAATACATAAATTGGACTGCATCAAAATTAAACTTTTGTGCCATAAAAGACACTATTAAGAAAGTTAAAAACAATTCATAATCCACAGAACAGGAGAAAATATTTTCAAGTCATATACCTGATAATGGTCTAGTATCTAGAAGATACAAAGAACTTTTACAACTCAACAAAGACAATCCAATTAAAAATGGGCATACAAAACCTACCAAAACTGAATCAGGAAGAAATAGAAAATTTGAACAGACCAATAACTAGTAAGAACATTGAATCAGTAATCAAAAACCTCCCAAGAAAGAAAAGCCCAGGATCAGATGGCTTCACTGGAGAATTCTATCAAACATTTAAATAAGGTTAAAACTATTCCAAAATATTGAGGAGAAGGAACATTTCCAACCTCATTCTATGAAGCCTGCATTATACCATGATACCAAAGCTAAAGAGGCTTCAAGAAAACTATAGACCAATATCCTTGATGAATATTGATTCAAAAATCCTCAATAAAATATTAGCAAACTGAATTTGAACAGCACATTAAAAGGGTTATATACCACAACCAAGTGGAAGTTATTCCTGGAATGACAGGATGGTTCAACATAAAAAAACTCAGTCATTTTAATATACCACATTAACAGAATGAAGGACAAAAACCACATGATCACCTCAACTGATGCAGAAAAAACATTTGACAAGATTCAACACTCTTTCATAACAAAAACACTCAACACACTAGGAAAGAAAGGAAAGTACTTCAATATAACAAAGGCTATATATGAAAAACCCATAGCTGACATTACCTCAATGGTGAAAGACAGAAAGCTTTAGTTCCATGATCAGGAACAAGACAAGGATGCCAACTTCTACCACTCCTATTCAACATAGTACTGAAATCCTAGCCAGAGCAATTAGGCAAGAAAAAAAGACAAAAGAATCCAAATTGTAAAGGAAGAAGTAAAATTATCTCTTTTCACAGATGATAGGATCTTATATACGTAGAAAACCCTAAATACACACACATACACACACACAAAAAAAACCTGTGAGAAATAATAAACAAATTCAGCAAAGTTACAGGATACAAAATCCACACACAAAAATTGGTTGCATTTCTATTCACTAAAAATGAACAATCCAAAAAGAAAATCAAAGAGAATAGTTCCATTTACAGGCCAGACATGGTGGTAGCACTTTGGGAGGCCTAGGCAGCAAGATCACTTGAGGTCAGGATTCAAGACCAGCCTGAGCAACATAGCAAAACCCCCATCTCTACAAAAAATAAAAAATAAATGTAAAAAAATTTTTAAAAAACAATTTGCAATAGCATAAAAATACCTAGAAATAAACCTAATGAAGGAGAAAAAGAAATTACTGAAAGAAATTAAAAAAGACACAAATGGAAAGACATCCTGTATTCACGGACTGAAAGACTTAATATTGTTAAGATGTCAATATTACCTAAAGCAAGCTACAGATTCAATGCAATCCCTATGAAAATCCCAACAGTGTTTATTGCATGCATAGAAAAATCCACCCTAAAATTCAGATGGAATCTCAAGGGATCCTGTGGAGCTAAAATATTTTTTTAAAAGAACAAAGTTGGGGGACTCACACTTTCTGATTTTAAACAAATTACAACAATGTCAGAGTAATCAAAATAGTATGATACTGGCATGAAGATCATACAGACCAGTGGATAGAAAAAGCCCTGAGGTAAACCCTTGCGTATATGTTCAAACGGTCTTTGACAAGGCTTCTAAGAACATTGAACAGGGAAAGGACAGTTTTTTCAACAAATAATATCAGGAAAACTGGTTATCCACACGAAAAAAAAAATGAAATTATACCTTTACTTTACACTATATACAAATATTAACTCAAAGTGGGTCAAAGACCTAAACATAAGACCTAAAACTATAAAACTCCTAGAAGAAAACATAGGAGAAAATCTTCATGACACTGGATCTGGCAATGATTTCTTGAATATGAAACCAAAAGCCCAGGCAACAAAAACGAAAATAGGTAAATGGTACTACATCAAACTTAAAAACTTTTGTGCATCAAAAAACATAATCAACAGAGTGAAAAGGAAACCTGTGGAATGGGAGAAAATATTTTCAAATCATATATCTGATAAGGGGTTAATATACAGAATATATAAAGAATGCCTATAACTCAACAAGAACAAATCAAATAACCTGATTTTTTAAATGGGCAAAGGACTTGAATAGATATTTTTCCAAAGATGATAAACAAATGGCCAAAAAGCATATGAAAAAACACTCGACACATCACTAATCATCAGAGAAATGCAAATCAAAACCACAATGAGATATCGTCTCCACCACATTAGCATGGCTACTGTCAAAAACAACAACAAAAACAGAAAATAACAAGTATTTGAAAGGATGCAGTGAAATTGAAACCCTTGTCCACTGTTAGTAGGACTGTAAAATGGCAAAGCCACTATGGAAAACAGTATGGCAGTTCCATAAAAAATTCAAAATAAAACCACCATTTGATCCAGCAATCCCACTTCTAGGTACATATCCAAAAGAATTAAAAGCAGAATTTCAGAGGTATTTGCATAATCAAGTTCATAGAAACACTATTCACAACAATCAAGAGGTAGAAGCAATCCAAATGTCCATCAACAGATGAGTAAATGAAATGTGGTATATACATGCAATGGAATATTATTCAGCCTTAAAAATGAAGGAAGTCCTGTCACATGCTTCAACATGAATGAACCTTGAGGACATTATGCTAAGTGAAATAAGTCAATCAGAAAAAGACAAATACTTTATGATACTACTTTTATGAAGTATCTAAAGTAGTCAAATTCATAGAAAAAGAAAGTAGACTGGTGATTACCCAGGTCTGTGGAGAGGGAGATATATGGAGAGTTTTTTAATGGGGGTAGAGTTTCAGTTTTGCAGGATGAAAAAGTTCTGGAGATCTGTTGTACAACAATGTGAATGTACTTAATACTACTGAACTGTATACTTAAAAAAAGTTAAGATGGTAAATTTTATGTTTTTTACCACAATAAAAACAATTAATGGGCAAAGATTCGCAGACATTTCTCCAAAAAGACATACAAATGGTCAATAAGCACATGAAAAGATGCTCAGCATCATTAGTCATTAGGGAAACGTAAATCAAAACCACAATGAGATATCACTTCACACCCACTAGGATTGCTTTAATCAAAAAGATGGACAATTACAAGTATTGGTGAGGATGTGGAAGAAATTGGAACCCTTATACATTGTTAGTAGGAATGTAAACTGGTGCAGCTGCTTTGGAAAACAGTTTGGCTGTTTCTCATTTAAAAGTTAAACAAAGAATTACCATATGACTCAGCAATTCTAATCCTAGGTATATAGCTAAAAAAAGTGAAAACAGGTACTCAAATACTTGTACATGAACGTTCATAGCACCATTATTCAATATAATAGTCAAAAATAGAAACTCAAATGTCTATCAACTGATGAATATATTAAAATATATGTCCACACAATTAAATATTATTCAGTCATAAAAAGGAATGAAGTACTGATATGTGCTACAACACTGATAAATCTTGAAAACATTATGCTAAGTGAAAGAAGCCAGTCACAAGTGGTCACATATTATATGATTCCATTTATGTGAAATGTCCAGCGTAGGCAAATTTATAGACACAGAAAGTATATTAGTGGTTGTCAGGGACTAGGGGGAAGGGATAATGAAGAGTGATAGCTACTAATAGAATTTCTTTTGGAGGTGATAAAAATATTCTAAAATTAAATAGCAGTGAGCATTGTACAACCTTCTGAAAATACTAAATTGCATTGAATTGTATACTTTAAAGGGGTGAATTTTATGTTGTATGAATTATATCTTAATAAAAAATTGGCAAACCATATCAAGCAACATATAAAAAAGGTTATATACTATGACCAAATGCAGTTTGCCCAGAAATGCAGGGTTGGTTTAACATCCCCAAATCAACTAATGTATCACACTATATTAATAAAGAACAAAAGCCACAAGATTATCACAATAGACATATAAATAGCATGTGGTTAAAAAAGAAAAACAGCATGTGATAAAAATCCAGTACACATTCATGACAAAATCCTCAACAAACCAGGAATAAAAGGGAATCTACAGTTAATATCATACTTCATAATGAAAAATGGAATGTTTTCCCTTTAAGATTAGAAAAATGGCAAAAATGACACCTTCACTACTTCTATTCAATATTGTACTAGCTAGTGCAATAAGACAATAAAAATAATTAAAGGCATATAGATTAAAAATGAAGAATTAAACTGTCTTTATTCACAGATGACATAATCTCATATGTAGTAAATCTTAAGAAATCTATTAAACTATTAAACAACTATTAAAACGAATAAAGGGTGCTTAGCAAAGTCAGAGAATTCAAGATTAATATACAGAACTCTATTTTAGTTCTATATACTAGCAACAAAAAGCAAACATGAAATTAAGAAAACAAATTCACAATAGCATCAAAAGAATATTTTAAAAATAAATAAAAATACAATACCTGAAAACAGATAATCATAAAACACTGCTTAGGGAAATTAAAGAAGACCTAAATAAATGAGAGATGCTATGTTTCTGGATTGGAGCACTCAACATTCTTAAAAT
The DNA here is from genome assembly GCA_008086735.1 of Cheirogaleus medius. Lineage (NCBI taxonomy): Eukaryota > Metazoa > Chordata > Mammalia > Primates > Cheirogaleidae > Cheirogaleus > Cheirogaleus medius. The sequence continues at coordinate 36,858,272 of VBSM01000272.1, forward strand.
GGCAATTCTCCCCAAAATTAACCTGTAGAAATTAATACAAGTCTCTAAACTTTGGCATTACTGACACTTGGGACTGGACAATTCTTTGTTGTATGTGCATCATAGGATGTTAGCAACATCCCTGGTCCCACTAGATGCCAGTAGCACAACTCAACTCCAATTGTGAATAAAAAATGTCTCCAGACATGCCCCTGTTGAAAACCACTGATTTAATACAATCTCCATCAAAATCCCAGCAGGATTTTTAGGAAAAGCTGTTTTTTGTTTTGTTTTGTTTTTTGTTTGTAAGGAAAAGCTGATCCTAAAATTCATATGCAAATGCCGACAACTTAATATAGTCAAAAAATTTTATAAAAGCACAAAATTAGAAAACTTAAAGCACTGATATTAAAACACAAAGCTGCAGTAGCCAAGGCAGGGTGGTATAGGTCTAAGACTTGACATGTAAATCAATGGAACAGAAGAGAGTTCAGAAACAAACCCACACATACATGGGCAATGATTTTGACAAAATATCATTTGTAAAAAAATAAAAAATAAAAAGAACCTAGACCCTTATAACTTCATACACGATATATATAAATTAATTCAAATTGAATGATAAACCTAAATTGAAGACCTAAAACTATAAAACTTACAGAAAAAAACAGGAGAAAATCTTAGTGACCCTGGGCTAGGCAAAGATGTTTTAGACTCAACACTAAAAGCATAATCTGTAGAAGAAAAAGTATGATAAACTGGACTTTATCCAAGTTAAATTTTTTGCTCTTCAAAAAGCCACCATTAAGAAAATGAAAAGACAAGTCACCAACTAGGATAAAGTAAATACAAAATATATATTTAATAAAATATTTTGTCCAGAATATATTTTTAAAAAAAACATCCTATAACCCAATAAAACAAATTATATTCTAAGACAGCCCTTGAATTAACATCTCCAAGGCTCTCTAAATATGAAAATGGGTGTTTTTCAGCAACAGAACTGAAGCAAACATATCAGGTCCTGTGCTATCTCAAAATACTTCCAATAAAGTTATCTATTAATATAAAGCACTGGTATGTCCGACCTCCCTGTCATGAGGCAGGAGCAAGGTTGGCAGATAATAGAAACAATAAGATTCTGCTAACCACACATAAGAGGAATAGAAGTGAACCTGTTCTAGTCACAGGATAACATCTTCAAAAGGGATTCAAAGATGGATCATCATTTTATGGATGACTTCTTCAAACTGAACACAATCAAAGTACTCATCAAAACAGGGATATCATGCTGAACAAATCAGTACTTAAATATGCCATTAGCAATGAGGAAATAGTAGGTTGTGATCCTGATGTGATAAGGCTTTACTAGAAAGAAAAGAAAACAGTCATCAGAGAAGATCCTGCATATAAGAGCTTAAGACGCTAAACTGATTATTTGAATTTAGAACTTGTATTCCTCCCCATGTAACTTTGGGAACTTGCCTTCAAAGCCACATCCTGGCACTGACAGAATCACATTCTGGTACTGGCATCTATAGGCCAATGGATGGACTCCTCCTTGGCTTGGTTAAAGAGGAAGACACTTTCCAAAGCTTAAGTTATATAAACTTCTGAGATCTCTCACTCTGCAGTAAACCTACAAATAAAACAGGCTGTCTGAAAGGATATGGTATAATGCATAAGTTAACCTTTAGAAAACATTTTAAAGTAACCACTTCTTTCATCCCTCTTCTTCTAGAGAGAAATATAAAATCTTTTTTGAAATGAATGTAAAAGTTACTCTTCCCTTCTAGAATGTAAAACACCTCGAATTCTGTGTGTTGCATAAAATTTATAGGCGGCCATTGATTTGGACTGAGCTCGTGCACTAGGCCCAACAGACCAGACCAAAATGGAGTCACTCATGCTAAAGTTCCAGGTCACCAAAGCAAAACTAAGCTGTTTATCTGACATTCTGAGAAATTAGGAGAGAAAGATAACAGCCAAATCCCCAAATAGGCCAGTTTTTTTAGCCTGCACAGTAAGGAAGTCCCCTCTGTTTCATCCTTACAAGGAAACTAACCTGAAGTAACCTGACATTAACTAATCCACTTTTTTGAATTATGCCATTTCCTTGTTCCTGTTCAAGCTACCTTATCAAAACCAGCTGTTCTACCATACTCAGTGTAGCTCCTATTTTTAGATGAGATGCTACCCAATTCATAAATCTTGGATAAACTAATTAGATCTAACATTTAATTTGTTGAAATTTTGCTTTTCAACAGTTATAAATATCAAGGGTTATCTCTCCCTAGAAGAACTCACAGCTCATCAGCTCAAGTGAATTAGCTGACCCAAAGGAAAAGGGAGTTTATCCCAGATTTATCCCAGCTATTAATATAATAGCATTGGTCTAAAGCAGGGGTCCTCAAACTTTTTAAACAGGGGGCCAGTTCACTGTCCCGCAAATCGTTGGAGGGCCAGACTATAGTTTAAAAAAAAAACTATGAACAAATTCCTATGCACACTGCACATATCTTATTTTGAAGTAAAAAAAAACAAACGGGCAAAAACACCCGCATGTGGCCCGCGGGCCGTAGTTTGAGGACGCCTGGCCTAAAGAATATATCTTCCCTTGTATAAAGTCACAGTGCTATTAAAAATTAAGAGAAAGTAAGTAGTGTTTGAAGTGAAATCAAAGTGAACAACTCTATTCCATCTGAATACAGACTTCCTAAATGCCTTTGGAAACTAGGTAGGGTATTAATATTTTATGTCATTATTTTCCCCTGGTAAAAGTAATACACAGAAACTACCAACCTCCTCCCCCCTGCTACTTGGTAGAGGTACAATAGGGAGACCTCAAAACTACCTGTCTCCAGCTGAACTGGGCTGGGCAGTAACTCTCTCAGACCCCTTCACACTCCTGCTAGTAAGAAAATGTAGCAAAGCTATGGTCTGCTAGGCTTAAAGCTTTCAAAAACCACTGGAAATATATTCCCCCATATTCCTTCCAAAACGAAGTATACTTTTTGATAAAAGTATACCTTTCCCTAAAATTCTCTTAGCTGGAATTCCTATTTCAATTATTTACCAAGTTACTTTCGTTGAAGATTACTGGGAGCAGTGCTTCCTGTTTTTAAATGGAGACATTTTGAAAAGGAAAAATTTAGAGCTACATGTGGATGAAATAGGAATGCAACAATCCTATGTGTACTCAGAAGTTGTCTCTCTAAAATCAGATGAAATGGAGAACTATGTATTTTCCTGATGCCTTAAAAGAATGCCAGTATTATGGAGTTCCATTGTACTGTGGCTTTTGATTTATGTCTATATTTATTTTTTTGATAACTATGGATATATAATTCATATGCCATAAGATTGGCTTAAAACATAAAATTCAGTTTTTAGTATATTCACAAAGTTGTACAAATGTTCTAATTCAAGAACATCTTCATCATCCACAAAAGAAACCTGTATCCATTAGCTGTCACTCCCCATTTTCCACCTCCCACCTCAGCCCCTGGCAATCAATTTCTTTCTCTATAGATTTGCCTATTCTGGGCATGTCACATACATTAATGCAATTAAGTACCCTTTTGTGATTGGCTTCTTTTACTGAACACAATGTTTTCAAGTTTCATGTATGTTGCAGTATGTTTTAATACTTCATTCCTTTGTATTATTGCCAAATAACATTCCATTGTATGGCTATACATCATGTTTATCCAATATTAGTTAATGGACATTTGGGTTTATACTTTTTAGCTATTATGAATAATGCTATGAGTACTTGTGTACAAATTTTTATGTAAATATGTTTCCGATTCTCTTCAGTATAAATCTATAAGTAGAATTGCTGGGTCATATGCTGATCCTATGTAAACTTTTTCAGAACAGCCAAACTGTTCTCCAAAGCAGCTGTACCAGTTTGCAGTCTCACAATCAACTTACAAGGGTTCAAATTTCTCCACATCCTCATCAACATTTGTTATTCTTTTTGATTAAAACAATCCTAGTGGGTGTGAGCGGTATCTCATTGTGGTTTTGATTTGCATTTCCCTAATGGCTAATGATGTTAAACATCTTTTCATGTGCTTATTGCCCATTTGTGTATCTTCCTTGGAGAAATGTCTATCAAAACCCTTTGCTCATTTGTAAACTGGGTTGTCTTTTTATTAAGTTGTAAGAGTTACTTATATATTCTGGATAAAAGACACATAGTATTTTTAAATGAAAGTCTATTGATACAATAGCTTCTTGTACCATAGTTCATTAACTTTCAAAATATTTTCAAGTCAGAATACATTTTTATTAAGAATATCAAATTTTAACTTTAAATTTGAAATTGCATAGAAATTAAAAATTTTAAGCAATCACTGCTTTTTCAAATAAATGAATTTTTGAAGCCAAGGAGTTTGGAGTATGGGGACCAACAGCTTAAGGGATTTAAGGTGATATATGCAATGTAGGGACCTTATTTGAATCCTGATTTGAAGTGGAAGACAAAAAATGAGACAATCTGAATACTGACTGGACAGTTACTAACATTAACCAATTGTTAACATTTAAGTGTAATAATAGAATTGTGGTTATATTTAAGGGTCCTTATCTTTTTGTCTCATATACTGAAATATTTATAAACAAAACTATTTGCTGTCTAGGAGCTTCAAAATAAACCAGGGTTCAAAATATAAGTAGTATATAGATAAATCAAAATTGGCCATAAATTGATCATGTTGGCCGGGCGCAGTGGCTCACGCCTGTAATCCTAGCACTCTGGGAGGCCGAGGCAGGCGGATTGCTCAAGGTCAGGAGTTCAAAACCAGCCTGATCAAGAGTGAGACCCTGTCTCTACTAAAAATAGAAATAAATTAATTGGCCAACTAAAAATATATAGAAAAAATTAGCCGGGCATGGTGGCACATGCCTGTAGTCCCAGCTACTCGGAGGCTGAGGCAGGAGGATCGCTTGAGCCCAGGAGTTTGAGGTTGCTGTGAGCTAGGCTGACGCCACGGCACTCTAGCCCGGGCAACAGAGTGAGACTCTGTCTCAAAAACAAAACAAAACAAAATAAAAAAATAAAATAAATTGATCATGTTGAAATGAGTTCATTATACTACTATCCTTTTATATATGTCTGATATTTTCCATTAAAAATAAAAAAGCACTCACTCCAATGTCCACAATGTATAAGAAAGAACACAGGTAGCTGGTGGCAACTAAATGATATCAACAAAATCATTCATTCTCAAAGTCATCTCAAAAGTAAAAGCTCTGGGAAACTTAATAATGAGATGGTAACTATCTGTGCACAGCAATTTGTACAAAGTTTTAATTACCACCACCAGTCATAGGCTAATGGGGTAGCTACATCAACCATGATACAAACAATAACAGCCATCACATCAGCCATTAGCACCACTCTTCACCTTCGCATTTCATCTTCTAAACAAAGATTACTGAGGGATTGGAACACCCATTGGAAGTGTAATAACTATCTCCACTGGCTACAGAAAATACTCTCCCTAATAAAGTATCAGACATGTCTATAGTAACTAATTTTATAGCAATCCCTCAGGCCATTTGAAACTCACCCAAATTGCCCATCCAATAGACACATGAGTTAGGACAGCAAGGTATAACTTGCACACTTAAAATATATACCCACCAGAATGGCTATAATAAAAAAGACAATAACAAGTATTGGCAAGGATGTGGATAAACTGCAACCCTCATGCATTGATACAGCTATTTATAAATGGCACAGCCACTTTGAAAAAGTTTACCATTCTTTTAAAAAGTTAAATTTACCACATAACCTGACAATCCTGCTAGGAATCTACAAGAGAGATGAAAACATGTCCAAAGACACATATGCAAACATGCAGAGCATTATTATTCATAATTTAAAAATGTAGGCAAGCCAAGTGTCTATCAACTGGTGAACGGATAAACAAAGTGTGGTATATCCAAACAATGGAACACTAAATCAGCAACTAAAGGAACTAAGTACAGGTATATGCTACAACATGGAAAAACCTCAGAAACATTATGCTAAATGAAAAGTGCCAGATGTAAAAGCCAACGAATTGTATGATTCTACTTATGTGAAATTTCTAGAAAGGGACAATGTATACAGAAAGAAATCATACCCATATGGCTACCTAGGGCTGGGAGTAGAAGCAGGGATGAACTACAAACCAGCACGAAACTTTGGGGGCTGATCGAAATGTTCTAAAACTGGACAGCAATGATGGTTGTACAACTCTATAAATTTACTAAACTATTGAATTACACATTGACAATGAATTTTATGGTGTGTAAATCATATAGCAATAAAGCTATTTTTTTAAAAGTATGATTACAACAAAGTGACTATTTTAAGGCTCTGGCTGATAGCCCACTCATTTCATATAATTTCAATATAATGAATTCTAATATACTATTGGTACTAAGAATATTCTCATTTGCTTGAAAACCAAAGGATCCCAAGTACACCCATCTTTAAACCTTCCCGTTTCAGCTATGAGCCATGTAATTATGTCACAAAATCATTGCTGACTTACATTAGCACTGCCTCTTGGCCATATTATTAATTTGTTTTCCCCAACCGTATGCCCTATAGTACTCCTTTTTTTTTGAGACAGAGTCTCACTCTGTTGCCCAGGCTAGAGTGAGTGCCGTGGCGTCAGCCTCGCTCACAGCAACCTCAAACTCCTGGGCTCAAGCAATCCTTCTGCCTCAGCCTCCCGAGTAGCTGGTACTACAGGCATGTGCCACCATGCCCGGCTAATTTTTTCTATATATTTTTAGCTGGCCAATTAATTTATTTCTATTTTTAGTAGAGACGGGGTCAGGCTGGTTTTGAACTCCTGACCTTGAGCGATCCGCCCGCCTCGGCCTCCCAGAGTGCTAGGATTACAGGCGTGAGCCACTGTGCCCGGCCTATAGTACTCCTTTTTGTAAAAATCTCTTACTTGGTATTGCTCAAGTTTTCCATTAGATACAAAGTTCTCAGAATATTTCATAACCTGAAATAAAACTTTAATATTTATATGAACATGCATTTAAATACATACTTTCTAAATATGAAATGAGCATTTTCATATTTTTGTTTGCTCATTAAACCATTCACATGCTGCCCCTGGTAAGTATCAAATATCGTATTGTTTCAAATCAAGCTTCGTTTTCACTATTTTGGTTCAAAATTCTTTTCAAAGCAGTGCTGCCTTCCATACTTAGGTTGGCTATAATTTTGGCCAGTTTGGTCAGATTCTATTTTTGTGCCACATTAACAGATTTGCCAAAAAGGTAATGTTCCCTCTAAAGCCAGACATTTAAAAAGTTTTTTTAACTGAGAAATTTTCCCCAAGCCAAATCTTATATAAAACACTAATAGCCTATAACAGATAAAAGTAGAAATCTACAAAGGAAGTGGAAGAGGAACCCTGACTGCTATGACCCAAACTCTTGAAAGATAGATAGCAGGCCCAAGGTACAGCTTGAAAGCCAGTGCTCTAAATTACAAGCTACATTATGATTTCTGCATAGCACAACTATAAAAAATTAAACTGAAAGTACTTAAGCAACATTTGTAAGAAAGAGAAACTTGGGATATACTTAGATAAAAAATATTTTTTAAATCTCAATTTAAAAAATAGATAACTATAAAATGATTCCCTTTAAATAATTTCCCTTTAAAAATCTATAAAGACATTACTTTTTAGGAATTCCATTTACTACAAAGGATGTGCACCTTTTATCAATCATAACCTCCTTATTTATAACAGATTTAAAGAAAAAAAATCAAAAGCCACATTAACACAAAACATTGAACCTAGTGGAAAGTTGTCAAAGAAATGAATTAATTGGTAAGGAAGAAATGCCACTTACTCAACAGATAATAAAGAAAATAAGATGGCAAGAATGTTCTGATAAAACCATTTATATAACTGTATTAGGACTTTGAAAAAATAGCACTATCTGCCTCCAGAATCAGGTACAAATAAAGCAAATATTCAACAAAAATGGCAACAAACAGCAAAAATAAACCTGGAAAAGGGGATTTGTATTAGAAGGAAATTTCAAATTTATCTTAACTACAAAATATATACCCCTTTCCCTCAGAAATCAAAGAAAAAGGTGCTATGATAAAATAACTTCACCACATTTCTATAAGATAAAAATAGAAATTATTGCTATGATTGTAAAAATGGAGGCAATAAAGAGTTCAGAAATATACTCCTTTATAATCAATTAAATGATGAGCCATAATTTGAACCCTAATTATCACATTATGTAGAAATCACAATCAGGTTTTGTGTCCTCAGTTATTAAGATATATGGTAAATAGTTCACATTTAAAAACATTTTATCATTACATTATCAAATTTGATAAAATCTTATCAAAACATCTATGTATTCAATATAAATCATATTATTAAAAGTATAAGGTAACATTTAAAGAAAACTGGTGAGGTGCCAGATAATTATTTTCTATTAAATATATACAATTTAACATTTAGAACTACATAAATTAATTCTTGCTAAAAGTTGATTCAGTTTTACAAAGGCATACTTTGTGAACCATAATAAATTTCCCCAGCACCACTTTCCTTGTTTATTCCAAAATTCTTTCACTTAGGCTTAACTTTCTTCTGTCATTCATATGTAGAAATTACAGAAGTTTTACAATACGTAGTCTTTATAGCAACATGTTTAAAAATCATCAGCAAAGTGCACATTAAACTAGCTACAACTACTCAAACTTTTTGATTATTGTCAAAAAATAAATGAACACTTCATTCACTTAAATTTTTCTGAGAAAAAATAAAAAATAGTGTACCTTGCATAAATAAGAATTCTCCAGTAAGGATATTATGCAAAAGATTTCCCATGTTATTTTGCTGAGTAAATTTACTTTTTCTCATTAAAACTTTTTAAAAGTCTAACAAAGGACATATATTTAAATGCCATATTACACAACTACATTATTGTTAAATAAAGCAGCCCAGTATAGTTGTAAACATTTTAAATGTAGTAAACAAAACTTCGCATGTCTTTTCTCCCCCAAAACTTGCCATCACAATGCTCTTTCCATAAATAATTATACTTCCTGGAAAAGTTTTCAAGTATATTTTACTCTATTTAAAAAAATACACTGAAATATGTGAAAAGATTTAGTCGTGGCAATTTCACTGAAGCTTTTATTGCCTCTGTTGGTAATATGACAGGGATTGTAAGAAACACAATTGAACTTACAGAGATATGCAGATGATATTCACTAAAGATAATTTTGATCTCAAGTATTTTTATAGGTGGGCACTTCTAATTTTATACATTTTACTATTTAAAAACCATTACATTTTAAAATGTGTACCTGTTTTGACATTTGGCAAAAAGGAAACTGTACCTGTGGTTCAGTTTAAAACAAAGAATCAACATGGGGAGTTTACCAGAACGAAGACTGAAACACTTATGAATTAAAGCAATTCAAGTTGTGTGTATGTGTTTCTCTCTGTCAATCTCTATCACACAGACTCTCTCTCTCACACACACACAGACAGACATATGTGTAAGCATTTTTTAGTACAAATATTCCCTGTAACCAGACATTTATCTTCAGAACAATCACACCACATTAAATCAGTCTTCTCTTTTCAGCCCTAGTAAAAGTTTTGTTTAATTCTACGATGCCATCATAGTGAACAACCTTAACTTTTATGCTACATAATTATATTCAAAGCTTTATGTACTTCTGTTTATAATTACACAGTAATTATAAATGTTTAGTACCAAACTGATGACAAACACTATTTTGTTGAAAAGATTTTGCATTAATTAAAAGGAAAAATCTGTAAAACCCAAGGCACTAGGCCATGAACCAATATCAGACTTTTACAGGAAACAATTTATATTGGGGGGAAAAAAAAGCTAATGGGATCTCATTTCAAAACACAGCATACTTGAATTAATTCAATCTGAAAACAATACCGTAACTCAAAATCTTCAAGACAGAAAACAAAACAGTACATTTATATATATATATATCTTTTAAATTTTTTTTCATAATTGAAGTTCCTCTTTATATTTACAAAAATGAAATCAGGAAATACTGAAAGCAGCAGGATTCTTCTTCTTTTTTCTTTTTCTTTTAATAACCAATTCCAGTAGCCTAAATAGAATGTTTTTTCTTTTGGTAGAATTGCATTCTTAAAGTTATGATTGGAATATTAATATAATATCTATGGAAAAAGCCTTCTAGTTAATTTCAAAATCATGTAAATAAAAAGTTTTAATATGTCATTGTTTTGTAAAATCATTTCCACATTTGCATAAAATGTACTGCTATTCTGAAGTACATTCATCTGTTAATACCAACCCCAGACCTTAGAGAGTACCTGGATATACCAGCAAAATCTATTCCTATTAAGGACCACAGTCATCCAACATATGAAGCATTACATTTTTGACCTGCCTTACGGAAATGTTTAAGAAAGCAATAAACCCTTCTTCACATGTCAGTAAGTGAACAGTAAAATGAGCATTTTCAGCATGAAAGCAGTTCATGGGTCTTGTAATGAAAAAAATACATACAAGATTACATTCTGCTTTGATGAGAAAACTGAGCTAATTTGAGTGAAACAAAAACACTAAAGAGACTAAATAATTTACAAAAATAGAAGCCAGATTAGTATTTTGCATCAAGTGTACACTTGTTTGAAAATCTTTGCTCCTGAAGTAAATATTTGGCAACCACAGTGATTAGCAGTTAAAGCAATTTCAACAAAATAAGAAGTCATCAAAAATGGACTATTTGTCTGAAAGAGCAG